>BJBW01001994.1:157732-625826 GCA_004320125.1 Scolopax mira
TTCAACTACATCCTTTGATCCATCTGTGGATTTTTCTGTTCCTAGGATGGCACTGGCAGCTAGGGGAGAAGCAGCTCCAAAATATCCATTGGTTGCAGCAGTAGCAGCAGCCAGGCTACCTAATGCAAATGTCCCCGCCGTACCACCAGCAGTGCTGCCACTGGCTGAGGCTTCACTCGCATAGGTGGCCAACAAATTGGCTGCTGCTGCTGCTGGGTTGGCACTGGCAGCTGCTGCAGCCAAAGCCCCTGTAGCTGCTGCCTGACTTAGGCCTAAACCTAATGTATTGAGATTATATCCATAGCTGGCTAACGTATTAAGTGCAGAGGTGATGGCCACCAGGTCATTGCCTGTAAAGCCAGATAAAACTGCTGGAAAGGCTGCCACTCCAGCAAGGTTAGCATGTCCTAATAGCCCTGCAGCAGCTGCAGCAGTTGGTAACACTTCAGCAGTGTTTGCATAAGGAGATCCGGTTGGATTGGAATTGGCCACTGGACCTGTGACATTGGCATAACTGATATTGAGACAGCTGCCACTCTGTGGATCTTCTTGTATCTTCTGGATGATAAGTTCAACAGCTTTTCGGTTTTGTTCAGGTTCTCCACTCACAGTGACAACCCTCTCTTGCAAGTTGATCCCATCAGGTTTCTGGGAAAGCTGCACCCAAGCCCCTGACTGCTCCATTATAGCCTTCACTGTAGCACCTCCCTTCCCTATTATCAGACCTGCTGTGCTGTTGGGAACTATAATCTTTACCTGTAATTAAAAAAAATATATATAAATAATACTTCTGCTTTGTGCATAAACACTATAATATTTTGCTACCCTATAAAAGGAAGGAAAAGAAGGAAGCAAGTTAGTTACCATGTTTTTAAAAGAAAAGGTTAAAAAATATTGAAATACAGCTCATCACGATTTTTAACGCCTTGCATCTGTTTCAAATGTACGATCCAAAGAATTAAAGGTAAAATAACAAGAAATAATATTTATCATTCTCACACAGAATATACCCGTTTCAGCATAGCACAATTCAGACCAAAAGATTAAGCAAATGCAGGTATTGTGCTCATATGGAAAGACTGTCTTAGATAGTAACAAAGTGAATGTTTTCATCTGATTCCTTTCTTTCCAGGTAATGTAGCAAAGCAACTTCTTAGATATGTATCTGAAATTCTTTACCTTCCCTTAAAATATCTATAAGTAAAAATAATTTAAAAAGCCCATTTGGTTAAAGCAAATATGATATAGCATGGACAGATAATATAGTTGGTCTTGAACAGGATTTGATCTTGATTGTTCAACCTGTCATCCACACCAGTACACTGAAACTCATTAACTGTTGCACTGTATTATTATTCAGCCTATGGAAATGAAGTGCAGGAGAGAGTATCTAAATGCCGAAGATTCTGAAAGAATAAAATATGGCATTTGTACATCTTAAAAAGTTTATCAAAATGTCTTCAAACAAAGGATATTTGCCAATAAATCCTACCTTTTTTCCTGTTTAAACAAGTGTTAAACTTATACAACCTCATTAATGTAAAAATATTCATTCCTTATTGAATTAATGCTATGAGTGAAGAATGACACCCAGGATAAAAATTCAATATTTATAAATTTTTCATAGCTTTTGTTTTCTATATACGTTTTACAAATCTGTCTCTAAGTGTTAATGTACCATCTGTTTCATGGTATTAAATTAATATGATTTATTTTACAAAATGACATTTTTAGTAGCCTATTGATATCCATTCATGTGGGTTTTGTGAAGCATAAAGGTAGGAGTAACATTTCAATTTGTCAATCTTTTCACCAAAACGCAGCAACAAGTCAATACAAAACATCTCATTTTACTGTCTCATTATAAAGTCAATTACTAATAAAAATGCATGCCCTATAAATAAACTTTTTCTGGTCTCTTACCCACTTCAGATATTTCCAGTTGTTACAATAGCATTAAAATAAAATCTTTGAAAATCCAGCATACTATAAAGTTGAGAAACGTTTATGTTTTCCACTTATACAATATATACATTAAAATTGCAACATACCATATTGTATTTTGCAATGAATTGTTTTATAGCATATACAGATTTTTAAATTTATTTAGAATTTCACTCACATTCACTGATATCAGAACAAAAGATGTTCTAGAGAATAAGTAAATTATTAGGTGCTGACTTACTCTTTTTATTGTTTTGGGGGTTTTAAATTTATTTTAATTACCCCTTCAAAAATGCGAAATTGTATAAAAACAGAGCCACCCAGGAAAACTCAATAAAACTGCAAATCTTTTCTCACATAGCACAGGTTTCATGACTAGGTTTTGTGCCTGATGCTATAGAAAACATATACTTGACTCCATTGATTTAAGACATACTAAGAACTTCTTTTGGAGATTTTGACAAATGTGATTTGCCCGATCCTGCTTGGTTTTATAACCAATGTGCACAGTTATGACCAAGTTAGGCATAAATACTTAAGTAAATTTTAGAAAAGAACCTCAGAAGGTATGAAAATACACTTTTATAACCCTACATGTGACTGCAGAAGGAATTAGAAAACTTAATTTTAGGGCAGCATTGTAGCACATGTAATATCATAGCTACACAAGCAACACAGAAGAATCTAGGTTGCAGCAATATGGCTAGGATTACTCTAAAGGATTGATCTAGTAAAATACAATAATGGTTTAATTCAGCCACAAAATTAAGAAGGAAACGTTCTGTATGCAACATGAAACATTTTCTCAATATGAAAGTACTACTTTTCTCAACTGACACAAAAGTTCATGTAGTTCCCCACTAACAGTTCTGGTTGTTTGAAAAAAATTTCTGTCTAGTCAGATGAAAAATAAAGATCCCCTCCATACCCATCCAAGCCCACCTTGTCCAGAGCTGTTGTTGCACTTAGCCATACAAACAACATACAAATTATGCTGCATTTTGGAAAATAAATCTCGGACTTGCTGGATGAATATGTTATATATTTGTCTTTTTCTGAGATAAATAAAACCACCCTTTTCTAAATATCTATTTTATATAGATATTTATATCAGATTGTGTGTTTTAACTGACAACTCTCTTAAATTGTTTTAGTATAGGAATATACCACTAATATCCTTTCAACACAAGCCCTGCCAGGTTGAATATTTCATCTATTAATATAGAGAACATTCTTTAAAAATATACCTGCATAAAATAATTATACAATATGCACAATCAATTTTATACTAAGATTCACAGAAAACATTATATTCCAAACAAAATTAATTTTTAACAGAACATAAATAAATCTGTATGCATTTTGCATAAAACATAAGTAAAATCCTGCTCTTCCTGAAATGAATGGCAACATTTGCAATATTTTGAAGTTACCAACAGAAATATTCCTGTATTCGTGACAACTGATTGAAAATCTTATTTAAAAATTGAGATAATTGCTTTAAAAAGCAAAACATATTTAGGATTTTTTTTTTTATTTAAGTCATATTAATCTTGCTAATTCTCCCTCTGTTCCCTGCATTCCCTGGTTTATATATTGGAATATCAACTCTTTACGGCAAACATTTGTTGTGTTGTACATTAATAAAGTACCTAACATATTAGGCCATAGCCCTGTAAGTGCTAGTTCAAATGAAATAATACAAATATATACAAATTTGTTTTCTATTGAATCCTAAAATCCATAAGGTCACTAAGTTACAAGGTATATAATCCTTGGTCTCAACTCGTTATAGAAACAGATATTCAAAAAGCAAAGATTATTTATTTGGTTTTGTTACCTGCACCACCACATTTTTTAGTACTTAACTCCCTCTCTGTCAGGGAAATTGGACAGTGCTCTTCTCTCTTACAGATAAAAAGTTTGGAAAGTGATTTGGATGCAGAAGTGAGAAACCTAACTACCACCCAAAATAAATGTTCTGAGCTATCCAATAAAGTCATCTTTGACAATGCAGAAAGGTTAGGTTTTCCAGTGTGTGTGTATGCTCCTGGCTATATTGAAATTTGTGCTGCAAAAAGAAGAGTTTCTAAAGCAATTATGAACATAAAATATATATGCAATTTAATTTTTTTTTCAAATACTATAGGAAGAAAAGAATATAAAGAACTCAACTTGTATTTTTTTTATAAAAAATAAGGATTTCAATTATGACATTTGCAAATTAATTATTTCCACAGGCATCACTCTCATCCTATTTGTGTTAGCATAAGCAAGTTCAAAATTGGGCTCAGTGAGTATAATACATCTCCCCTGAAAAGGAATCAAACTATAACAAAAATAAAAGAAACAAAGTAATTTCACTGCATACATTTTCACTAATACATTATTATATCTTTAAAAGCCTTGGCAAAGGTGCAACAGTCCAAGAAACTGTGCTGCTTAATAAAGGCTCAAACTGGAGAGCAGTTTGTTGCCCTCAGTTCCCAAGGAAGTCAGCAGAGATTTGATACTCTGCATTTCAGAGGAGGATGCTCAGTACTTGAGGGATCTCAGTCACTATGTCCAGAGGACACAATTCAAATAGCTTTAACTTAGCATTAGTGGCTCACATTCACCCTTGCATGCTGAAAAATCCCAGGCTCCTAACACTCTATCAACTAATTCCCTAATCCTTTTCCATTTATTGACAATCCACTTGCATAACTCCATGCTGCACTCACCTATCACGTCAGCATCACCTAAAAGTCCTCTGATTTACCAAACTTTCTGAAAGCCCTGGCTCAGTTCTGGGAGCTGAATTAAATCTACTGTGGATGCCAGATGTTTGGTGATTATGCTATGCCACTTCTGATCCCCTCTCTTATGCTGCAAGGAGATAATCTCTACTGAGCAGCTCTGAGTGTATATAAACACATGAAAAAATATCCTAATGGGAAGCAGAACCATAACCAAATCTTCATTGCCACCCACGATACCACCTCATGTCCTGCCTCCCCAGTCATCACTCCCACTACTCTTGTGCAAACACCACCAACTACCTATAGCAAGGTTCCCACTCTTTCACTTTTCTATTATCTTATTTCCCTGGCCTCCCTCTCTCTGATGCCATGTACTCTGGTTATATTCTCACTTCTCAGACTTTGGAGGTGTGGGGATGGTAACCACCTAATGTGCCAACCAGCTAATACAAAATATTTACCTCAATAAATGAAGTGGGAGAATGCTAACTGGCTAAATAACGTGAATTAGCACTTGATGTGTTGTTATGCTGATTAGAGCAACTGAACGTAAGGAGGCCAAGAACCATGGTTTTATGTTTAAAGCTTCACATGGCAGTGTGACTGCCTGCACTACATCACACCAGAAATGAAAGAGTCTCACTGATTATACAAAATGGCATGAAAACTTGGAAAAAGCAAACCCAACAATTTGATAGTAGAAGCATTTAATTGCATCATCCTCTGCTTATTCCAATTCACAGAATTGTTTCTGAAAAGATTGCACAGAGATTAATGAATGAAGCTTTTTTATCTGTAATTCAGCTTTCCTTTTTCTTTTATTTTCACAAGTTTAATTACAACGCATGCCATGAATCTTCTGTAATAGTTGGTGGTTTTTTTTTTTCCTCCTGTCAAACCTGTCAACCAGTTGTGTAATCTTATTTTATCTTCTCTTAACAGGGAAACACCTTTACAAAAAAGTTTCCATCTAATCTAACAAATTCATCCTAATCTGGCACAATTCTACATTTTAGTCTCCCTAAAGCAAATCACTGTACTCCCTTAAAACTGTATTTAATTTACTATCTTCCATTTTATCTCTTTTTCTGCCTTCATTGCTCATCAATTACTTTAAACTCTTTACAAATCTATCGGGGCTCTGGATTCTATACCTATGAAAATTTAATGCTATTTTAGCTGCTCATTTGACTATAGAGTTGGAGCTGATGAGAGGGTATTTGGAAAGCACAAGCTCCTGTAGAGAGCAGACAATAAAGAGTAAGAGCCATCTATTATTTCTCTGCGTAGCAGGCTAAACACACTGCTACAGTGGGCTTCTACTGATGCAAGTAGTCCTGCGTCCCCCATCATTAAACTAAAGTGGCAGTATAATGAAAATCTGGGAGGAAAATCAGGATCAACAAAAGATGTGACAAAAGTCTACTGGAATCGAGCAGAAAAACAACTAAGTATGTTACATGGCAAGATGATGCCTGCATGCACTTAGAATTCATAGCCACAAACCATTGTGTCAGGCGACTCTTGGAAAGTCCCTGGCTATATATCCAATGCCAACCACGAGTTCAAGGCAGAACAACCTACCAAAAGGTCATGAGTCATCCTATGGGTATAAGCAGGCAGAAATACTAGGCTGGTCTGGACAGGTATTAATTCACATCAGACTCAGGCTCAGCCTCCAACAGTAGGTTTACACCACAAATCTCTACTGATGGCACACACATACCCTCAAAGAAAGCTAGTTGAATTTCTAGTGGTAATTTCAACAGCTCTGGATTAGGTTTCCTATGTACATATGGTGAAACACAAATTTACTTTTTCAGATGTCTCATGCACTGAACAAATTCCTGGTTGCTTAGTCCAAGAGTATACATTTTCTTTTTAGAAAAAATACTTAGAAGGGGTAGAGACATATTTCTATTGTTCTGTTTGATATTTATTTACAAAATTAAGCAAATATCCATAAAAAGAGAAGCAGTTCTTTGTAAATTTAGCTAGATCATAAGGCAAGTAGTATAAGTAAATCTAGATCATAAATCAGTCTTCATCTTTCCCAAGTATGTTTAAATTCTGTGAATGTCATTCTAATTCAAGTTCTCTCTTTCTATAAAAGGTTATCTAGAACTGAAATATTCAGTGAACAAGTGCAATTAGATTACAGGAAGAGATTAGCTTCTACTTTGTTCCTCAACATATTACACATCCTTTTTTTTTTTTTTTCTAATCACGCTTGTGGTCCTGAGATTTTCTTCTCATCAAAAGCAGCACATATATGTGTAGTATTTCCTTCATATATTTTACCTGCAAGTTTACTGTAATTTATTTCCCTATGCTGCTTATTTGTGGTATTTCTGTCCTCATAACTACTGTTTCTTTCAAGTCAATTCAAAGTTAAATTAATTAATTGAAAAACAATCATATTGCAAGTAAGAGGTCTTTCTAAAGTTAAAATAATACTAGATCATTACAAATATAATAAATTAAAATAACAATGCAAACAGATATTCTAAAACATTTATTTCTGTCAGTACATTGCAGCAGGAGTCTGGGACAGTTTCCACTCTACTGTTTATCACAAGTGTTTATTTTGTTCCGGTTCTCAAACCTCCTCTCAGCTGAAGCTGCATTTCTCAAGGACATTATTTCATTTTAATCCTAAAAATTATCACATAATAGAAACCTAAATTCAGCTTAAATGCTCAGGAATAATTTACATCTGAAATCATGAGGCTTAGAACTTTGGAACCAAGCTGAGGAAAGATTTATTAGAGGAAAGAGTTTATCAGCTTTGGGGTTGTTTTTGTTGTTTTATTCTTTTTTTTTTCTCCCCACAATTTGATGCTTTGGCTTAAATCTAGACCATTTTTCAATTAGTATTTTATATTAAAACTTGACTCTTTGGGCGACTGAAAAAAATACCTCTCACTTCTTTTGGTTACTACCTAATTACACTTCTGCCCACTCTAAAGTATGAACATTAAGATTTTTCTCTATGGTTTTAAATAAAGATATAATTTGGAATGCAAACTTCTCACAGCATGGAATCAGTAAATCACATTTATATAAACAAACAAACAAAAAAATTCTCTGTTCTCTGCTTTTGCATTTTGCTCTGTCACCAGTGTGTGTGTAGGCTCTAATTCCTAAATAGAAAGGCTGCTCTGTCAAAAGCAGTTTTTACTAAATGTGTGCACACTCAAGTAGTGTATGGGGAGAGAATAATTATTAAACCAATGTTGGTTATAGAGATGCTTATTTTATGTGATTATCTAGTTCTGAAAAAATATTATTAAAAATTTAAGCACAAATGCACACACAAAAGTCTGAGTAGTTTAATGAGTATCCCTCATAAAAACACAATTCAAAAATGTGGGAATGGAAGATACCATTTACTCCATGAATTCTCTATGATACACGGTTTTAATAACATAGTGAAGAAACTTAACTTTTCTAATTTTTTCTGTGTAGCATAAAAAAAACTTTCCACACTTTATGCATTAATATTTCATGAGTTTCAAATTACATTTGCAGAGAAGTGTAATGTATTTTGAGTAGTTTCATTTATACTTTTCATTTTTATAAATATTTAAAAGAAGAAAAAAATGAGCTGGTTCCATGTGGAATTATACACAAGGAAAAAAACATAGATTTTTCACTCAATTGCAGAGTATGTAGTATGCACAGAAAATTAGACCTCTATATTGACTGCACCATTGTTCAGATGAAACATATTTTAAGAAGACAGAAAGCAGGGACACTAACCACTCTGTCCAGTAAAGTCTGAATGACACTTTGAATGACAGTAGAATGCTAACCTTATCCCTCTTACTAAATTCAAAACAATTCCCCCTCCCCTTATCTAAGATCTCCCTTTTTTCCCTTTCCTCATCTAATTTGTTGCATGATGTTCTATGAATACTTGCCAACACTCCAGAATCAAGGATAGGTTTCACAAAAGTGTGACTATTTACAGTGCTAGTGATTATAGTAGACTGGGATGCCTCTGACTGAAGACACAATATAATATAATTTCACTATTGTAATTGCTGAATGACACTTCTCAATACAAAAGAATCCATGAAAAAAGTAGATAATATATGTTATTTTAAAACCAAATATGCCTCACTGATGGTATCCAGAACACTCCCACTGTTTTGCATTAGACAGGATCTCATTTATAAACTCATAAAATCCACTCCAGATTTCAAAGTGAATTGATCTTTCTGACAGACACTGGGGTGAAAGTGGTGTATCTATTTTTTTGTGCGTTCTCCGTCACAAAACCTATAGAGGTTACTTTTGCTCCTCATAGCTATTAACTCATAGTCCAAAGAAGCATTGCACTGGTTGTTTTCCTGAAAAATCTTCAAATGAAAGAAGATAAGAAAAATGACTAGGATATTTCTGCACTTCTCAATAGAATCCCTAAAAAGCTGCTTCCATTAGCTTTCCATTAGCAGATCAGCTATAAATTTGTTCTGAATGTTATGCTATATTTTAACTAAAAATCTTATACTTGATGAAAACAATTACTAGGAGAAATCCTATGGTCTGATAAAATGTTAACAGTGAAATTTGGATGTCCTATAATCACAGACACTTAGGAACCCATTTTCCTTTGATTCCAAAGAGACTGAGGCTTTCAATTTCTTTTTTTTTTTATTTTAAAATTTTTAATATGCTGGTGGACCTGCAAGTTCAAGAGAAGCCTAATATGCATCAGACTGGAGTAGAATTTTTCAAGATTAACACGCAACGTTAACATTACAGAACCTCACAGCTACTCAACAGCGTCAAATTTTCAGGATAAGCTTTGATAAATGTGGCTAATGTGATAAATGTGCTTCTGAAACAAAACAATGCAAAGAAAATGATATGGTGTAGTTATGTCACTTAATTTCAGAGGAAAGGACAGCCAATAGAAATATAATCTGCTGTTACTGTGTCAATGACACTTTTCATTGAAGCTGACTAGAACTTGAAAGCTTAATACTGGATACTAGAAATGCATTGAGATATTCATCCTCTGACATTACTGGCCAGATTACAGCATTATTTTAACAACATACTAAACTTCATCCAAATTTAAAATCAAAATCCCATTTCAGCATTCCAAGTAAGAATACTCAAAATCAATCTCTGAAAACTACATTTTAAAAAGAATCTGTCCACCTATAGGACTGAAGGACAAAAGGAAGCTAGCAATTCAAATTTGTTTTCACATTATCTTTGCCACAGTTGATTTCTACAAGCTACGTTGCACATGTATTAAGCATTGTAATCATTTGGTAATGCAGAACACAATTTAAGTTCTCAACTCTATACCATCTGCAGGACGTTTCTGTTTTTTTGAAAGCTGTGGAAATAAGGTGATCCAGCAGAAGCATTTAAATTCTATGGTATGGAAAAGAAGGACTTTTAAGGTCCACTAAAAAAGTCACTTTTCTTCTTGCTCTTGAGATCCTATTGTAGGAGGTCAAAAGAAACAGTTTGATGATTACCAATAGAAACTTTATGGTTACTTGCATAAACAGATTCAAAGAGGCTCAGGAGCAGGCTGGATAGGGCTTTGAACAACCTGGTCTAGTGGGAGGTGTCCCTGTCCATGGCAGGGGTGTTGGAACTCAATGATCTTTAAGGTCCCTTCCAACTCTAACTATTCTATGATTTGTGATTTCCAAATGAATAGGGTAAAGTGCTCAGGGATATGTTATTCCCTTTCTTAAAATACACTGTTGATTTCCATATTTTAATGTTTCTACACTCACAAACATCCAACAATTTCTCTATCACAGCTATCATATTTGAATAATTTGAAAATTTAAGTTTTAAGTGAGAAGCTGTGAGACTGAAAAAAATGACAAAAATTGAAAGAAGGAAAAAGAAAATGCAACTAGATTTTACCTAGAATCTGAAACATCTTGTTATTCTGAACTGAGAAAAAAGGCAGAGTCCAAGCATATAAAAAAAGGTACAGAAATAATACATTAAAAATCAGAAGGGTATGTTCATTAACATAAAAATATCAAATTTCTATTTCAAAAGAACTATAGCAATGTAAATTGCCCTTCAACATTTACCAACAGTTGTCACATAGAAATACAGCAAATTTTTAGTAATTTTCTGTGTTAGATATGGTGATAAATTCTGCTAAACACACTTTGATTTTGAATGATGGCTGATAGTTTTCAACCACTTCAGTTCATCAAAGCTACTGAAAGATTTTAGAATCATGCACCAGTTGTTTCTTCCGATCCTTGTTTGTACTTAGTACACGTAGGGATAAAAGAATATTGGTTAAGATTAAACAGCAGATATAAGCATATAGCCATTCGTCGATTTTTCTCTTATAGCAAGTAAGAAATCCTACACTTTCATGAGTTTTTTTTAACATTGAAGAGTTCCATCAATTCAACTTTTAACTTATCACAACAATTCTCTTCCTTTGAGAGAGAGATACTTGTAGGAAATTATTAAGTAAGGCTGTTTTGATAGTAACTGTTTAAAAGTTGTGAAATGGAACCCCCATGTACAGACAGTCTCTGTGATAAAAAAAATACAGCCCAAGATGGGATGGGTGGAGGAGAACAATTAGTGGAAAACAGAGAGACAACTGAATATACTCCTGATGCAATACACCACACCGCCACTGCTGGAAAAGCACATGGAAAAGCTAAAGGGTCAGCCAGACAGTGATGTTAAAATACTAAACAAGAGTTTGAGTTGGATCAGTAATTCCAATCTCATCACTGTTTTACTGGACACCAATTAGATTTACTTGTGGTTTAGAATAATGAGGGGAATAATTTTTGGTGCCTAGACCTTCTATTATTTATCAAGCATTTAAATTTCTGCTCTGCACAATAAAAAACATAAAATTACACTGGTACATCCTTCAGCATTTATCTAAGTTCACTTTTCCTTTACTGTACTTGGATAATATCAGTGTTGTTTTAACTATTACATACAGAGGATACCAGTATCTCATATTAGTAGCTATAATATGGCAGATATAAATTTAGACATAGATGAGACTCATGAAATAACCCACGCCTATTGCGTAACACTGGTCAGCAGAAGGACTTGGTCTCTCAGTACATAAGTGGTTCACTGGCTTAGAAAACTATTATTGATATAGTGCTTGACTTCTAGAACTGGCTTTTCAATTAACCAGGACACTTGTTTCAAAAAAAATAAATTTATGAACAGAAGGAGATAGCAAGTAATGGAAAAAATGTACCTTCCTTTCAATGACTTCTCAGGACTCTAGAAATATTATTTTCTATGAAATAGGAAATGACTGATAATTAACAAAAGTGCACACTCCTAAATGCTTATTTAGGCATCTTATCCAAAAACATTAATTACAAATAACGTAGAAGGGGATGTTAGAGTTTATTATTATACAAATGTTTGGCATGTTTGGCAAACCCAAGAGCCAAACCATTTGTTTAGAGGATTTAAAAAAAATCCTCTAAAAAAATTTTTTTAAGAAACTCCTAGTGATTATATTCTTTGCCAATTTTAATTTACAGGTGCATGCCCATGTCCTTTTCCTTGACTTTCATTAATAATCTTGAAGAATTTGTGAATCACTGATCAGGGTTATAATTACTCCGTGTAAAAACTTACTCCTTTTCAGCAAAATCCATTATGTTAACTACTGTAACATGAAAATGAAGAGTGGAAGGTACCTTGTTGGGTCTAGTCACTAAACTGTAATGACAAAATGCTTTCCTAAGAGCAATACAAACCCAAATTTTCTCATGAGTTCTTCACTTGCTTTAGTAATTTTAAGTTTTCCTTCAGAAGTAAACACATAATAAGATGATAGAGCCATACAAATTTTAAAAGGAGGAAGATTTTAAACACTCAGAACACGTAGCTAGGCACACAATTAAAAAAAAAAAAAAAACAAAAACAAAACAACAAAAAGAACCCCAGAACAAAAGCAAAAAAAAAAAAATCCCAGAACAATACAAGAAAAGGAGAGTCCTTCTTACCATTCCCCCTGATGTAAGATTTGATGCAAAAGCTTAGAGAAATGTAAATACATTAAGTAAATCCCAAACCACCTGAAGATATCACCATAATATATACTTTTTTATATATAAACACACACTTCTATATGTGACTCCATAATACTTGATTACTTTTAAAAAGAAACAGTCTTATTGCATTTACTATCATGCCAACGGCTCCAGCTCAGTTAGAGAAGCCATTTATTCAGCAGTGCCTCTTTAAATCATTTGTTCACAATTCAGCTGATTTGAAAAAAAGTAAGGAAAACCAAAAATAAACGCGTCCATATGGAAGATATGAACATACTCTATACAGACACAATGAATGGAACCATCCCTTACCCACAAGCCCATCATGTCTTAGAATCTCACATGTGTGATCACATCAGATGTGCTTATGCACAACACCAAATGAAAGCTCTCCACACTACAAGATAATGGAATAAAAACCCCATATTGTTACAAAATTATTTCAAGAGATTCTACAACCTTCCTTTGAAACCAAATTTCAGCTCTTAACAATATTAAGTAATTTTAATAATATCTCTTTTAACTGAGAGATATCTTTTTTATTTAGTCTATGTTTAGTTGCAGATACAGAGATAAGACAAGACAGAACAAGACATTTTTAATGGTGCATCTTGACCTAACCTGGCACCAGTTTTGCACATGAACTTTACTTGCAGATCACAAAATTCTAGGGTAATATAAAAGATAAAGCTTATAATATCATGAACCTACATACATCAAGTAAACGCTGTGGAATGATAAATCACTTGCTACATTTATAACTAATGAGCATGGCAAACAGCAACCAATAAAGATGATAAAAGATGAATGTACAATGTTCAAATGAACACCTTTGAGTTTTCATAGACATAAAATAAAATAATAATAAACTCCAACATCCCCTTCTATGTTATTTGTAATTAAAACCGTGAGGTAATTATTCTGTTCTCCACTTTTCTCAGCAAAAGGAGGAGGAGAAACATGTGAATTAAAATCCTTGTGGTAATGTCTCAGCTCAGTGAAAATAAGAGTATATTTCTTCATGTTCCGACCTATAGATTGTTCCGTATAGTACCATGGTGAAAACCATCAAGAAATCTGGCTTAGGAAAAAAGCATCTGGTCTATCTAGACGAATGATCTAGACTAGTTGTATCAAGGGTTATGGCCGCTTTCCACCCTGGCTTTGCAAAAGATGACCAGCAGCAGAGGTTTGATCCTTTCTTTATTGACTGTTTCTTAACTATTAAAAAAGATTTTTGTTTAGCAAGAACTACTCAATGAAATTCTCAGGGAGTCTCTCTTATAGCCATAATTTTATAATTTTTTTCAAATGAGAAAGGAAGTAAAAGACAGCTAGAGAAAACATTTAAATAATGGTATCTCTCTAGATCATAAAAAATAGTAATTACCAGAAACTTTTATTAGAAAGAGGACATAGTTTTATTAATGGGTGAACATCTTCAAATGTAATAACTACTGCTATGGGACTTCATAGACCTCTAATGCTAATAGAGTCTTCTGGCAAGACAATTCAAAAACTTCCTCTCAGAGCCTGACATTACATTCCTGACAAAGAACAGACAAGGTACTATCAAGCTGTTGGCCTTGGGAAGTATACCAATAACTACAGCTAAGTTAAGTGTCTGGCTTAGAACTTAACATTCACCCATCAATTTATATGTACTATCTACTTTCTGGTTTACTCTTTTTTAAACTTGCAGTTATGCATTTTTAACCAAGATAACCACAAGGGAACAGTAACTGGTGCTGGAAGAAAAAAGAACATTGGAATAACAGGACACAATGACAGAAATTCACAACTATTTGAGTTAACAGAAGCAAAAAGTTTGACAGGTGCTAACACAGGCCAGTTATGAAAGTCAACCTATCTTATCAAAGAAAGCTATAACGATAAGAGACAACTGAAGTTACAATAGCATCCTCCTTGTTAAATGTAAAGATCCTGGATTTGGATCATACCAAATTTAGCACAGTGAGGAATAATGTATATATTTATTATTAAACCACATATTTGCAAATCCAATTGTCTTCATACATCTGTATTTTGTGTTATATTCTCCTTCAATGGGAATCTGTGGAGCCAAATTTCATTAAGGGAAATTATCTATAAGTAAGCAACAAAAATAAAATTAGGAACTGTTAAGATTTAACTAAGCATTACAAAAGCTAGGCACAGGCAATACTTGAATACAGCACACATGAATAATTTTGGCTAGATAATCACCTGACATAAATGTTCAGATGGACCAAAAAAAGACCCCTTATGCACAATAAGGCAGTGGGGCACAAATGTTATACACATTTGTATTTACACAGATACATCACATTTTTATACCTATATTACATATGTGTAATTGTGTATGCATTAACTTGGAAAAATACTTTTCAAAGAATAAATTTGGAGTCAGCATCCTCATAGGTTGGATTAAATCTCTTTTTTAAAGATACACTGAAAAAGAATTTGCATTTAACTCTTGCCCTGGTCTCAATGCGTATGCAAACGATATGCATATTCTTTGCCTTCTACGGATTACCATTTATATTTATTTTGAGAGAAAAGTTACTGAAAAATCAAAATGAGAGAAAGGTAAGGAAATCAACAGATTTACTAATAAGTTTGGATTTCATAATACAAATTTCCCTTATTCCTTTAACATATTTTCACTGTGAAGCTTGTTACAGGACTCCTAAGACAGAGCTCAATAAAAGAATCATAAATTACCGTAATCTAAGAAATTTTACATGCAACTGCACATAATTTGAATTGCTTTTTTCACTAATATTACTGTGCAAGATTATTGCTAACCACACGTTTTATTTTACTATTTCAACACTAAAAATAAATTATATTTCAAATAAAGTTATTCTTTTTTATTGATTTTGAAATGAAAAAATGCTCTTGATGATCTTGATGCCTAATTTTCTGAGTCCTCTGACATTCAAATTGACAAGTTTATAATCTTTTTTTTCACTTTTATTGATTCAAGTTAAAATTCAGATAGGTCAAAAAGAAATGCTTTCTGTATTTGTGGTGTAACTAGCAGGACAATTAATAGCATAATAAAAATTTTGTATTTCACAAGCCATGTATTCAGTTAATTTCTTTTCATTATCCTATTATATTTAAGTAATTCCATTTTGGTTTGAGCAAAAAGTACTGAATAGTGCATAGGCTATAGAATATGATTACATTTATGAAATATCTGCTGTAATAACACTTTTAGTTAAGGCATTTTGCATTTGATTTTTTTGTAGCTAGACTCTTTCATAAAAATAAACCTAGCAGAAAGGTATCCTAATACTCAAAAACATTTTTTTAATAAACATACATGGATTATTGGCATTAGTAATTTCTAAGTTAAATTATTACATTCAGATTTCAAAACATAACTTTAATTTCATCAAAGCTGTAATCTCCCTCACATGTGTTCCTGTTAATGTAAAGTAGGCATAATTTACAATTTAGTTAGATATTGCATGCAGTAAAGACACCCCTCAAAATATACATACACAGTGTGTACAGCCAACCAGACTTTACTGTAAATGTTAATGTAAAGTGCAGCATTAATTATCTAATTACCTTTGACATTATTAAAACGGGAAATTATATAAACCAGCCTCTTAAATGCTCAAATACAGGTGAAATACAACCTGGGAAATGTCTTTAACAAACAGCTATCTATTATTTCCTGCTGTTTCTAAAACTGAATATGATAATATTGGTTCTAGATAATATTTACTAACAATTTAAAATATATATTTGACCAATAAATATTCTGCAAAGATCTGCTAATCTTTTGACTTGATTTTTCTTTTTCTACATCGCTTAGTTATACATGAATATGGGTCTGTAGAAGGTCTGGAGGAATTTTGCTCCAGTACTCTTTTACTAAAGAATAGTGCTAATCACAGTTTAGTCTATTTCATAAACCAGTTTTATTCCATAAAGCAGTGATACTTTAAAAGAGCTTATATGGAGACTGCATTTCAGTATCTCATGGGTAGGGGGCAGCTCTTAATTTATTATCACAATTTTACAATTACTATTAGGAGAATCAAAATATCAAGATATCAAATTATTCTCATTACAATTATGTTTTGGTTAAGTAAATAATAAAAAAACCCCAAAACCATAAAAAGCTGAGAAGCACGGGGATCATGTATTAAGTTATTAGAAACATGAAAGAATTTACAATGCAGTAGAAATGCCAAATTGCAGGCTTTAAGAAACTTTAAAGAAATCGAAATAGAAAATATACTTTTCTAACCCCATCCAAATGACAGGGGCCAAGTTCAACTGAATTAATAATTTGTCATGTAGAAGTTCATTATTGCTGAATAATGTGAAGGAAAAGAAAAAAAAAAGACTGATCTCAAAGGTGGCATTTGCTGAGGTGCTGCTCAAGAAACAGGGGAAAACAGAAGGTTGAACAGCCAGCAGTCACTCTGTACCCCAGACAAATACTCTTCAAGGCTTCAAACTGCAAACATTCAAACATAAATCACTGGTACGTAACAAGACCAGTGCACTCACGCCCTGGGCATTTGTAAGGATGCTTATGATCTTCCCACTAACCCACAGCTTGTAAACTATGGCTCTGAATAACTATTATCTGTAAGAAGTCTAATTAATTTTCAGAAGGAAAAAAAAAACCAAACCAAACAAACCCACAACCAAAATTAACCAAAACCCTCAAACCAGCAAGTATGAAAATAACTACAGGCATAGAACATAGGGGAAATACTGCTTCTGAAGAGGATGCAGTTACGTACTGTTTTGACTGCAGGGTAAAGGTATTGACTATATTAAGTGTGGGATGCTATGTTATGGGCAAAGATCTCAACAGATGCACCTTACCTCTGGAAGAAGAAAAACCTCCTGCCTCTTATTCCCTATAGTGCAATAAACCAACCAGCTTCTTTCTATGATTTGTACACACAGAACACTCCTTTTTCACTCAAATCAGGCCTACTTAAAAAAAAATCTCACATCTATCTGTGATTTCTCACCACCTGATGAATTCTCAAAGCATGCAAAAGGCAAACGATGCATCTAGCATAGAGCCTGCAGGAAAGTGCAGTGCATTGCTGTAGTCCTCCTACAAAGAGCTTGTGAAAGGGATAATGTTTCAGATGTCTCAAATAAAATATAACTAACATATGGCCAAAGCAGGACCTCTGACATGTCAGAAAAATACAATATTGCCTTTTCTACCTTTATAGTCTGTGCTGTACAGAATCTGTCTTGGTGTGACAGTAGACTCTGTAACCTCAGTGTTGCTTTCCACATTCTTATGCAACTCTTGATCATATACATTCTGAACTCCCTAAGAGCTGCTAAATTAAGTCCTGACTAGTTAAAAACTTAGAGTGTAACCTTTGAGTGACTGATAACAATAGGCAGCAGAAAAAAAAAAAAAAAAAGCATCAATAAAGTCATCCAGATTTGCACTGCTCTGACATTCTGTTTTCTCTGGATTGTTAAAAGAGCAACAAGTGCATTAAGTGACTCTTTGCCTGTACCTCAGAATATGGTTGGCTTTCTCCCAATGTTTGTTCTGAATGAAACACTATGTCACCAAACCCGAGTATTAAGGACTTGAAGTCAAAGATACAAATGCTTAGACCAGAGTTACATGCTGCCAGCTTTCACTCTACATTACGTGGGATGGAACTCAAACACAGAAATATCTGGCACTTTATAACATCCTATTTTCATTTTGTATTGAAAAATGAATTATGTTTAAAAGAGCTGGAAAAAAAGAAAATGAAAAAAATTAAACAGCCCATTGCACCAGACACTTGAGGACCCTTACCATACTTTGGAAAAGAGAAGAATATGCATTCTCCAATTTTTATGGGTTTAATGATCCTTTTTCAAAAGAAGATAGAACCTTTTCTTAGTACAAGGACATGGACAAATGCCAAAACCTACATACCATACCTACAAACATCCTTAAATGAAACAACAAGATCTTCAATTACAGTGTGAGATATTTTTTTTTTTAACTCTAAAACCACCTGAATAAGATATCCATGTGAGTCTAAAGCCAAATCCATTGGATTCAAAAAATTTTATCTTTTTACATGTTAACTCCAAAATATTTTAAAGTGAATAAACACCACACAACTCATAAGTGTACAGGAAACTGTGTAATGACATCTTTTCTTCCAAATCTCAGCATGTTCACAAAAGTAACATTGATTTAAAAATAAATTAATGAGATCAAAAGCAGGCTTCATTAAATCACACTACAGTAAAATGTATACATTGTCTAAATTATCTTAGTATGTTTCCAAAATTCTACCATTATTCACTTCCTTTAAAAAGTTTTAAAACTAATGACTAGACTAAGGATTAAAACTGATCAGAGGCTGTCTTCAAGAATGCACAAAAGGAGTGACAACATAATATTCTGTTAAAAGCTGTTTTCTTACAAGAAAAAAAATTAATTTGTCCCTTTGTTTTCACATATTTTTTTCAAGCTTTACTTTTAAATGCATTTTTTAGTTATTTTTCCTCCCGATTTTTATCTATGGAAGGAAAAACAACAGCTAAAAAAAAATTACCAGGTAGATTTCAAAATATGAGGAGAAACTTTATTTAAGACATTTATCTATTTTAAAAGAAAAGGAATAGTACTACTGTCCATTACACAGAGAAAGTGTATCTTTTTGAAGAGGTGATGAAATGGGAAGCTAACTGACTCTAATTGTTTTCAAGCATAAAATCAAAACAAAATACATGAAAGAAAAAGTGACTTTATAGAGTTATGAATTTACAATTGATAAAATTACCTACAAATGTGAAACGTAAGGGTTTTCTGACACTAGAAAGAGAAGTGTTTTTCTAATTAACATAGGCACTTTCATTCAACCTTGTTACAATGTTCAATAGGGACTCAAAATTATTACTGGCTAAGACTATGACAGAAATAGCAAGACCTACACAGAAAATAATTCTGCATGTGAAGCTGAATTAGTATTAAAACTGGAGATGACAGTCCTTGCTGAGACTTAACCAAAAGGATATGCTATTTTGAGAAATTATGTGAAGAATTCTCCAGTAGGCAGCAAAAGTATACCATAAGTTTGAGGACCTTTCAGAAAAAGTCAGCAAAATACAGGGTGCATTTCTCCAAGTCTATTCCTCTAAATATCATGATGAGGTTCTTGCATTTATCATATAGTTTTGAACACTACTGCCACACCAAACCTGATTTCCTCCTCACACATCTATTTGTGAATAAAAAGTGGTTTGATGCCATAATTAGAATAATGTATTTGTTTAATATATTAATAATTTTTGGTCTTCATGTATTTATGATTTAAAATCTGGTGCATTAAGTTCTTTAGTGGTGTGTCCGTATGAAACACTGTCTACTAGCTTAAGTCTTTTTCAAACATCATATTATTTTTGTGTGTGGAACTGAGATATCATCTTCTGGATGTAAATAAAAAGGTTGTATTTATCAATGACCAATCTCACTGGTTGAAAAAACGTTAAATTATTAACTTACATTACAAATATTCTGTTGAATGAAAATAGAGTATTAACATTTTTTTAATTCTACAGAACCTTTTATTAGAATGCAAAATAATTTTATATTGACTTTGCTTTTAAATACACAGTACTGATATTTAGAAAAATCAAGAGATACATCCAGTCAATCTATGACAGACCTAAAAAGAAAATGGATTTTCTCAATATCACTGGAAGAAATAACATTGAAATTACAGAATTAAAATTAGATGAATATTGCAGTTAAAACAACAGAGACAAAATACTTCATTTGTATTCGTATTCATATCCTCACATCAGATTTTCAAAGCCAAATAGAGATGGTATCTCAATGGCCTATGATAGCTATCTAGTATCATTAAAACTCACTATTTGTACTGTAAGATTAATCTACTTTATCATATGAAGTTGGACATTATACTTATTTTAAATTTTCCTGTCCTAATGGCAACAGAAGACTAAATAAAAGCTTTCTTTCATATTTTCTCTTCTACCTCCCACAACAAATTATATGTTAAATAAGTGATATGATTTCATCAACCTTTTAAAAGTAGTCAGTATGCTTTAAAACAGCTTCTATTTTCTGATTTTACCTATCAGGAATGAAAAGATTATACTTCTTCAAGTCATTTTACAGACAGGGATAGGACTGTTCTTTAAAGTCAGGAAAAGGGAGACCATCTAGATCAATCATTACAATTTAGATATCATTCTCTAGTTACAGGTGTACTATTATATTTTACATAAAATAAAGAGACACTATAATCCAAAATTCCCGCTACCAAGATAGCAACAGCCACATGTTTGTGCTGTACCTGCTGGGTACAGACAATATCAAGG
The DNA here is from genome assembly GCA_004320125.1 of Scolopax mira. Taxonomy (NCBI): domain Eukaryota; kingdom Metazoa; phylum Chordata; class Aves; order Charadriiformes; family Scolopacidae; genus Scolopax; species Scolopax mira. Next base: position 178,833 of record BJBW01001994.1, read on the forward strand.
AAACTGGTTCAGTTCCATCATGTAAAGAGCTCGAAAAATATTATTTGTTACAAATTTTGCTGTATGAGAAGATGTGGAATATGCTCAAATAAACCTGTAGACTTGAAGAATGAAAGGATATTTTCTACACCTATCTGCAGGCTACTTTTCTATTACACTATATTAAATGATAAAAGAAGAGTTTTGGGTGCAACAATAACAAAGAAGCTATACAGAAGGTATAACTGTAAAAAAAAATGCAAATGCTATGGGGAAAAAACCCCAGTGCATTTCAAAAAGAAAAAATAAAAGAAATTAGTATACTAAGTTAATGACATCAAGTTTGTAATGATAAATCCTATTACATTACTGATCTTAAGCCTATCTGAATTATAAGTGAAGGGGAAAGGATTCCTACCCATTACTCTCCTGATGCACTTGTAAATGGGAACATGTGCTTTGGCCTTTTATTCTCTTCAGCCCATAGTAAATGGCTGCAGTGGTATCAATCTTATGGCAAAAGGGAGGACAGAAGTAGGAAACATACAAGGGCTTGCAACTGCTTTCATCAGTGTACATCAAATAGACAGGAGAAATACAAATCTTATACTGTATCACTCATGTTTCTCCCTCGAAAATAACAGTAACATCAGTGAAGCAGGCATATAAGAAGAAAAATAATAATATTGTAAACAAAAGAAAATATCTAAACAGGTTAATTTTAGAAATACTTGTCTATCTAAGGCTACTTAACTGTTAAAATAAGTACTAAGACTTGTACCTTTACAATGTACTACAGAGGAAAAGCATGCATGTCTTATATGGTGTTATTAATAATTTTTGAGATGAAATTCCCACTTGAAGTGTACTATGGAAAAGTAAAATTGATTTTCTCCTTCTGCTAAATAGAAGTAAAGCTATATTCTGCCAGCTCCAGGGGCATCGGCAGAACAGTTTCCCTACCATAGCTATATGTCTGTCAGTGTTCTGTTATAAACAAAGCTGACAAAGTTCATGAGGGGTAACACAGAAGTTCTCAGACTAAAAGTACAGAAAGATTGAGCAGCTTTCAGTGACAGGCAGAAAGGAGGGGGAAAAAAAATTAAAATTATTTGAAATGTTCCTAATTCTATTGGCTCTTTGGTCCTTTCTTCCTTGGGAAGTTTGCAGTGCATGAATTTTTAATGTGAAAAAAGGCCCAAGGAAAATGAAAAAATACTGAAAAAATAAACTGAAAAAGTACTGAAAAAATAAACACTACATTTGCAACAATAATATTGACAGATTATTATCTTCCCGGAACAAAGAAGTAAAGAAAAAACCAATTCCATCACAGAGGGTTTTTTTTGTGTCCATAGCAATTCAGTATAACACAACAGTTCTGAAAGAAATGTTTTCTTACACTGAGACATTTTAGAGACTATCCTCTTCTTGAGAATCATAAAACGAGTAGTTTCACGAATGCTGGATTTTTAAAAAAACAAATCAACAAAAACGGAAATTGCCATACAAAAGAAGTTATGATCTCATCTGAATGGAGGAAAAGTGAGTCATTAGAAGAAAGACATAATACAAGCCAGATTTCCTGCCTAGCTTCCTTTGACCTCTCTTGGCAGAGCTATTTTCCTCTTGCGGTAAAAAATGTGCCTAGAAGTTGTTCTGCCAACCATGCAAACCCTGTCCAGAGAATGCAACTGACATGCTCAAACAGCAGGAAGGATCACATCAGGTACGCTCATCAACACACATACTCGACATTCTCTAATGGCAATGAGTCCAGCCCAGTTTAAAAATCTCACTCCCACAGCAACCCAGCACTGAGTACTGCTTAAACCTTGCTTAATCACCTTACTAATCTTTAATATAATGTCTTGCACGATTAAAATATTATGAAAAATTAAATGATCTTAAGCCTGATATGTTACTACATCCACATAACAGGGTGTGCTGTGTATTTTTCTTACACCTTAACACTGTATTTCCTGACTTCCATCCAGTTAAATAAGCTCTTTCCTGTTATCTTAATATAACATGGTGTGAGAAAACCTATAACTGAATGGTTATTTTCTATTGAGAATCATCTTACACAGCCATATATCAAAACAAATATTTGTTGTTCTTTAAGAGTCTCCTATTGGGTACTTACATGACTACTGGCAAGTTTGAGATTACTGTGTTGGAACCTATTTTTGTGTGACAGCCGCAGTGCAGATACTTGTCGATACACTGGTGCTGAATATTAATCACTAATACAGTGTGGGAACAATTGCCAGCTACGTCACTTATCACTTGAACGAACAGAAAGGCCTTAATTGTCTTATCATTTGCTTTGTGCTTCCTGCTGGAGTGGCTAGAAACCACTAGGAATTACTAGGAGGGATAAAACAATTATAAACTGGTAGGAATTTCAAGGGTTAATGATAAAAACAGTTCCAAACGTTACTTGATGAACTCATTACTCTTCTTCATAGATACAATTTTAATGCTGTTCAAAAGAGATCTTGATTATTTGTATGAAAACTGCATTAAACAGAGCTTATGAATAAAATGCATTAAAAGATGTAAAGTAGGATACAGGTAGGAGACAAAGCATACATTTCCCTTTGTTTGTGTATTCACCTACACCATTTGACAATATTCTCATAGGACAAATTTATATAAATTAAGTATTTTTAGCTATTGAAAAGTCATCTAAAGCTTATACACATTATAATTTTGATCATTTGGATGCAAAGTAGGTCCTTCTCTGGTGTTAATTAAACAGCATGCTCAAATAGTATTTCCTGTAAATGAAAGCACCTCTTCATTTTTCCCCAAATAATGATCATCAGGGTATACCCATTTAAAAAAAATTTAAAAAATTAGTGGAAATGGTGGAAAAGAAAACACAGTAAAGAAAAAAGTAAGAATACTTTTTAAAAAGCTCTGTGTGCTCAACATTTTCAAAACCTTCTAATTAAAATACAAAAAATACTAAAATTAAGGGAGAGAATAAAGGCTGAACAGAGTGTTCATAAAATATCCCTAGCTATTGGCAAAGATTTTATCTTTGTCATTTAATGATGATGAAGCCAAATAACTGTTGCTGGAATGGAAGCAGGCTGATGAAGAAGGCTTTCAAATTGAAGTGAGGGATATCACAGTTTATATTTTACTCAGTAGCTCTTCTATCTGTACCATTTCTCTCTAAATTTCATTACTTTCTGTATTAGATGTCCCTTTCAACAGATAGTCACGTGTTGATCAAAGATATATTGCTCAAATATGCTTGTGTTCTGTTGTATGTTAAATTGGTTGCTTATACAGCCAGCAAGTTCTAAGCAGTTCACAAAATATCAGAGGAATGGTAATTAATAACAATGTTAACTTCCAGGGAAAATTAGCTCGTTGTGAAGAAAACTTCTTTGGTATTTGATCTAATTTTTGTGAGTTCTGATAGAAACATTCAGGTAACTTAAATAAAATAAAGAGGTTGTGTGTTAAAAACTGTTAGTACATACTGAATACTTACATTATTTGAACAAAAAGTACGTTAAGTTTAGCAGTATATTAAAAAAATAAGGTGTTTATTATGCATGAATCAGATCTAAAAAACATGGTATGAAGTAACTTTAACAACTTCCATAAGGAAGGCAAAAAGAAAGATACACAGTATGATGATTTGTGGACATAATCAACTGGACATTTTTTTCCAGTTAAAAGAACAATAAATGACTGTAATTAAAATACTGCTAAAGGAACAGTTTATGCATTTAAAAATATTAGATGTGTTTAGTGTGTTTTTAGAGAAACTTAATTTTACCTTATTCTTCATCAATAATTTTGCATCTCAAATCTATTGTGTTATTATATGCACTATTTAAATAGTGCCCCTAATGTTATTGTCCACAAACACACTTCAAAATTCTTAAAGTAAATAAATAAATAAATAATTCTGTTCACCATTCCTAGGTTCATATACAGCTAATTAAGCACGTTTTTAGGGATAACTCCACCATAATTTATAAAAGATCCAGGAAGTAAATACGTGTGTGCATATATACATAAAATACATATACCAAGAGTTACTCTGTCTACAAACTCACCAGCATGTAGCCTTGCTATTTAGTAATCAAACCAAATTTTAAAAGGACTGTTTAACAAGATACTTTGCTTTCATCAGAGAATTTCAAAAGACAACAAAACAACTTAAAAGAAGAAAAATGTTTTCTATTCAATTTACCAATTTCTAACAAGAGTTAGATTTCTATGGTTATGGGTGTATATATGTGAATGAACGAATAAATCCTTAACCCACCATATCTTTTTCTCCAGTTTGCAAGCTGTCACCCGTGAAAAGTATGGTGTAGATGGTAGGATGATACTGTACCTGATTGGCTCTGGAGGTGGTCATGGGATCAGATGGAGAGGACTTGGTGGTAGTTGGGGAAGATGGCAATGTCTGGGAACAAAGCAGTTCAGGAGCAAATCAACCTTTACAAGCCTTAGACTGAACAGTTAAAAAAATAAATAAACCAACAAAAGTAACAACTAGAAAATTAAAAATAAATAAAAATGCCTAAGACAAAATCTTTCTCCTACTCATTGGAACTTAATGGAATTTAAAGTCAATTGGATAAATAATGCATGTAAATATGCATGCTTATGCATGTAAAAACAAATTCATGACTTGAAATCAAGATGGTGAAGTCACAAAAATACTCAAAAATATGCTGACCACATGAGGAATATATTCTTTCCTCTCTCCTCCTCTTGGGGAAAATGAAAACTATAGTAAACAAAAATTCCAGCAAGTTCAATGAGCACACTAGAAACAGTTATCAGTCTACAAACAAACAGGGCCAACCTCTGAAAGAAGTTAAAAGACATTTACTTTGGCACTTTATAATGCACCATTCTATAGCACGGACTATAGCCAGCAAACTGTGTCCCATAGCTTACAAGAATTACACTGAAGCTACTGAGCTTTTAGCAATATACTAACTGCTAAAATATTCATTGATACTTTTTAATCAAGAGGCAGGTGAAAAAAATGTAAACATTAATCTCATGATGGATGAACATGCAACTAATACCTTCAGAACAAATTACTACAATATATTTATGATTAGCATTAAAATGTTCACTTAGTTGAGCAAAGGTTAATAACTTATAATCAAGTCTGTGTTCAAAATAAACACAAAAAAGAATTAAGAGTCATATTTATTGATCATGTTTTCTAAATAATATACATATGCTTAACATTAATTCTTGAACATATCAAAAAAGCACTGCTCTGTTTAAAATTTTGATATACACAGTTCTCTTTTTAAAGTACTATATCCTGACAGAATAACTTTCCTTTTATAAATGTAATGAAAATGTAAAATTCCAATTTTCAAAACATAACATACAATACTTAATCAAAGCATGGTTTTTGACATCTTTGTAATATATAAATATTATTAAAAAATCCAAATTTACACTAATTTTACTTTAAGAAATAAGATGTTAAAATGCTATACAATGTGATCATATCATTACTAACCAAAACTATTTAGAAATAAATGAAACAAAATTTCACAGTTTCAGCAGTTCTGTTACTTACAATCAATGACAGTCCCTCATAAAATAGGTATACATACTTTTGCACTAAAACTCTTAATGCATATGAGAAAGCTGGGACACTGTGAATGCATAAAGTTGTGTATTAGCAAAATATGGGCTTGTACATATGCACACACAAATATTTTAGATGTATGTTAAGCAATATGAAGATCAATTTTTTCATAGTTTGTACATAAACAAGCAGCCAAAACAGGAAAAAAAAATATCTTAAGGAACAGATCCTTATTTTGTGTTTCCAACTTGTAACTCATGTTATGAAACAATAAAAAGACAACATATACAACTTAAGCATCAATTGGCACTCTTTCAAGAGGCTTAAGGAAAAAATACTACCATGTCTAGGGCATTATAAAAAAATATGTAGCTTGGCAAAATGTGATTGGTTAGCAGATGTTATACATTGTAGAAATCAAGACACTTATAAAGGATTCTCCAATGTCTTTCTGTACAGAACATGGGTTCATTTGCAAGGGGCTACAATTATTTAAAAAAAATAAATGTCAGATTCCATGATAGTGTAGAGTAACCATATTCAATTATAGAATTATACTTCTGATTTAGTGGGGGGTTTCAGTTTCTCTCTCACCATATCTGAAATTGCAATGAACCAATTTCCATCATTTGAACTAAAACTAATGGGGGAAAAAAACCCAAACAACAACATCAACATAAAGAGAAAACAAAAAAAAACCCTGACCAAACAGAACAGAGGACTGTAAATTATCCCAATAGGTTTACATTATTATAGCTATAAATAAAATTCTCATGCATACTCTATTGTATATTGTTTTGGCATGCTAGGCTAAATAATAAAAGGAAAACCAGTTTGTTCTTCAAAGATGTTACTAAATCTAGCTAGTGGATTTATAAGAAAACATGTAGAACACTTCACGGCCTAATTAATCACTGATACCACAAGTAGTTTAAGAAACTGGAAGCATCTCAGATTTCAATACCTATCCATCTTCATAAAGCACAGAAAGGTATGGCTATGATGAAAAAGGAGTGATGATAACCATTTCAGGTGAGTGTAACAGAATTGTAACATCTATTAAGTGTAAGCATTTCACTATTACGTTTTAACAAAAAGCTTGTTTAAAATACAATGAAAAAAAAAAAAACTTTTAAAAGCAAAACAACTGTATTAATCAACAAGAATCACGTATGGCCATAACTTTTTTTCCAAATATACATACCAATGACAAAATACTGAAAATAGCAATGAGGGGGTTTATTTTGTATGTTTGGTATTTTTTCTTTCTGTATCAGGTTGGTTGTGTTTGAGGATTAATCTCTCTTACTTTGTTTACTGACATAACTGCTTCTATTTTCATATATATGTATATATATATATATATAAAAGTATATATGACATTTTATATAATAGAACAAACAGCATTTAAAAAAAATTAATCCCTTTTCACACTTCTGTATAATTTTGGAGGCTAATTTATGGAGACACATCTATTTATTTCTTGAATATTAAAGTAACACAAAGTAATTTTTCAAAAATAACAAAAAAGAAACAGGCATTTGGATTTTGTATTGAATTTCTACTAGCTGATAAGTAATTTATTGATATACTCTCAATTGCTTTGCAAGAACTTTTAGGGAAAATTACTTCTGAAAGAAAGTTGGACAGAGATGAATAATTCTGATTTATTATGCAGTATAGAATATTATTTTTTTAAATTTGGCGAGTGTTTTGCATTAGGCAAGCACTTGAATTTAGTAGTTATTAGGCTTCTGGGAATGAGATGTATAAAGTGATTAGAAATCACAAGATGAATTTACATTACAGAGTTTCAATTTTTGAGACTGAAATGTGTACTATAATTGAAGCTTTCCTGAAATTGCAGGTTGGCAAGGTTATGGAAAAAAGCCAGTCAGAATTTCTACCACACACCACTTCTAAGACTCGCAGGGTTTTTTTTAAGCTATATCTTGAATAGTATAGTCCAAGCCGTGGTGAAATTAGTCTTCTCTGTTTTCTCACGTATTATATCCTTTCCTATTAATTCTGAGACTATACCTACAGGTAAGAGAGTGTTGTTTGTTTTTATTTTAAGCATCTATAGCAGATGTTTAAGAGAACAGATTTTAAGTAATTAAAAAAAGCTTAATTTTAGAAATAAAATTCTGTTTGAGCCATATCTGAGTTGCAGTATTTTCTGAAACTTCAAGAAAATACTTCCTTCTTGTCTTGCTTACAATAATTGACTATTCTGTGAGAGACTGCTCTACACTTTTCAGTAATAGAGTGAAGATAAAGCTGTATCATGGCAGTATAAAATACATACACTCCACCTGTACAGCATTCCACAAGGTCTCTGAACCCTCTTTCAATGCCTTCATGAATTGCTTAATGCAGAGCTATGTATAAATGACAAAAGTCATACCTTTATATATCTACTAAAACAATTTCAATACTTACATTCTAGATACTAAATATTGTACTGAGATGGTTAACTTAATTCTCAGTAACTATTAATATATTTATATACAGAAAAGTAGACAGAAAAGGCAGAAAATTAAATACCATTTGAAAACAGGGTTAGAGACATGAAAGCATATATAAAGGACAACACTTAAATGTAAAGATGAAACTGCATTTGCAGCTTACCAATTTCTAAGTTATCACTAGAGAGCTTGCCAAACAAAGGAAATCTTGGTAATAACATTACCCACATTAAATTTCCATTAATACTAAGCTAATACTGAGTTTCAGTCTTGCATATATTAATATCGGTGCTTGTAAACCACTGAAATTAATACAATTATAAAACTAATTTGCTTAAGCCAATACTTTAATGCACTTTAAGAAAATGTGGCATCTTTTTAAAATTGTATTCAATAGAGGAATACCTTCTGCAGCTAAAATGAGAAACTGAGCACTGCAACAGTATCAGAGATGAGCCTTTCTAAACAGACCATTTGCTTTGTTAAACATATTGAGTCTTCTTTTTGTCTGCTGTGAATGCCTTTAATCTGCAACTTTGACAAATGATTCTCATCTCAGCAATAAACGTATAAATACATAACACATTTCAAAAACAAAATTTGGAAAAAATAATCAAGGGTTAATAATTTATGTACAATTCAAATTGTTAAAAGGCTACTTTGTGACTTCAGTGATCTAATTTTACTTGCTACCTTTTCACTTTTGTAAAGAACACATGAAAAAACGTTCTGATGATATTTCATTTTCTTTGCATTTGGTTTTGCTTTTGTGTAAAAGAATACACAAGGCATAGGGCAATACAAAAAGACTAAGAAAGCTAGTGTATATAGATGGAATGTTTAGTTATAGGTGTTTATAGAAGTAATTTATCTGCATTTATGAACTCTTAGGGAGTTGTCCTTGAAAAAAGGAAAAATGTGTGGTAAGTATGAAGTAAAAGAAAGATTATCTCATGTTCTGTCTAGAAACAAGAAGGAGTAATGAGCTCAAAGCAAACCAGCAAGTGCCATTTGGATCATAATCAGAACAACTCTGGATGGAGGGAATGATTTAAGATAAAGATTACAGTAAAATGGAAGAAGAATAATCAGGACCGCCTCTTTCCTCAAAATCTGTAACAGCAACACAGAACTGTTACAAGATCTGGTGCAGAAATTTATTCAGAAATACCAGAAATCTCAAGTTAAGTAACCAGACATAGTAATCATAACATGCAAGAAGATATGGCTCTAAGATTTGTGTCAAAAAACCCCAAGTCCTAGGAGGAATCACCTTTTGATTCTGGGCTACTTTGGTATTTGGAAAAATACCACCAAAACTACGAAGCCATCAGGTGGTGTGAGATAATTTTCTTAATAATCAGAACAACACTGAAAATTTCTGCAATATTGAATGCTGCTGTTCATCCCCAACAAAATCCTCTATTTGCATTCTACTTTTGAGGCACATACAATGAAGAGTTAATCATCAGCCACAAAGTTAATTGTGTTCATAGAACATGGTTTCACATACATATTGAGACTATATCCAATACTGGGGAAAAGAAACAGAAAGAAACTGTGATCTGGCACCAGAATTAAGGGCATGCAAGGAAGAGGATACAGTGTAGATATTTTTATGGAACATTAAACTTTTGCCATGGAATCTAATGAATAGAATTATCTCTCTAATAAGCAATGGCAATTTGGTTTATTTTGTCCTCACAACTTGTAAACACACCTGTATATGTGACTATTCATTGCAGAGTGGTAACTGGTGAGATGCTTTGCCTACGTGAAGTGAGAAAATTTTATGACAAATTGTTCGCTATATGAAGAGACACAGTGATCTACAAAACTACTTATTGTTATTTACCTCAAATTAAAAATGTAGAATTATTTTCTCATACTCTAGAGTTTATCACGGTTGATGTAGGTGACAGATTGTTGCCTTAAATGGATGATCAAAACAAGGAATGATCATCAGAAGGAAAAGGCATGTTAAGAAACCAATGAAGATTTTTAAGAAAGAAGAACTTGGGGATATTGGTGAATGAAAAACTGAATATGAGCTGGCAATATGTGTTGACAGCCCAGAAAGCCAACTGTATCCTGGCCTGCATCAAAAGAAATGTGTCTAAGAGGTCGAGGGAGGTGATTCTTCCCCTCTACTCTGCTCTGGTAGTGAGCACCTCTGCTCTGGGGTGAGACCCCACCTGGAGTACTGCGTTCAGCTCTGGAACCCCCAACATAAGAAGAACATGGACCTGTTGGAGTGAGTCCAGATGAGGGCCACAAAGTGGGGACGAAAAAGAGGGACGAAGCACCTCTCCTATGAAGACAGGCTGATAGAGTTGAGGTTATTCAACCTGGAGAAGAGAATGTCTGGGGAAACCTTATAGCAGCCTTACGATACTTAAAGGGGGCCTATAGGAAAGATGGGCAGGGACACTTTATCAGGCAGTGTAGCAATAGGATGATGGGTAATGGTTTTAAACTGAAAGAGGGGAGATTTAGATTAGATATTAGGAAGAAATTCTTTGTAGTGGTGAGACAGTGGAACAGGTTGCCCAGAGAGGCTGTGGATGCCCCCTCCTTGAAATTGTTCAAGGCCAGGTTAGATACAGGTTTAAGCAACCTGTATCAATCCACCTTGAGCAAAGCAGAGGGGATGGAACTAGATGAACTTTAAGGTCCCTTCTAACCGAAACTATTCTATGATTCTATGAAGTCTACTGAGTCTTTATAGTCTGTAGAACTTGTATCCCATTTTAAAAAAATATAATAAAAAATCCTCCAGTTAAGCCAATATTTTCAGATTTGTATTATTTAAGTTCTACTTAAGAGTTTCAAATTAAAACATTTTATTGAAAAATTACGAGCATTTCATGTTTTTTGTTGATCAACATTTCTGAAGTAAAAGCAGTCATTTTCACTAGAAGAACGTGAATTTACAAATCTGAGTTCAGACATTCAATTTTGCAGATTTTGAATACAGTGTCTGGAACCATGATTAATAATGAACAGAAGTTGAAGACTTATGGGAGGTTACTTATCTACTGAAAAAGCTGAAATGAAACTGGTTCCTATTAAAATACTACTGGAAGTTCTATATGTGAAATTTTTACTCTAGTTTTCAAGGAAGAAATTCTAAAACTTTTGTTCATTTAGCTTTGATAGCTAAACAGTTCATAGAATCAAAGAATGATTAATGTTGGAAGGGATCTCACAAGGCCAATCAGTGCAAACTCCTGCTTAAAGCTAAATTAGAGATAAGATCACACATCTTTCTTTCCATATAATGCACAGTTCTTCAATGGTTCTCTCCAATTCCATTTGTTTTCTGGACAGGCTGCTACAAGCCCTGTTACCTGTAAAACAACTGAAAGCTTGAAGAAAAAAATCAACTAGCATACAAAGAAGCTGCAATAGTTCCTGAAGAAAGTAATATAATAAGACCACATTATGCAGCCTTTTCCATTGTTCATAGGAACTGCTATTAATTTAAAGGTGAAATTCAAAGCTTTGTATGCTAATTACAAAGTTGAAATAGTTCAGGCTCCTGATCACTTCATGAAAACTGTATTGTCTTGCCCTGAGTTACAATATAGTCTGAAAGAGTTGGTGTGACACTTCTAGCTAAGAGAGAAAAGGGAGATTAGGTGCTCACATTAGTTTCTAGGAATAAAAAAGGTATGGGAATCGGGTAGTTATTGTGGAATGATGCCTAGAAACAGCAGATGGCTGACATCTATGAAAAGACTGCCCATGTTACATAGAAATAAAAGATACAAACATTTGTCAATTAAGTATCTATCAAACCTGCTGGGAGGAGAGAACTACTTGGCATATACTAATAAGTTAAAAGGATTAGGAGATGTGGACTTATATAGTGGAGAAGGTTCAAAGGGAACCACATAGACTTGTTTGCAAATCTTCTGAAGCTGAAAAAGCTGAAGCTAGAAAGACCAGAATGTGTGGATAGTGACTTCCATTAGTAATGGGAAACGCCAGACCAAACTGAGCCTCTAAGTATAGCCATGCCTTTCCTGAAGACAGACAGTGCTGAAACTCAAGCAGTCAGCAAAGGGCTTACCTACTGTCTTTCTTCATTGAAACTGTAGCCAGAAGATAATTCCTTTCTTAGTTTGCTTCTCTGAGGTGATTGCCAGTAAAACAGCCGAGGACAAAGAAATGACAATAGAGAAAAGAGAGCGTGCTCATATAGACATGGGTGGTATTGCAAGGTTTCAACTCCAGGTATCTTAATTCATAGGAAGAAAACTAGCTTTGCTTTTTGATAGGAACAGCTAGAAAACCAACAGAAGTACTTTCAAAGGTCCTAATGAAGGTAAAATATATTATTTCAAATCAACTCTTGATCTCAAACGCTAAGTTTACTTTCTTCAACCTGCAGCATGATACTTTGGGTGCCATAGATCTTGGTAATACTCTAGGACACGTAGAACCATGTAAAAGTTTCTGTAAGAGAAGAAATCGTAATACATAAGGCTTATTTTTTGCCAAGTTCAAAATGACTTGTATAATGCATCATCCTGATCATTTTAATAAAATTGTGACCTGTCTGCTATTAAAATAGCAACACTGGAGCTGTGGATTACAATTGCCTGTTATAAAATACTCTCTTTTTAATTTTTTTAATGGAGGTATTATATCTTTCATTAAGATTTGGAGGAAAGATTACTTCACTGCAAATTCTATCTAAGAACTAAGATAACAATTTCACTTCTTGGTAAAAATAATGGATTTTATATTTATCGAGTCAATATTTATAGTATATGAATTTATCATGAATAGATGTTGCTTCATTAAAAGAAAAGTTAAACAATCCATTGTGTTTAAAACTCCTTAACATATGAGTATACGAATCTCCAAATAATTGCAGTCATATTCCTATCACCTGTATATATACAGGTAATACATTAATATTTTAAGATGTAGATCTAGTAACTAAGTAACAGTCTTGTAAGTTACATGTTATATTTAGTCTACTTCTTAACTTCACTGGCAGCAGCTTTGTTCACTAAGCCATCCCTCCGGAATTTAATTTAACATTCCAAACAAGGAATTGTGTTTAAAAAAACCCAACAAACTAAAAATAAAATAATAAATAAATAAATAAATACCCCAAAACAAACAAACCCCCAAACAAATGATAAAAAACCCCACCCAAACAACAAACCTCAACCACTTCACAAATAAGTTTTCTGGAGAGGTATTGTGGACAAGCTATAGCAACTTCAGATACATTTAAGCATGTCACTAAACAGCTATGTAATCTAGTTTCTTGGGATCTTACTGACTTATCTAAAAATTACCTTCATTTCATTGCAAAGGGGAAAAAAATTTTCATTGCAACCCAATTTCCCATTGGGCTAAGAAGTACTGACATAAAAACTAAAATTGTACAAGCAGAAAAGTTATTCAAAATCCAGATCTTTTCAGCTTTTTCTCTCTATCTCAGGCATAATCATTTTCATGTCTAATAATTGAGAAGCTAATCCTATAAAATTGGGGCATTTCTTGTTTGTGTTTTCCTATAACTATCTAGAGTATTTTTAATGTTAAAGTATTACATATACAGAAAAAAATAATATATTAGTAAATATAAATCATATACAATGGCTTATTCCCAATTTCATACATCTAAAGCACTTTGATCATTCCAAACTCATACTGCTCAAACACATCGTCATATAAGCATTCTGTGGATGTCACTATACACAAAGTAATTGCATATATTTACCAAATTACTTTATAGGATACTGAATCTTGCTAGTGTAGAAAGATGAAACAATCTTTTCCCATAGGGGACAGGTGATAAACTAAAATCTATCCTATATAGGATAGAGATACAAGAAAAAAATTTATGAATGTTCACGCATCTATTTCTTCATTTTTTTCTTATTCAATACAATGGAAAATAATTTTAAATTCTGTATGACACATATTTCACCTTCTCCTTAGAGAGCAGTATTTTTTTTTTTAATTAAAATTATTCTGGAAAACCTAACGAACTGAAGAATACTGGACTAATAGTACCTTGCAAATATATTTTACGTTGCCCATAGATTTTGAAAGTCAGTGTAAAACAGGCAAAAAAGATGCCCAAAATAACATAAAATTATACTGTAGAAAACATCCCAAGTAAAATACCTTTATATTTTCAAGTTCTTACAGGTAAGATTTTAAAGTATCTAGTATAGGATCTAAAAAAAACAATCGACATTTTAGTTTTTATTTTATATACATAAAAGTAGGAAACATTCAGTTAATCTCTGATTTTAAGTAACGCTAAAGGTTTACAAAGAGGTTCATCATTTAAGATTAAAATTCAGTGTTCTTTAATAAAATCTAGAAGTGTTATCACTTATACAGTAAAAAAAAAGTTTATGAAAGGAACACATTAGAGCATGGAATTCAAACTTATAAAACCCTGTCTAAAAGAACTGCTGAGAAACAAGGAACACCTAGATACAAAGAAAAAGAGGACCAGCAAATTACTAAAGGGTAAAATAACATTTTCTTAAAGAACATGTTCTGTTGACCCCTTGCAGCCTTAAAGTTTTAAGACTTCTAAGGAGCTGCTGTGATTCTCTATTCCCAACCAAAAACTCACTTGTTTGATGCGGTCTGGATTAACAGTGGTCTGAGGCTGTAGAATGCTGACAGGCTCTGTCTTGGCCACATTTTGAGGCATTTCTCGAATCTTCTCTGCAATGAAGCCATGAACTGCATTTAGTGCTTCAACTGTTCCCTGGATCAGACACACACGCTCTGTAGTACCTGCAAACAACAAAAGTTGATCTGAATAAAATGAATTTTTCAAAACCCCATAAACTGCTTCAACTTTGGCATAATATGGCACTCAAAAGCAACCTTGCAAAATCAAATAGCAATACCTCCATAAACATACAAAAGAAAGCAGAGATTTCCAAAAGATAAAGACACTGATGATTTGAAGATGTTTTAAACAACTCCTATTTGTTACAGATCCTACAAACACATAACTTTCCAAGCCAATCTGAATAATATTAGTCAGAAGAAAAACAAAAGAACAAAGCCATTAGGTTTTGACATATTCTGACATATTATTCCAACAAAACAATTAGGTTTTATTGGAAATATTAGCAAACACAAGAAATGTGTGCAGAATACATGTATTTTAAATTATTTTGGTCTTGTTCTAGATTATTCTAAAATATTGTACAATATGTTTTAGGCAACATACTAGTCAGTAGCATAGACACACTTGGAATAAGATTTTGTAACGAACAACTCAACTGTGAATACATTCATTTAGTATAGACATTACTAGACCTTTTCTTAAAACAGCTGCAAGTTGTTATGGCAAGACATTTCAAGGCCAACTGATCCCATATATCTAAGTATCCACTTTGTCTTTTACAATCATTCTGCTTTACAACAGCCCTGTAATAACTGCATTTATTTACTGAATACACAGAATTTAATCTGTCTATAATGTGAGTTAGCAGTTGAAAATTATGAAAGCTTCTACCAAATAAGTAGTCAATATCCCACTAATTATCTTTCAAGAACTTCTGTTTAGAGTTACACTGAATACCATTCATGCAGGATATATAGATTCCACATGACTACTTTCTAAGTATCCACTTCCCAAGGTTGGGGGAAAATACTATACGCTCCTCAAATAGGCCTGAAAGGTGAAATATATATGTATTCTATCTGTAAGAATACTAGGCTTTTGGTGGCAATGAAGCAGAGGAGAAGACACTTTCCCACTGTACTCATTTGTAAGGATAGGACAGATGCTTAAGAAAAAGCAGACCTGGAACATATTCCTCATTCCCCAACTCTGGAGCAAAGTGTAACCCTCTGTTTCTTGTCGTTTCAGTTTTGTCTGGTTTTCAGTTTTAACTGTTGTGTTCTGTTCTGTTACTTTTCCTCCTTAACTCTCCCCTCTAATCTGAAGCACGTTCTTTTTCTTGTATTGGCTGTCAACCGCCCTCCCTTATATATCACCTTTACTTACCCTCACCTTTACTGTCATTGACTCTTATGATGACTTGCCTGTCCCTGTAGCCTGGGGAAAGACAGTCTGATGTACCACATTTACCTCACAGAATTTGCATTTCTATGCAGATTGCCAATGAATATTAAATAACTACCATAGCTTTAGCTCTAATTCTCTAAGAAGGCTTACACAAAGCCTATATTGTCACATAACCTTTTTCTAAACAGAAACTGTGCCGTTTGTGTTACAAAAACCATACCAGTCCTTATTTTTACATATTGGGTTACATTCTTACTAGGCAAAGAAGAATATTAAAACAACAACAGTATTGATCCTAAGGATGGATACAATCCACAATCTGTGTTCCACATATCAAAATCAGTTTTGACTTGAAAAACAGGATCTAACAGGAGTTGGAAAAATGAAACTTAAGAGGAAATATTGTAATCTCCGCTTCTGTTCTGCAGAAACACCAGAACAATACATCCTAGATGTCCAAGTAAAATTGCTTTTGAATTTCACATAGTACATACTTCCACGCACATTCTGAACGTTTACAACATCCTCAAATTAATGATTTTTCATCACCATGATTTTAGATTCAAATACCAGTAGAAGAGTTCTACTAACAGAAGAAAATTATAACATGAATTATCCTAATATCAGTGTATTCCTGAGAACATAATAATACTGCCTTGCAAAGTTGTGTTAGCAACATCTCTCTGTTATATGCCAGTGTGCATTTTACTTCAAGATTACAGGGGCAAGAAGCAAAATAACACATTTGAGCCATGAAATTGCCACAAAAGTAAATATAATTTTTGTCATTGACATATTCCTAGTAATTATTATTAACATGATCACATATCAATCTTTTCTGATGAAAAATTCATTCACTCTACCTAAACAAATGAGAATTACACTGTAATGATGTGTTAAATGCTAACAAGTTAGCAATGATGTCTAAAGTTCACAACATGTTAGTTGGCCTCGTTACCATTGTACAATCTGTACAGAATGACACGCAATACATAGATTAGAGAAATGTACCAGCAAGGTAAGTAACCTCCTCCCTAAAATTGCCTTCCTATCAATTTTCTATCTTTAGTAATCTCTAACGTTATCAACTAATCTTAAAATATGCTCCTTACAACACTGCAACAGTCTTTAACTCTTTAACCAGTACAGTAACCTGTCATCTGCAAGAAACAAAATTGGTTTTTATTAGTAAATACTGCTCATCTGCTCCTGTGAATGATCTCTACAGATTAAATATTTCATTATCTAAAGATGAGACAGCACAATAAGAGCCCTGCTCGCTCATTAACTTAACATATTCATGTACTCTTGAAATCTTTCAAAGACTTTTTTCTTAAGAAACAGTATCAGACAATACTGAAATTCAACTTTGTGGCAGAAGCTCTACAGCAAAACTGACAGAATGAGAAACAAACAATTTTCCTCTATTAAAATATGTTTTAAAAGATTTTTTTGTGTGTTTGGGGTTTCTTTTATGTTTTAAAATTAATTTTAAAATTACAATTAAAACAAGTCCATCAGTTTTCAAAAGCTGCCAGGTTAATAATTCTTGAGATGAAATATAAAGTTAAAATGACTAGATTCTTACAAGCAAATTAGTCAAGTATCAGAATCAAATGCCTATTTCCCAAGAGCATTTATGTGACCTGTTATAGTATCTTTTCAACAAATCAACTTCAAAACACAAGTAATTTTTTTTTTTTGCCCCCAAAACATTCCCATCAGGAAAAGGAGTCTGAAATGACAGAAAATGAAACTTGGTTCCTAGATGAAACTTTCTTAACTCTTTCCCCCCCCCCCCCCCCCCCCCCACCCCCCCCCCCCCCCCCCCCCCCCCCTATTTGGCTTCCTCCCCCTTTTGCAAACAACTCCTGTGGTTTCTGCATAAAGCAATCCAGCTCTAAGAAAATGCTCTGGGGAGTCTTTATGCTGCAGTATTAATTGTCTCCTAAATGATGAGATGTGATGTGGATTGATCAATGCGGCTAATGCAAGTGTTCTCCAGGTCAGCAGACAACACACTGAAACAAAACACGGCTCAGGTTACCTCCCAGCTACCGGAGCCTAATGGGGAAAGCACTTACCAGGGGTGACTACTGTCAAAACATTTGAAAGGAAAACAGTCAATGTTAAATAGGAATTTCATTAGACATGACACTAAGTAACTAAAGGGTATTCTACAAGCTGTCTTATTTTAAAAAGTGCAATATAATAAAAGCATGGTTGATGTCATGCTACGGACCAAATGCACTACATTTTATTAAGTATAAACCCGGATTCAGTAAATGAAAATCACTGTTCCATGAAGAAAATTGTGCAAAAGCACATTTCATGTAGAATAAGACAGTTTTAAAGTGCATCACAACAGTAGCACATTTTCTTTGAGGGTTACATAAAAAAGAAAAAAAGTAAAAAACAAACAAACAGAAAAAAGAGTGTGGAGAAACTGTATATGTGTAGGGTTGGGAATTGCTTTAATCTTCTGTAGTGATGTTGTCATACTTCTTCACACAACTCTAATAGCTTTTCACTCAAGTAACAGAGTACAACAATTTACAAGAGTCACACAAAAGAAAAACTGCCAGCTACATGACCAACCTGTATACCAAAAATAAGCCTATGAATCACCAAAGTTGGAGAAATTTCTGTCATTTGAAAAGCTTTTAGGCTCCATTAGTGTCTAAAGTAAACTCTCAGATTATTTATTATTTTCAGTTGTTTAACAATTGTACCCACTCCTTTTTTCACGTTTCTGTGAAAAAAAATAATCACAGCCATCTATAAGCATACGTTTTGGCATATGATTTTCAAAATATTTAAAATACAGATCTCACTTTTGAAATAGCTGACTTAGAGAAACCCAAATTACCAAATAATCAGTGCCTTTTTGTGTGTTTGTGTGTGCACAAACATAGACCATATAGAACTATTCTAATTTTTTAATTATTTACAATTCAAATCAGAGTTAGAGGCCTGTATTGTACATTGTCTTTTACATACAAAGATGTAAAACATATACAAGAGAATAATTCCACCACAGAAAATATTCAAATGTAGAATAGGTGGTCATAATCCCTGTACATTCAAAAAAACAGAAAAAATATTTTTAATTATGTTCAATAGTACTAAAGACCACGACAGAAGTTTGCATGTGATTGCAAACCAGGAAAACCATGATCTAATTACATGCTTGTTAATGCTGTTGCTACACTCATTTAATGTTTACTTTTTCTAAGGAACACAAGCAAATTCTTCAGTATTTTTATATGCTCTCCTTTTCAGCAAGTAGAATGTAGTTTCTTTCCTCTTATATCAGAATTAAAACTGAATTTCCAAATGTATGTTTCAACTTTTTCCTATAAAATAAAAGAGGCATATTGTAATTGCCCAAAAAAGCTTGGCCATACTGCTCACCAAAAATAATTTTTAAAACTAGTGGAGAAATAAAGAAATCTTAAATCGGTTTTCTGTTTTGTTTTATTTAGCTTTTAGGGGAAAATTTTTGGACCCTTATTTTTTTAATATGAAAACAGATATGGCACAGAAGTGGTGGAGTAATCATCCTTAGAGGTATTTAAAAAACATGTAGTTGTGGTACCTAAGGACATGGATTTGTTGTGGACTTGGCAGTGCTAGGTCAATGGTTGGACTTGAAGATCTTAAAGGTCCTTCCCAACCTAAATGACTCTGATTACATGACATAAAATACTCTTTTTCTCTGCAGTCCCATGGAAGATGGAAAGATAAAACCATTAGTTAGGCCTAAAACCTAAACACCGTTCGATACCTTCATTTTAACAATTCATTCTTCCTTCCACTTCCTTTAACCACCTAAAACTTTACCTGTGTTATTCTGGCAAATATCCTTGGCAACCACATCGCACTAATTTTATCAAGAACATTTCAAATGCAGTTGTGAAACGACAGACCACAAGATTTTTTTCTCCACAAAGGTTATTTACTTATTAGACAACTGATACAGCTTTTAAAACAACTATTAGAAAAAATGCTAGAAGATGCAACAGGATAAGGGATGCTGATGCTTCCAGTGTTTTTATTTCTATACTTAACAGGGAACCATCTATATATAGTTACCATTAAACTTTTAATTGTTTGCTTAAAGATTCTGATGCAATGTGTAAGAGTTCTACTGTATTCACAGAATCACTTACTAAATGTTAAACGTACTTCTGTATTTTATGTACCTTAGCCTAAATGTTTTGGCGAATGCACTGTACCTTTCAGAAAGGATTGTCTGGCATTTATATGATTCTATACACTTTTCATTGGTCTTTTGCATCAGTCTTACAGAGTATTTGAAAACCTAAGAAGTGCAATGCATTACCAGCCCTGGGTAATCCAAATACATCCACTAATTAAATCGCCTTTTATTTTTCCAGTGTACCATGCCAATTTCTTTACACTGAAAGGGAAAACATGATAGAGGAGCCAAAGCTAAAACCTTAACTAAATGAAAAGCTGCACTGCAATCTCTCATCAGCTGATTTGCATTAAGCTTTTTATTTGACAGCTCACAGTACAGCAGTCTAACCCTAACATCAATACGCTTACTTTTGTGACCTGTGATCAAATGGCCTGTAGCATGGGATTCTATATAATGCCACCAGTCACTGCTTCCGCCTAAAAGTGGTCTTGCAAAAGCTCTTTGTAAAAGAAGACTTTGAGTGGCACTTTGACACCACTGCAGAGCAATGTAAATTTTCAATAATGCGCTTATATGAAAATCAGATAAACTCCTCCTTGTACACATTTCCGGTCTACACTTTCATAAAACCTCAGCAAATGAGTGTCAGACAGCAAAAATGTTTAATTCAGATGCATTGGCAGTATTTCACAATACCTTAAACGTGAAAATATCATAGAATCATAGAATCATCTGGGACGGAAAGGACCTTCAAAGGTCATCTAGTCTGACCTCCCCTGCAGTCACAGGGACACCCCCAACTAGACCAGATTGCCCAGGGCATATAGATGACAAAATGTACACAACCTTAAATGCAACACGTAAGAACATTCCACATACATGCAAGGTGTAATAGAAATCTCAACATGACAGTTTTCTACTGGAGTCCTTATCTCTCTCCTGTACTTTTTTGTTTGTTTCTTGAGACAACTTGAATTAATTGGTCTTAATACAGAGTCTGTTCCCATATTTATCACAGACAGAAAGATCTCTCTCTAAAAGCAATGCTTGATGATGTGATAGACTTCCATAGACTTCCCAAACTGAAAGGGGAAACAAAGGCTGGTAGTAATTCTAGAGCATTGATGTTCTGCATTTGTTTTCATCCACACAAAAGAATTTTGTGACTATTTGCACAGAACAGTTACACAAATGGGGAGCGAACCTTAACCTTGCCAGACTAAAAGTTAAAATTGCAATTAAGATAGCTGAATAAAGGAGAAAAAAAACCACCAAAAACTAACTGAAGGGAATATGTGAAATTGAAAGGAAATAGGTATCACTCTGTATGGATCTTCTTGATATCTCTGTTACAGAAAACCAGGGCATCCTTAACTTTGATTTTAAATTTCAGGATTACTGAGTGGATGCATTTAGCTTAATGAAAGCTCCATTCTTCTTCCAGAGAGAAATAAACTTTTTTTCTTTAAAGTTTCATCTGCAATTGCTCCTCCTGAAATTCTATTAGTGTTTTCTGCAGCTACATTATATTTGACACCAGTCAAGCATCTAATAAAAGCAGAAAGTTAGAACGAGGAGTCTATTGCTTGAAACATATTAACAGATGTGATGATTACCAAGCATGTGTATCTATGTACATGACTTGCTGAAATATGAAAAAATACATGTTAGAACTTGGGGTCCTCTAACATCAGTTCTCTAATATTTTCTCCTCAGGTGTTCACAGGAAGCTTTACTAGCTTTAGCAGAAGACACTGACTGATGAACTTGTACTGATAACACGTCTTTAAGTATGGCATATAGATAGCTATGCACATGTATGTGCATATACATATATATACACCATATATATACCAATTTGTTTTATTTTTGTTGAATATGTGACCATTTTACTAGAATTCAGACATAGAAATTAATCAAGTTTTAAAATGTATGAACTGTAGGAGTTCTCAGAGTTATAAGAAAACTTCAAGTTTACAGTCCATTGTGATCTGGTCACCAGAGTGAATTACATGAATCCAGGTTTAATATAATTATAAGTTTGCAGAAAAGGATTATTCTCATGTGAGACAGAAACCTAGGAAATTAAAGATTTAAATAAAAGGAAAAAACCCAAACCTCTTAATTAAAGGCTTAGCAGGGATGATGAGTCATCTTACAAAGCAAACAATCCCTTGAATATAAACCGTTTTGTTGGATATCAGCTAAGGATTTGATGATGATTTCCCAAAAATTAAATTACATAAAGAGAGATGAGGAATTACTGATTATTACTACACTGTTATGTGTAAGACAGGAAACAAGGATTATAACTACTTTTCTTTAAGAGTGACTTGTAAAAAAACTGTAGATTCCACTGCAAAAGTTGGTAAATATCCCCCAAACCAAAGACAAAGGCCAGAGATTTTCTCTTGCTATAGTTGTTTGAAAGACTGTTAGTTAGATGAGAAACCCTCAGAGAAAGTGTGTGGGCAAATCAATGACAAAGGGCTGCAAGGAAAGTAAGCATAGCCTAATTATGTTTTGGGACAACATACTTCTGGAAACCCAAAGCTCTAGAAATAAGAAAGACCTCAAACTATGGACAGAAGCACTTTATTTTTATTCATTTAGGGGAATGGTTGTCAATATATTATTTGTAAAATGGTGTATAACAGATGAACTACTGTTTAAACAAACAGAATAAAAAGTCATCTGACTCCACCATAACTTTTACATCTAACTGTAAAAGCAGTTAGAAAGCAATTCTGCTATTAAATATCAGAGAAGAACTTCCTGAAAATAGAACAGTGTTTCTGCCTTCCAAATTGTTTGCTAAATAAGCTAAACTAATTGTCATCTTCTCATCTTCAGTTTCATTAAATCGGAAAGTGAACACATTTCCTATCGGTGTCTGTCCTCAAGAACAAAGTAATGAAAAAAAAATGGGAATACAAAATATCATTTTAAAAAAATAGAAAATATTTAAATTTATTCGTTGCTATTTAGGTGTTTCATATATTAGAAAATTCAGATGAGTTAGGTTCCCCAAATTACATGACACTCTCTGCTAACATAGACAAATATTTCAATTTTTCACTTCATTTTTTTTCTTAACAGTGATAGCGGAGTTGATAGACAGCAATATGCATCTGACTCATATACTGACTTTTTCAAAAGGAAATGGGCTTGCCATTGTGGTGCTTACAAATCTTTTCTAATAATGTAATATAATAATTGGCTTATTCATATATTTTTAAGGTTATCAAAGTGCCTGGATTGCTGCACAGAGTTACTGTTTTTCCCCTATTAGTGAAAAGTAAGCATGCAAAAATAAACAAACATAACAATAATAATCCAATACCCAGGTTTGATGAAAATGTGAAGGTCTTTGAGAAGTAAAAGCTTTCAAAATCATTAAAAAACAAGCACGCACAATACCACCAACAAGAGCAAATCTGATGGAAAAAAAATTGCTGATCTTGTTTTTGGAAGAGGACCACAGAATAGAAAGAAATAAAATTAACTGTGCTTTTCAAGATATCTGAAATGAATTTTCATATCAACAAAAGCACTTAAGGATATTTTTCATGCAAAGTAATGTTCAGTTGGCAATTACAGCTTTTATGCTATGCTATAGTAAGATGAACCTTTGTTAATAGTGCCTCCTACACATACAATTACCAAAGGGAAAAACCCACCCATTTTAACAGTAAAATATACTTTAAGAAATTCTAGGAGCTGATACCTTTTATAATTTAGAGTGATAACAGTTCAAATCACCAAGGGAGCTTTTCTTCTCAAAAATATTTCTCAAGTTCAACAGTCTAAAAGCCTGTGAAAAGCTTTGGAAAATCCTCCTGGATAAGGCCAGTTGCTCAAGAAATCATATCGCTTAATACATTCATTACTACATATCTGTTTGGAGGAAGCAAATACCAAATTTCAGGTAAATGCGCCATACTCAGGTTTAGATTAGAGATATTAAAATATTTGTAATTATATGTATATTTTTATATACTTGGAAATAATCATTGACAGTGATCATGGAAACATTTTTAGGGAGTATGCTTATTACTTTTGAATGCCTTTTAATTTACGTCATGATCCTCCAAGAAATTGTTTTTATCTGTAGTGTTCAAGATAAAATGTAGAGAGAGACACTATAGCAAATGTTTTTTGCTAATGCTCTACATCCCAGTCTTGAAATATAAGAGTCAAGGATGGATACACTTCATATTTTCAGACTGGGAAGAATGCTGTCATGTCAAAAACAGGTTGAGCTCCAATTTGATCCTGTCATTATAACACACACACAGAATGGGGACACACAAACACATGTGCAAACACAAACACAACTTTTCATATCTTGCTCCTTCTGTTTTCCTCTCTCCTATATGCTCGTCCAAACCCATGTTCTGCCCAGAGTAGATTTTAGCTAATGTGTGTTTAATTAAATCCATTACTATCAGCAGTGGACTTTAAGTCCAGGGTTTATGCAGAAGCATGTAGGAAGAGTTTATGACTATTGCCCAGGCATTCGGTATGCTATTGTTATTTTTGTTCATCTTCCTATCTCCTTCCTGACTTCTAGAGAATTTTTTTTTTTCTATGAATGGCATAGAAATCTTCCTGTAAATTTATCTTTCTAAAATGTATGTATTGATTCCAAGGTAGCTGTTTAAGAAAGAAAAGGACTTCAATCCACAAAGATAGGAATCTCTTACCCTTAACTATTCAGCAAACTTTGAGTATTAGATTAGATATTAAGCTCCTCAAAGGTTCCCTATAAACACACACATATACACCCCATAACAAAATATTGTTTTCTAGAGACAGCTACAACATAAATGCTGAATTAATGTTAATACTAAAGCTAAAATAATTACTATTAATGCTATGTAACAACATTAATAACATTGCCTCAGTATAGGAATAAGGCAACAAGTAAAATAATTTTGATGCATTAAGAGGTAAACTGAATTGTCAATAAAAAGAGATATTTCCCTCCAAATGCAAATGTCAGAATCATCTCCACTCACCAGCAGATTTACATAAATTCACAAATATTTTGTCATGTAAAATTCCGCAATAAAAACGAGTAGAAAATGTTATGCATGCAGAACCGTTTCTAAATAGAACTTTTACACAGCTTTTTCCACGGGACAATACCTGCTCTTTCTCTGTTTTTATACGTGTGACACAGCTACATATTCTTTTCTCCTAAACACTCAAAAATTCCTGCTTCCCTGATATGTGGTGGACTATTTTCATTCCTGAACAAAATCACCTTTAAAATAGTCAAGGTAGATATAACAGCCTTGTCAAGTTCAGTAACAATGAGCTAAATATCTTGCTGAAATTATTTTCTTTTTTTTTTTTTTTATATTTTTAATTTTTTACATGTTCTGTTATCAAAAGCCCACAGAAGCAGACATCTGCTAATCTTCCAGTGTATCAAATCAGACAAAACTTAATAAACTAAAAAGAAGAATGATAATTTCTAACATGAATCCATATAAGGTACTGTCTTTGATGGAAATTGTCAGGTGATTAAGCAGACAGTAATGAAAAATAATATGCCACGTTAAAACAGGATGATCAATTCTAATCACACATTGACAGCACAATTAGAAAACCTTCCCTGAAAGGTACAGAGAATATTTACTTTTGTTGAAATACTGTCTTTGCAAAGCAATGTGAATTGAAGTTATTTGTACTCAAATGCACAAGCAACCTCTACAAAACATGAAATAAATTAATTTACTTGAAACAAAACTACTATATAAATGTCTAATGGATAAATCTACCCCCAAGTTAAACACCATGCTCAGAAAATGGCTAGGAAGGAATCTGCGTCTTGGATGACTCCAAGGCAGCAGAGTTTTTCCACTCCTACTCTGCCAGAGAGCCTTCCTGTGGGCTGCAATTCCTAGCCAATCTGCACAAATTGCTGATGCTCAGATACTCGTCCATGGCCCTTCTGTGCAGTAACATCAGATAGACTTCACAGGTTTGAGAACCTCACCAGTTCTTCTCCTGAATAGGCAAGGAGAATAGACAACTTCACCTCTAAAGATCAGACTCTCTGATGAGATGAATACATATAAAATTCTCTCCTTTCTCTATTGCCTGAGAGCTTATCTTGATAGTATGGCAGCAGAATTATAAATCAAGAATGTGAACTTTGACAACAGTTCCTATTCTGTACTAACTCCCTGTATGAATTCTGTACCAGAAATGCCCCAGCTCTCCACAATCTTAAGTCTGTTTCCTTCCCCAACACTAAACCAGGGATGCTCACATAGCTTCTCTATTGCAGCAGCAGGGTATTATTGCAGGTGAGATCGGGCAGGAGGAAGGCTGCAGTAGGTATTCCACTGCTCCTCTCCTTCCTCTCCAACTGCAGAACTAATCTCTTGATGCAGGAAAGGAGATGGAGCTCAGTAATTCTGCTGAGGGAAGAGGCAAATGCCAACACCATTCCAAATAGCCCATACCACTTGGTACTACACTTTCCATCACAGCATTCAGAGCCTTAAGGACAGGCGCTCCTACAAGATTACACTGGCCAGCAAGAGATGGATTATTAAAGAGCATTTACATTCCCCTTATGTGTAAAAGTGTAAACAAACCTTATGATCTCTTTTATCCCAAAAATAAAAGCGTCAGAGTGGGTGGTATTCCTCTGATATGCTTTTTTAATATTATTTTTAATATCGTTGTGACAAATTCAGACGGTATCATTAACCCAGATAAAGTATAATTTTTCAAATGCACTAACAAGCCAAGTTAACCTAAGGCTGGAATATACGTTAAACTGAATATAACTGTGAAAATGTTCCAAAGCACTTATACGCCTAACAACCCCCTCCCCTCCTATTTTTTTCCTTGCTATCCATAAAGATAATGATTTTTTTTCACCCTCAAGACTCAGTTACCTGTGGAGTCTTTAAGATTTCATATTTCACTATTCACTAGCCATTTTCTCACATCCCTTTTTGTCAAAATAAAATGGATCTTTGGATGTCGGAGAGAGGACCTACAAAATACTAATCTATGGAAAAGGTGCAGTATGATGCTTGCTAAGGTTAGGAATGTTATTTAAATGCTAACAAGGTGCATTTTCAATAATACATTTGGAGTGTCACTAAACGGAGAAAAGACTAGCTAAACAAAGTACAATTTTCTGAATCTGAAAAGTGTTGCATTAAAATCAATGGAATGAAGATTAATTTTGAAATTTGTACATCCAAAGCACTGGCAGTTGAAAATTTTAACAACTCTTAACAACTCCAATACCTAACATCAAAGGAGATAAGCTACCTCAAGTATACGTTGAGATGAATATCAAACACAGCAATTAACTCGGAACAGCAAAACTTGAGGAAAAGGCAGGAGGAGAACTGGCACAATTCAAATAATTTCCACTGGCAGAACACCTATTAGTCAGTAATACATTTTGATCATTTTGACTCACATATAGTCAACATAGTTAATCCCCAAAATAAATACTGGTCAACCTTTTCAATCACAATTTTTTAATTGAGAATTGATTGCATATAAGCATAACCATGTTTTATGCCTTTTTAAATATAAGTATTTGAAATATGTCTCTAGCATATGTTTCTGGGAGCAGGTACATGCAAAGTACATTAAAAATAGCCCTTTAAATTGAAACAGATTTAACTACAAACAATTATAAATGAAATTTAGTGTCCTACTTTACAGTATGAGCCTATCAAGAAGCATTTATTCTAGTCTAGAAATAAAAACTGCAGTAATGGTTTCTAATCACGGACAGAAACAGCATAAACAAAGGGAAGACTGTCCACTAATATTTTGCATTGCTTTAGACCATGGTTCACAGCTATACACAGTAATACTCTTTTCTGAAACTTTAATTTGTACCTATTCAGAATAAGCACTAACTGAACAAAGCTTCAGTAATAATAGCATGTCCTCTGTTTTCACAGCTTTGAGCTGTAAGGGGCCTTACAGGTTCCCAACCCTGCTATTGACCAAGTATACCAGAATTAAGTCAGGTTTTAAAATTTACCTGCTTTCCTCCAAATCTAGTTTTAGGTTTCTCTCTGCAAAACCAATCAACCAACCTGAAATAAGAGTAAAATTCCTATTCATTCTGAAGTGTATTTTGTCAATAAATAAACATAGAGAAAAGTATATAATCACTTAATAACAAACTAATACACTCTAGAATGGGAGAAAACAGATGCAGTAAAATCCCCAAGTCATGGAAATACTTTTTGCCTATTTGAAAAAGAACTTTCCAGCCTAATTAGATTTCTTAAATCTTCTCACAGACCACCAATCAAAATCCATGGATTGTTTACTCACACATAATACAAAATGGTCTTTTTATTTATCCCCACTCCTGAGAAAAAACATGATCAGAATCACGACAAAAACATTAGCAAAAAAATCCAAGTAATTTTGTGAAGCTGGAATTGATAAAGCCTGTTTCCCTACAGATTTGCATCTTTGTGCTTAAGATCAGACGGTGCGGGCTCTGACTGAAGCTTTTCCCAGAGCAGTCAATTTTCTGGGGACAGCAAATATAAGCATAAGCCTAAAGCTTCCTTTAGTGAAGAACTTCATAGCATCATTCTCTAGTTCACAGATGCTTATCTTTACAAAGTATGTAAGAATTCAGCTATGTGAGAGATGTTCACCTCTTTGTCAAATGTGTTTAATGTTAGCACAGGGTTCAACACTGAAAGTTGAGTTGAGAAACATCGGGTGAGGTAACACTGAGGTTGATCAAATAAATCAAGTGTCTTGCTCAAACTCCTCTTCAACAGTGATCTATTCAGAAGCAATAGTGTATGCATATGCTAATAAACCCCCCCAAATTAAACTATTATGTATTTGTTTATTTAGGTTTTTTGTATGTTTTTGATAAATTAGGACTAGCACATTTTGAACTTTCCCTTTCAATTAAATATATAAACCTTTCTTCTCCTTGCAAAAGGTGTGCTTAGAACCATGGTTATGAAACAAACCAAGTGTCTTTTAAGGGACCTTCCAACTCTTTCAAACCCCTCTTTAAGGCTCCTTGCTGATTTGAACTTTTTGACAAGCAAACAGGTACTGGGCAGACTAAACTACTGCGTCAAGCATAGAAAATTTGTACTTACTTCTATAAGAAAATGAAGTTTGTCTCACTACCTCATTCCCATGCATTGAATTTGCAGTTCCTCCTCAAAACACATGAAGGCATATTTCGAGTGCCTTGACACTTACATTCTGATACCAAGATCACTCTGACATTCACAACAGTTATATTCTGAGATGAAGAATTATGAGAACATAATAATTTCCCCCAATCACTGCATTTTTCACAGTTTTCTGTAACACTCCTAAAAAAAACATAATGTAGATTGTAGGGTTCTAGATATGATTAAATGATTGAAATGATATTAAAAAAAAAGTAGCAAGGAGTAACCAAGGTGTTTATATGTGTACAAAGGTAAAAAGTAATGTGGAGTTTGTAAGTCAATGCAAAATTGAACAAAAAAAAAAGGAAAAAAAGCAGTAGTTTAAACAATGGGAGGTATTTTAATTTGAATTACTAAATTGTGAGAAATACAAATGAGGTAAAGGAATACATTTTCATCTAAAATAAGTTTTTACATGAAAAAGAAGCATAAAATATATCACACTGTTCTGTTGATTATGGCAAGCCTTGTTATTTTGTACTTTTTAATTTCTACAGCAGTTTTCACTGCAGCATTTGGTGTGAGGCTGTATTTTGTTTGTCTTACTAATCATGAATATTACATGGATTGTGCTAGTCTTAGAACATGAGCCCTTCTATATTTGTAGGTTTCCTGCTAACGTGCTATGGAATTCAAAACCTGTGGGACTTTGGGACTTTAATTTAAGCCTGTGGCAATGAAGATGCAGCTGTTCATTTATAAGCAATCATCACAGCTACAGAAGTTATAAGATTAAATTTGAAAAGCCACTTTCCTGAACTTTTAAAATGATTAAATTATAACAGAATCAGTGCTATTTTTTTTATTAAAAATAGTTTTACTCATTAACTTTCTTCCAAGTTTAAAATCAAACCAATTTTACATAGCATTCCACCTGAGCTTGTATCAGGTTAGCATTGCAGATTAATATCAGTATTAGATTATTATTGTAATGTTTGCTCCTCACATAAATAATTAGAATATATCATCAACCATGACCCAGTCAAGAGTCTTTTGAGGTTGGCATTATAGATTCTTTTCTACATTGGCTCAGGTGCAACTCAACACGGCCAGCAGAATTTATTAAAATGAAACTTCTTCCATCAGTGAATCAAAAACCAGAATTATAGTGTTACTCGTATTATACAAATGCCTTCCAATAAAGCTCTAAGCAAACAAAGCTGTAGATTATATCAACATATGAAATCTACAGATACCAAAAGATGAAATGTATTTTTGCACTAATAGGATAGGACAGCTGCATACCTGTGTTACAAGTTATTTTTTAAATAGGATACCCTATTTTGTAAGGGTTAGTATCCAGTGTGCAAAGTACTGATCACGACAGAATTCAGAAACTCCCTGAAATACTGCCAAAGTTGTATTCTTGCAGGTAAAGTTCAAAGCCCTGCTACGTCAGCTGAGACCTTAGAAAGGTCAGCAAGCAAGTGTCAAGATGATCAAATAATACTAATAAAAGTAGTGTTTTCAGAGGGCTGACAGAATTAGTATCACATTACCATGGCTCTGTTTTTTGGTAATAAGTTTTGGTGTGTGTGTAGCAGCTGTATTGTTTAATTGCTAGTAGCTCCTTAATATTTCATCCTGAGTACAGCCATACCACAGAAAAGTGGAGAGCATAAGGATCAACAAGATATTAGTCCTTTACAAATGCTCAAAAGCTGTAAGACAAAAAACATTTTCTCTTTCATTCCTCCTCTTTGCCCCAGTGAAATTTTTCTCTTCGTAAAAAAACTAACCTCAGAAGGTATTATTTCCTAAAGCAGGGCAAGACTCCCAAAAGACATAATCACCCAGGTTTTGGGTTCTGCCTACAAAGTAGCAGTTCTAATTTTCTTCCCGCCCCAGATCTAGCCAGTGACATGAAACTCAGCAGCAATAATCCTCAAGGAATTTAGAGTAAAAAGTTTACAGTTTTCCAAAGAAAACAGAGGGTCCTTTCAAGTGCAGTTTCACCTCTTCCTTGCAGACACCCTGGGGACTTCCTTCAGTAGCACAAGACAGATGTAAAATGCAAATAGATATGAAAAGACTAGAAAAGAGTGTGGGGTAAGCTGTTGGTTAAGAAAAACAGCAGAATGCTTAAAACTATATGATTTGGGTTCCCATGGGGGTCACAAACTCAGGTAGGTGAGAATTTTTGAAGCAGGGGGTATAAGGAATTATAACTCCTGTTTGTTTCACATGAATCTCTCATTTTTCTCCCTTCAAGTGGTGGAAAAATGTGATAGAAAAGCCACCTAGCTTTTTGTTCTATGTTTATTTACAGTGATGAGCTATTACCAGAAAAACTGCTTTCTGGCTATTGACTAAGTAAAATATGAGCATCATAAAAGGAGGTTTACAAGTACAAACGTGGCATTAGGTGCTGGATACTACTAAAATCTGTATTTCCTTATTTGTTATGTCACAATCTCTGGCACACACAAATCAGAATAAAGTTAATTATAGGCGATGTACCTGTCCAATAAAATTTTAGCAATATACAGTTTTTTACTGTATGACTCGCTGGCAGGTATTGTTCACATTATTAAAGACTGTATTGTATGGCATGTCTCCAAAAGGAAAAATCACCTTCCATTTAGTGCTTTAACTTTTTCCTCTCCTGACTTAACATTTACATAGAAGAACATGAATATAAACCCTGAAAAACATTATTTCATTTTAAATATCATATATCCTGCAGACTGATTTATACAAGCCAGTCTGCTCCAGAATTGTTACAGTGATGTAAATTCTCTTCTCCCTACTCAATTTTAATTTATCACTGTGTCCTGTTAGAATTGCACTTCTTTCAAAGTTGACTCTAAATCTTCTAAAGGAAGACCCTTCAAGACACTTCTCTGATACAGTTGCTACAAGGCAGTTTTAGAAGTAGCATGTAGATGACTACATCACTGATGCTCATTTGTGAAATTGCCAAACATCACCTAACTACTATCAGACTGAATGACTTGGCAAGAAATTGGAACATGCAGAAATTTCATGTGCTAGTGAAGATTAGAGGTTATTGTTCCTGAGAACGAATCTGAACCTCGCTCAACTATATATGCCCACAATGAATGTCATGCAAACCTCCAAGAAAACGCACATCTCAGATCTCTGAAGTGATAACCAATCAAAAAGTAACTAAAAAAAGATCTTCCTCTGCTTCCCGGGTCTACAAATGAACATGCAAATCAAAGTTGAAATAATCAAGGTTTCTCCACATATTACTCAACAATATCTTTTAGGTCAATTGCTATTCCAATGTTTATGGTAAATGTACTAGGCAATGATATGGCCAAACAGCCAAGACCAAAAAAAAAAAGGGGCAACCCTCAAGGAATCCAGCAGGATAAACCTTTAGAATTTAAAAAAAAAATCACTGATAAGATCAGCTTTTCACCTGGGAAATGTATTTGTTCTGTATCTTTTTAATACAAAAGACAGACATTTCTTCTATAAAATTCAACTATATTCTAATCATCAGACATCACTTGCTTAAGACAGCAAGGACTCAGAAGTAACTTTTCTGCTTACAGTATGTCTTACAGAATGCAAGATAACACTAACTTTGCTAATCAACACTACAGTAGCTCATCTACAGGTCACCTGGAGGGCATGGAAAAATAGAGCGAACTACAGTTTGCAGCAAATCCACCACAAAGGATTCAGACAGGGTTTTTTTTGGTTTTTTTTCAGCATCAGAAAAAGAACACTATATTCTTTAGATCTTGGAGGTTAGCAAAGCAAATGGATGTTGAAAAGAAAGTAGGGCAATTGAAAATAAAAAGGATGAAGGTAAGGCTTTCTTTTGCCCGTGGGGAAAATATTTTAATATAAATATGTATAGATATATACACAACTCTCAAAGTATTTTATAAGCAAAAAAAAAAAAAAAGACCTGCTGTCCCAAAATTCATTAAATCTTTAATAAGAATGGACTAATAAGAAAAAAGACATAAGAACAGAGCGCTTGAAGGAAAAAACCTCATCAAACCATATTTGATACTGTTAATATTTTGTCTTATTCTATTAACCACCAGACATATTTGCAACTACCACTATAAAGCTCCACTGTCATTGTCTTTGACTAGGAAGTATCCAGCAGAACATCAAAATGGCAAATATTGAAGCAAAACAGTCCAGTAACCACCCCTGTTCCTTTACTCTGCCTAAAATAAATAATTGGATAGGTCATGATTAAGCAGAATTGCACTAACGAGTATAGTTTACATGCCTATATTTTTACACATATAAACAAGAGGCAATACCATATTGCCACTGTCAAGAAATCATCTTCATTTGCAAGGATGTGAATTTGAGCCACACGGTTCCCTGGTGGGTCAAAATTAAAATGGAAGTATATAAATTTCGTAATTATTAATATGAAGACAAGAGCTAAGGTGGTAATCCATCAATTCTAATTAAAGGTTGCAATTAAAGGATACTTCAATCAATCATCCCTGTGCAAGTATACTCTATTGATTGCTACATTAATTATTAGAATCATATTAAAATTAAATTCAGATTTAGTTATTTCCCATGTACTTCAAAATATTAATCTGAAAACCTCTGAGTCTTATAATCTAAAGCAGCGATGTCATAACTAGGACTAAAATTTCTCTTTTTTTTTATTCTGTAAAGAATGGTATGAGACACTCTCAGGTACTCAAGTAGTGTAGTACTCAACTACTTATTCTTAAAAAGGATACAAAAGACTTATTTTCCACCAGTTTATGTCACCATTAACTCCCTATGGCAGTACTTTACTACTTCCTTTTCCTCCAGCAGGATTTGTCAATCTGTGTGTTATATACACATAACACACATATCAGACAATCCTACACTAGGCATTTTAAGAACTTTTGACCAATCTGTGTTATATACTCATTATGCACACATATCAGACAATCCTACACTAGGCAGTTTAAGAACTTTTGACACAGACAAAATCCAGACCTGGTTGCAAAAGTAAAAGGGAGAAAAGTTAAAATACAATTTGTAATTTTGCAACTCAAATTGAAATAAGGCCAGGCAGGAAGCAGAGCTCATAGTTAAATGACAAGGCCATGAGGTCCTTGACTCAGCCATGTTCTATGCTCCTGTGAAGAAAAAGAACATAGAGAAGACAGTGGTTGAAAAGATAATCGAGTTTGCCACAAGTTAGAGCCAATCTCAGTTAAAAAAAGCATAGAAAAGATTGAAGCAAGTATGCTGCCAGACACAAAAGAAGCAGAGCTATGGGTGTGGCAAGGAAGGTTTGTGAAAAACTGCTTCCCACCTTAGTCATTGCACAAACAGAGCCTTTTATTCTGGGGTGATACAAAAAGCTGTTTGTTGCATTCTGAAGTACCAATGTTATCAGTATTATCGTATACAGTGTGTTAATATCTGCAGCAAACTGATGTAATGACAAGAAAGTAATTTACAGTTAAAACCCTCAGGATTTCAACTGCACAACAAGTGCACTACCTAGTGTATCAACATAATTGCTTTGTTCCTTATCAAAACAATCTCTCAAATATTATTTAAATGCAGTTTAAATCAAAAAGATTGACAGATGCTTTCAAAGACTACCGCCCCTTGACTTTGAGAGAAATGAGTTACAAATGCTAAGAATATCTCCTTAGAAATATTTATCTTTGTAAAAACCTTCTCCAAATTGTCAAATTCTACAGTTGATTTTAAGCTGGTAATTGTACCAGCAGGCGGCCAGGCTACAGAAATCTATGACAATAAATCTATGGATTTATGACTGCCACCCACTGCTACCGACTACTCTGCAACTACGGGCTATAATCAGAATAAAAATAATTAAAAAAAAAAAAAACACAGGAAGGGAGAAAAGGAAGAAAAAGGAAGGAAAATAGTTAATTAAAAAATGTACCTTATTTCATTAACCCAATATCCATGCTAGTAGAAATGAAAGCACAACCAGACCATAGTAGCCAAAAATTCCAGCTGCTTCTTCAAAAATAAAGATCAAACTTCACCAAATAAAGCAAGGCTTTAACCAAAGAATCTAACTAAATATCTATCAATCAATCAAAACCTGCTTCTCTTAATTGTGTTCCACCAACCTTGGCTTCCTTTGAAAGTCAAGTAAGTAACAGCAGGCAATAGCAGCAGGTGAGAAGGAACAGGCAATGGCAGCAGGTGAGATTAACCATAGATGTCATATGCTGTCTGGCTGAATGCATAAACAAAGGTTTCAAAAAACTGCTATTGATTTAGACTCACTAAAATCAGTCTACTAAAACCCCTACAAACCCAGATATTTTTCCACTGAGAGTATGCTTCTTTAGAAGGCAGAAATCAATGAATTAATTACCTGCTACCTTTTATAATACCGTCCACATTTATATGGTGTTACTTGTCTAATATTACATACACAGCACATCATCTAATCACATTTGACAAAGACAAATACAAAGAGTGGTGGAGAGAAAATAAGCTATACCGATTTATGTTTTCAGACAAAAATTTTTTGCAATGAATATCGGTAACATTGTTCCAGGTCACTTATCCTTTGAAATACCTATTTATAAATTTTAGGAAATAGTTGATGACAATAAGTCTTCTCTGCAATAAACATTTAAATTTAAAAAAAATTAAATCATAAAATTATCAGTGCTTACTAGAAATTAAGAAAATAAAAGTACAATAATAAATATTTTCAAAATAACCAAAATAATATATTAAACTTCTTTTACAAGCAAAAATGCATTAGCAACAAGTTAGCTATTGAAATTCTTGCCAGTGTGGAAAGAGTGTATATGCATTTATATAAATATAAAACCAATGGATTAAAATAAATAAATAAGCTAATTAGCCAGGAAAAAAACCCCAAGATATAACAACAAAGCAGCAACTATGAGCAATTTATTCAGCAGAGCTATTCTGCTCCTCAAGGTGCCTCCGACTCTAGGGACAGGATTTTAAGAGCAGTTACATTTGTACAGTAACTGATGCATTCAGTTTTCCTCATAACAGTGATTAAAAAGGCTCAGAGAAAGAGTAATCATGCTGAATGCAATTAATCGTCAAGGATTATGAAAGATGGCTTATAAAATTCTGATTTTTCCCTATCATATGAAATTACTTAAAAAAATTAAAACTATGCAATCTGATTCCTCAAGTTTTTAATTTTCATTAACTTTGCCATGATATGTAGGCATCCATATGAAACTGAAGTTTTATAATTTAATACATCAGGAACAAATACCACTTACCTAGTCTTACTGTAAATTTATATCCCATCTACATGCTTATACTACTTTTACACCTCATTCATGAAAGGTTTTTTGTTTGTTTGTTTTGAAATCATTGTTTGTTTGGAGTTTCTTTTGATCAACCATGCTTTTTACAAAACTATTTCTAAAGCTGTTTCTACAGTCAAAGTAATTTTTAAAGAGACACAATTACATTTTTGGGTTTTTTTGGTACATTACATTATAAGCGGACGAAGACTAATGGTCTTTAGTAAACTAAAACCAACAGTAATGATTCTCATCGTATTTCTTTTTCTTTTTGTCTTTGAAAT
Source organism: Scolopax mira (assembly GCA_004320125.1). Lineage (NCBI taxonomy): Eukaryota > Metazoa > Chordata > Aves > Charadriiformes > Scolopacidae > Scolopax > Scolopax mira. The sequence goes on from BJBW01001994.1 coordinate 215,825, forward strand.
AGCTTATACTAAGAAATACAGTAAATATTCTAACCAGAATGCATTTAAAAAAATCTAATCAGGTTTGTTAAGTTACAAATTCTTTTTCAAAATCATTCACTTTTGGCAACTGCCTTTTCATAAGAGTACTTGCCAGAAATATATAGACTATTCCTTCATGATTCTTTTCAAAGCTCTTTTATTCTGATACAATACAAATAATTTTATTTATATTGCTTATTGTTCTCAGCCATGATATACCACATTTGTCAATATTAAATTACAGCAGACTAGTTTGTCAGTTTATTTGCAATACCAATTCATAGGATTTCATCTATCTTAACCTCTTATTCTCTCCTAAAAACATTAGCATTTCTAGATTAAAACACCAAAACCACTTTACTGATATAACTAAGATTAGAAATATCTTTTTGAATGAGGATTTCATGAGACTGTTATAATAGAAATTGGATGTTAAAGTTAGAAAGAATTACATATCAAAATAGAGGAAAAATGGATCTTCTATACCATCATAAAACAGTATAATCTTTTGTCCTGATAAAGAACATACAATAGCTTAGCTCTTGGCAAACAGGCTGTTAGCAGTGGATTGTTACACTGTGAATGCAGTAATCTGTATTTACTACTTAAAAGTAATGCACTGAATGAAAACAGAAACCGAGGAGAGCTTTACATTTTACAGAGTACTCAAAATAATCAGGCCATTGGTGAGTTTATAATTATAATTAAATGGTAAAATCCAGTAATTCTTGAAGGTCCTGAAAAACATGTGGAAGGAGACTAAAATCGGGCAGCTAAATCAGTTATTACCCCAGTTGCACACAACCCCCTTCTGACAGATGCTGCTGTCCCCAAAACAGCGACACCTGATCAGATTAGAAATGAGCTCTTGAACCTCCAGTTTTCAGCCTGAAACATCGGGATAAACCAAAATTGGAACTGGTTTACCAAGGCTGAAACTTGTGGCAGTTCAGGAGTTGATTTGTGAGTGGATCATGCGCTCCTGCTTTCAGGACAGCAGAGTCGATCACCAGAGCTGTAGGCAGTAACAGCTTCAGCTGTCTGATTTTTAATCCCTGGCCACATGTCTGTCAGAACTTTAATGCAAGAGAAGCAGTATACATACACAATCAAAATAAAAACCTGAAATATAAGAATTGCCATAGTGGTTAAAATCAGTGATTTAACAAATCTGGTACCCTGTTCCAAGAGGTGGTTAGTGTCAAACATTTTAGAAGGAAAGCATAAAGAAACCTTTTGTCAGGTACACGTGAATTATGATCAATTTTAATTTCATATTCTTTTACTATTGTTTACGTAGCCAAGGTAGGTAACTCAGAGCCCTCTCTATACAATTTTAAACACTCATAACCAACTCTCACCAACAAAACATGAGCACTGACTTTGGCACATTTGTATATAATAACAAAGGCTTTGGGACTTTCTGGAAAAGAATATAAAATCCAAATTATGGCCTGTCTGACGCATGCTAAGTCCCATCAATAAAGCAAGCTAATGACAACTTTAGAGAGATTCAGAATTAGATAAAACTTTGTTGAGAAAGTAGGGAGTAAAAACTGTGGTGGAAAAGCACTGTATGTAAGCAGAGTCAAAAGTGAAATTAGAGAAGCACTGCTCCACAATCCCATTCAAGTATTTACTTTTTACTTTTTTTTTTTCCTACTCTTTCAGTTATTAGATACAACACAAGCTATTATTAAAATTCCTTTGACTTAAGAAATATTGTTCAAAGTTTGCTGCTGTGTACTTCAACATCCTCCTTTAACCAAGTACCTCTTCATTTCTATTTATTTTATTCTCACTTTAGTTTTGGAAAGCACTGACTCAAGTACCTTAATTTATTCAGCTAACGCTAAGAAATATATCTGAAACTGGAATTTTGTTAGGATGAGGAATGTCTTTAAATCTTTAAACCTCAAAAGTGTTCTTGTGAAACAAACATCATGATCGGTGAATATAGACTATGTTTACACTCATACACTAAGTAAAAGTATGACCATAGCAACAGTCATTTTTCAAAGTAGGATGAATTTAAGTAGTGCCCTGGCAGCGAAGGAACTCTAAAGGGTCAGATTTTGTAGAAAGAGTTTCAATGGTATAAACAATGAATTAATTCCCTGTTTGATACTATCTCCAAGCCTATTCAAAGCAGTTGGCAGGTGTGAGCTAACTCCTATAGCATATGTTTCCTGTTGTGATGCCTTTTGTTCATGTTGAATCTTATCAATAGCCTACAAACAATAAGTGACTCTTACAAACATTTATTCATTTAAAAAAAAAATGTAGAACTCTATTTAGTTTTAAAATAATAGATAAGAGCCTATATTTAATGGAACAAATTTGTCCCAATTTATGGCAATGGCTTTTCTTGATCTCCAGAAATGTAGCTGAGCGGTTCTGCTCTGAAAGAAAACACAGTAACTAAAACCACCTAAAAATAGCTTCATTTTCACAGAAGTATGATTCTACAGTTCTTTATCTGTTGGCATTCAACCGATCAGGTAGTTTTAAATCATATCAGTAAATTAAAGAAATACAATCTGATTAGTGCAATACGCTCAAGTGATTCACAAAGAACACAGACTGCATACATGTCCTAGTTTCCCTGAATGGACCAAGGTATTAATTTCTTTTTAAAGGAACAGTGATTATTTTTTTTTCTTCCAGAAAAAAACTAACCAACCAAACAAAAAAACCCCAAAGAGTAAAAAGCAGTAACAATCAGAAAATTGTATTTTCTCATTGCTCCCTTAGAGATGTGGGGTTATGGAGTTTCTTTTGTTTTTAACAGACATGGTTATACTTGAATCAGTTTTATTTTTGGATGTCTCAGTGGAGTTGAGATGACAACCTTTATATTGTTTTTGAAAACATCACACACTCATGATAATTCTGGATTAATAAGACTTAGGTTTTAAGCAGTGGGCTTCTGAATTGTTTGTAACCTTTATGCTTCAACATCAGGGTACACTGTAGAGTGAGTCATACAAGCATTCTAAAAATATCTATTGAACTCAAACATACTGAATTTTTGTGAATACAATATTATTCATAAATGTTGAAATTTATTTACTTTCTAGACAAACTAGAGCTCTTTTTCACATCAACAGAGATTAATTGTAAATCACTGCTCTAATTTAACGTCTATTAAAATTCTAGGGTTCTGGGAAAGATCTTTGCTGCACTAGTTTTATAATTTAAGTGCAATTATTCCTGATGTCTTTAGGGGAGGTCAAAATCAGGCTCTATTTAGCAGTATGGCCAAGAACGCTTTTTTTCCTTGCTCAAAAGATATGTCCCACTAAAAACATAGAAACTGCTCAAAATCTTGAAGCTGGTACAATTTAGCTCTACGGTTCCTTAAGTGCAATCAGAGACATATATACAAAGTGTTCATGTGGACCCTGTAAGAGAGAAAACTAGCCATACTAAATTTAATGTGCTTGGTATTACTTGGGGCAGAGAATAGGAGCAGAAACAATATTACATAAATAAATTATTTTTATGTATCTGTCATTGGATGATGAAGAATAATGCATAGAAGATGTTCTAAGTCCAATGGCAATAAATTAACTGAAAAATTAAGGGAATACTATACAGGAAAACTTTAACCTACTCAAACTCTTAACAGGTAGAGTCAATAATATTGACAGTATATGTTTCTAAAAAATTAAATTCTTTTTTAACATAAAAAGCACTCTTAAAAAATAATTTAACACCTGAAATTTAGTATTTGAATTCAAAATCTCAAGGTTTTAATAAAGCTCCACTTAGTATAAACACAGACAAAGTTTTCCCGAGGTTTAAAATTAAATTGAGCTCACTTAATTGGGCTACACTGAAAATATCCCCCTCACCTGAAGAAGCTACTAGTGAGTTTTAAATTCTTCAAAACAGATATCTGGAAAAAAAAAAAAAGGAGTCAAATTTTCCAGAAGAACTTGAAATGTAATGTAACTGAACAAATTTGGAAATATAGCAAGATATAAAGGCTGCTTTTCTTTGGTTGCTGATGAGTGTGTGGAAAAGCCCTTTCAGGTGAATTACTCCTCTAATAGCTCCAACCAGCAACTGATCAGTCAGTCATAAAAGACTAAGCAGCAAAATCATGTCACCTCAACAGAAAAGAAAAACTTAATTTCACTTTCTCCAGTTTATCAGCCATTTTTCAACGCAGTGAAGGATCATACTAGTGCGATGTCATGCTGCAGAATGGATTATGGTATGGGGAAAATAAAAATTTTGAGAAGTAATTTTAATATTGCTCAAGGAGCCTAAAAATAAAACCCCATCCAACCAAATTAGCAATTTCACTCATTACACATGCCTGTTCAAATGTAGATAAAAAGAAAACTCAGGTAATCAGCTATGCTAAGAACTGTAACTGTACGCAACGTGTACATTTGTCTCGCCTGCATTAACATTCTAGGTGGAATCCCCAACTTTTGTTTCATTTCTGCAACAGGATAAAGTTGGCACATTTGACCTCCTCATATTCTTCATGTTTTTCTGCTTTACTAAATGAGCCAAAAGCCTAAGTTTTTAAGTTTATTCAAGTATGCATTTACCTTTGCAAAAAAACACTATATTTATGTATATTTTAGAATTTTATGTAATTGCTATGTTTTGACTTATTTTCAAGACACACTGAAATGATTTTAAGATTAGTATAATAAAAAAAGGATTTTTAACTGTCATTAGAAATAAATCGATTTAAATCATATTAATACAATGCCTGAAAAACAGTTCTCTAATATTTTGGTGTCTTCATTCAATAAACAGGGCACCACACAACTAAGTGGAATTTGCTGGATAATGAAGCACATAACTAGATAAAATTAGAGAAATAAAAGAAAGCTCACTCTTGCTGTTAAATGGTTATTAATTGGTCACTAAGGACAAGAATTTAGTTGTCCAAGTATTTAGAAGTCCAATACTTTCTATAACTTTTATCCAAATATAACAGCTTTTCTTTCTTTTGTCCATTTTCCTGGAAAATATCAAGTTATTTACTGAACAATCAATATGGGTATTATTAAGAAGATGTAAAACAATTTTATTAACAAAGTAACTTATTCCTTTAGAACAGTAAGGCAAGCAGAGTTAATGCTATTTCAATTAAAAGATTTCGATTTTGCAAACATGAGAGAGTACTCATTCTTAGTCAAAAATGCAAGTCTCTGTATAGAATTGTAATTCTATACAAATTCGTGTTCTAGTTGTGTCATTCTTTTCACATTATCTTGTTTCAAACCAGGTTACCACCAAACCAATTTTTTTTTAAGTTCACAGGATAATAATCTATTGCTTGAGCTCTGATCACCACTACTAGTGATAGCAGACTATTATCCATTCACGTCTATGGGTATGGAAGAAGCTGGACTTCACAGCTCTTTGCTACCACTGTAGCAACTTAGTATTTCACCACCGGAATTTGGGAAGTGCACAGTGTAGTTTCACACGGTCTTGAACTCATGACCTGAGCCAGTTCTCACTCTGCTCCTCCCACATAACAGAATTCTTCCCAACCCCTGCAATCCTGCAGCCACCACTGCACTGTTCCAGGCTCCCCAGCTCATTCTAAACATCACCTTCTCCAGAAAAGCCTTACTCTGTATATAGTCTCTTCCTTCCCCATACAGACTTGATTTAATGGTGAGGATCAAAGTTCATAGGAGGAAAACAAATCTCCCTGATCCTTACTTCTGTAGCCATGACTCCTGGCACCCACGAACACACACTGCAGGGCAAATGGTATTTTGCTGTAGCTATAATGGTCTAAGGACACAGGTAAGCCAAGGGTTGGAGAATTTATTTTACCATTGGAACAGCTATATTGTTGGGGAAAAGAAGAAAGGCTGTCTAAAATAAAATTTGTCCTCCTACTTCTGGAGAAGAACCTTTTCAGTTCATACATAGAAGTTCATACATAGAATGTACTTTTCAGTTCAGGTAGTCTTACGACGACCTGATGTTACAGGGAGTAGTAACAGGTAACAGGTAGTTACAGAACATCTGAACTTGAAAATTCAGTTCCAACTTCAACTACCCTGTGATGCTGTGTGATCACAGAAAAATCTAATAATTTTGTAGTGAAAGTAACACATATTTAATGACTGTATGTTAAGTTAGTTTTTATATGATTTATAATGGCCAAATTTTAAAACGGAAAACAAAAATACATTTTCTACATGTACTTATCTGACAAATTTCAAGCTCTTGCTCCTAAAAATATAATTGAAATGGAAATGCATCTTACTTAACAGCTATATGTTGGGTGTTGTTTTGGTTTTTTTTCCCCTTCCTAGAAAATGGCTGTAACAAAGTAAAGCAACTTTTCAAAACATACACTTTATCTTGTATGTACAGGAAAGGAAATTTCATTCTAAGACTCTACAGTCTTTGAGGATAATTAAGAAGTACTTTTCTGATGGTGGCTATTTTTAAGACATATTAACAAACCATATAGCTCGATGGTTTGCACAAAGAACAACTAAATATCTTTAAGACTGACAAGTACCCAAAGCAAAGCTTTAACTACATAAAAATAGTAGTTAAGAGCATAAGGAAAACCACATTCTTAACCAGAGCAGCTATGCCAAGAAACTCCTTTGTGCACAGCATCTTAATGGTATGGATTACATAATTTGGGAAGATCACTTAACTATAACAATTCAGTGACAGACCTACAGGATTCTTTTCCCAGAATACACTCCATACACTGGAACTTTGTACATTGGCATATATTTGAATTCGGTCATTTAGAGTTAACTTGAGTACAACGAGCAATGTGCTTGCATTAACATACCAGCTCAGGAAGGCTCATTAGCCCTGTTAAATGAACACTGTAAGTTGTAAGACTGTTTTTAATCAATATCACCAGTCATTCTTAAAGGGAAAATAACAGGTACTTACAATTAAATTGTGTTTGCTCATGTTAGATGCTAAGAAGAAAGGTTGTATAGGTATTTATTACAGTTTTCCCTTTTTCAATGCTGATAAATGTAAGACCAAACATAGGTGGCAGATATTTCTGAAAGTTACTTAAAGCCAGAGTCAGAAAAGCCATTAGCAACTAAAAGCAGCATCTATAAACAGGCAGTGCTGAGAAGTCGTAATGCAAGATATTGCTCCACCCATAATTAAAAAAGGAATCTTCTTAGACACACTTCTGAAATTGTAGTCATTAGTAGCTGTCTGTGAAGTAAAACCGAATGCTGACCATTATCATACCAAGCACGATTCCCTGAAATTGCATAAAACATAACCTTGTTTAGGAGCAAGAGCTGCATATCAAGACTCTGTTATCATAACCAAATCCATGTGTATTTAAAAGCAGGCCTAAGCTCTAAAGTAAGATCTGAGAATGCCATTGTTATTGATTTAAGAGGCCTAGCAATCCTCACAATACTGCTCCATCTTCAGATATGAAAGCTTAATTTAGGGGATTAATGTATCAATGCATTTAAAGATTCTATGAGTCAATCAGTATTTTTCAAACAATAGACATAATTTCAACATCAATTGATGTTGAATTTTCATGTCATACTTAAGGAAAAGTTCCTTCAAAGTACGAAAATAACCTGTGTTTAAGATTCCAACATTCAAATTTTACTGCTATTCACACATCTCTATGCAACTTCACCAAATGTGAAAAATGTCCTCAATTAATGAACTTCTCATGCATGTCTTCACATTTATCAGGTATCTAACTAATTGGGGACTTACTCTCATGAGCATAATTAGCAAACTGCATCTGAAATGAAGACAATACAAAAAGATAGCCACTTCTGCATAGGCAGATGTGTTAATATCTTCCCTAACAACAACAACAAAAAAAGCAAAATATGCAACAAGGATGTTAAAAGCTACCAAATAATATGTAGGTTTTAAGAAGTAGACAGCAACTCGACTCAGAACTCAATTTCTAAAAGTCTGTTTGCCACAATTCACAGTTACCTGCTCTCTTAACATTTATTTTGATTATACAGAAAAAGGAAAAGAATGAATTGGTTACCTTTCCCTAGGAAAGATCTGTCTTTTCCTCACAGTTATATCCTCAGCATTGGCCAAACCCCCTTGACATTCAAGCTCCGTACTGAATTGTTTTTAACAGAAGGTGGTAAAGTTATCTTAGACCGAGGTCCATAAAGAAATAGAGTAACAGATTATGGCAATTTCTTGTGATGTGGAACAGAACTGAAATTTCAGATTGACAGATTTTAGACTGAATAAACATACAAATATTTTAACACAGAAGTATTTTTTATTCAAAAGCACAACGTATAATTTCTCCAAATATAATGACACATAGTACCTTCAGAATTCCACCCGTTCCAACCCACCTCCCAGTATAACAACAGCAACAAAGTCCCTGTGTACCCAGTACTTTCAAGATACTTCCACTATTTTGTTCTAAATCACAAAAACACAAATACAATATTTCAAGAATAAACTGTTTAGTCTTTCATGTGTCGAGAAACTGTACAGCCACCTTAATGCATGCAGCTATTATGTCACATTTTTTTTCAGCACACAGCCCACAGACATTCAACATCACCCCAATGGTAACAAGAGTAAGTGGGAGTTCAGCAGCTCTCAGAGAAGCAGCAATTAGTGTTTATCACGGCTCAGGACTCGTTTCCTGCTTTTGAAACCCTGCTTCCTGTTTGTGCATACGAAGCACTAATCTCTTCCCACCACCTGCATGGCAATGCTGCCACTCCTCAATGGGATTCCCACAGTGTGCAAGTGCCCTATCATCATTATCAATGACAATCACACCAGAGGTCTAAAAAGATTCGACTTCTGACATAACTTTCTTTTGGAAATGTTTACAAATGGTGGGTATGGTAACCTACGTGAGCACATTTTAAAAAAAAATTAAAAAAAAATAATTGCTCAATACAAATGGCAAGGGTACAATATGACAGATGAAAAGAATTCTCAACACAAAGTCTGTGCAATCTAACTTAAAAGTCAGACAGCCTAATTTATTCAAAACACCTATAACTGCAGAAAAACACACAGCAAACTACTCCCTCCTCTAACAAGTATTCAAATGGAATTTTATTTTTGGTCACTCTAAGGTTCTTTGTTCCAGTTTCCTGCCTATATTTCCCCTTTTCCTGTGCCAAGGCAAGCAGTTACAGCCAGGATGATCAGAAATAAACTTCAGAAGCAGATGTTACCACACAGTTTGTTACAAACTGGTAAACAGGGTGATTGCGTGCTTTCTTGACTATATGCAGTTAAATCCAACTTGAATTAATCCTAAGTAATCATAAAGCAAAAGATAAAAACTAAAGTATAAAAAAAATCATAAATATTGCTATTAACTCTCACATCTATGGATTTACTCCATGATCTCTACCCATTTCCCTTTAATAATTAGCTGCTGAAAAAAAATACTATTTTAATATAACATTAATTTCACGCAATTAAAAGACAACTTAAAATTTCTTACAGCAGCTTTTCCTTGCTTATGTGGCAGGCTATTTTAATACCAGTTGCAACAGCAAATATTTGTTATACTAACAAAAGAACTCAAAAACAGAAAAGTGAACCCACGTTACTAAAAAGTTGGGCTTGTCAGAATTTCTGGAATAAGTTTTAACTATGTCTCCCACTAAAAAATGCACAATTTCTCTGACTCTAGTATCACTCTCTTTTATCTCTTAATGTCTACCACAGAAACTAAAATACAGAGCACTGCACTACCTATGCACAGCTGCAAAATATGTAAATTCAGGCTTCCAATTGATAATTTTGTCCCATATGAGCTTAATCATTCTGCTGTATCACTAAATTTAAAAATATTTCTACTTTCATGCAGCAACCACCTGAATTAAAAAATACCCTCCAATGCATACTGCCTCTGTATCCTCTATTAGATATCTTTCTGTAATTCCTCCCTAATGATCCATGGTGGAAATTTTCAGTTTAACACATTTGGCATAGTACATTGTCCTGAAACAGTTATAGTTGGAATGGGAGAGAAGATTGCCTGCCTGCTATACTCTGTTTCAGAACGAACCTTCTGCTGGGAGAGGGTAATTGTTCTTTTTCAGACTCAGAATTGTCTGCTCCTGAAATGATAGGACTGGAAAGCAAAACAAGCAGAAAAAATCCACTCTATGATCTCACAGGTTCCTTTTCTACTTGTTTATTTCTAACATGTTCTGCCTTTAGGTCTATGTTACCTCTATTTAAACTACTAACTGTTCAAATTTATAATTTTCTGTTCTTAAAAAAAAAAAAAAAAAAAGAAAATTTTAAGACCAGAAGCCCAGAGTGTATCTTCCTTCCATTGCATGCAATTACAGGGGGGTGGGGTGTACACAGAATTACATAGTTCTGAGAACAAAGGATTTCCCAGCTGACAGAGAGCAGGGAGCAGCTCAGGACAGAGTGGGTCAGTAACCCATTTAGATCTGTGGGGAAATGCACCTCCTTCCTCCTGCCCATACCAGGTGTTTTGGCTACCTCTTTTACACCAGCACAAGTATTCCTGTTGTTGCAAAATGAATTGGATAAGCTCAGTGATCAGCTTGCAAACTAATCCTCCTAACTCCCTTTAAAAAAAAAAAAAAAGAAAAAAAGAAAAAAAAAATCATTTTCAAATGGATGAGCAAGTTGATGAGATCTACTGCAAAGCTGGACAGATGCTATTGCTGATGCAAAGAAAGAACTGAAATGCATGCCTTGGGGCAAAACTACCTTTTTGGCAGTGACATTTAAATTAATGTCAGAGGACCATGAAACCATACCACTAAGCCTCTGGGGACAAACCCCCTCAATTTCAGTTCTTTAATTTAGGTGTTCCTTATGTTTCTCTCTACAGAAGGATGAGGTGTTAATTACTCTTCTAACTAGCCCCACTTGAACTCACAAAATGTCTCACCTACCTGAAAGAGAAAAAAACAATAAAAATTATTTATTATTCTGTTTATTCTTGGAGTGGAGTGAACCTATCTATGCCACATCATTAAAAACCTCACTTCAAAATATAAAACATAACTGTTCAAGAAAGATCTTGTAATAGCACAGAAGGAGAACTTCTCTGGTTTGCAGGTATATTCCAGTGATGAACTAGGAGTACACAATTTCAACAAAGTATGAGTCTGATTCCTAACAGATGGAATATTACTCTTTTGGAACTGCAGAAAAAACTGCATTTAGCCTGATTTATTGGGAAATCAGATTACTAGAGATGACCGCAAGCATTTGTAGACTGTCAACAATTTTAAGTTATCCTGATATCATAAAATGAATTTAAGAATATTGCAGAATAAGTAGGTAAAGAATTAAAAAAAAAAATATGTTGAACATAAAATAATTATAATTGTTGAATATGAAATAAGTATAAAAACTAGACCATTGCTAAAAAAGTAGGAAGATAAAATTATAATGCCTTAATAGTTAAAAACTATACTTGCACTTACACTTGAGAGAATTATTTGATAACTTTTAGAGAAATGGATCTTCAGTTAGGTTTTCACACAATTAAATAAATAACAATGGAAAACCTCAAAGAATCCTCTGGTTCCTTTGAAGCACACTGCAAGAAAAAGAATTACCATGGAAACAAGAAGCACAAAACTGTGGTAAAACCTAGGAGAAATGCCATTGCTTCTCAGCAATGAAGGAAAAATACTGTTAAGGAGATACAGTGACTAATTAATGTCCTCAGTCTTTCAAATATTTACTCACAGGAGTACACGTTATTCAAATGAGTCATTCCACTAAAATCAAGGTGACTCAATTTGGAAAAAAAAAAAGCTGTGCAAGCTTCATCTCCAAGGTGGAACAAATACCACATAAAATTAAAAATGCACAGGACTTAGTAATTACTATGTAACTGCCAAAGACTGTGCTAGAATCAGATGTTCATAATTCATCTCTTTCTATTAATAACATTTTATTTTTCACAACACATATATATTACACAGAATCACGGAATGCTTGAGGTTGTGGAAAACACCTAGTTCAACCACCCCCCCCATTGCAATGCTGTCTTTTTTTAAAAAAAGATACTTTAGTAGTTTCCGAATGAGCTACTTGGTTATTTATTTTAAAGGTGAAGTGTTCAAAAAAAACTCATCACTTGTACAATGAAAGAACTAATCTTACATTAAATTGCAATTGCTATTTACATATATAGTAACCCAGAGGGAAAAAAAAAAAAAAAAAAACCCAAACAAAAAAATGGGGGAGGGGGGGGAAAGGGGAGAAGCCAAAAGTTCATTTTGATAATATAATGTATGTTTTTAATGTCATGTTTAACTCCTGTAATGTTATTTTCAGCTTCCTAGAATTATTTTTCTGTAACCCAAAGATGCACCTGTCTTTATAAAATGAAGTTGTTATAAACTGAAGAACTGTGCACTGATACATTATTAAAAATAAAACAGAAATTTAACTCTTCTTGCTTTTTTGCTTTCTTCTCTTCTAGGCAAATGAATACTGTGAATAAATCTTTAAGTCTCATATCCAGGCTGCATTTAGATTTCAGTATTTTTGTCTAACATCTCAAACCCACAATATTTTCTGTTCAATATATACAATCAAAGTAATTCTGAAAATCTGCATTCTTATGGTATAGTTCTGAATCAGCCACCTCTTTTTATTCAGCTTTCATTCTCTAGCTTTGCTGCATTTACATCCATTTAAATGCTGCCTTATTTCTTTAATTTCTTATTCTACTCGGTTCTTTCCCAAGATTCTCTTCTTCACTTAAATTCTTCTGTGGTGGTTTCCTTCCTTTACTGTAACAAATTAAATATTTTCACCATATAATTTGTTTTGCATTATCATCCTAGCCTTTTACTCCCAGTCATGAACACTCACTCAATTGCTTATCCCATAAGTACCTGTATATTTCTTCCAATTTTGTCCTTTATTGCTTCAAAAGAACTTACAGATAAAATACAGAAAATTAACGTCTTAACATGTATTAAATATGTGCATTACCATAATGCTTACTACATGATAGTGTGTCTTTTTGTGACATCTATCATGGGTAATTTATAAAATAATCTTCTCATGTCTTTCTGTCTTCTCTTTTCACTTTGTCTGCAATCATTCACCTGTATTTTGCTTATAATTTAAATTGAGAATTCAGTGAAAACAATTTTATCAGAACTGTCTTTGGAATGTCCTGCTCTAGCTGGAATTTAAAGCACCATCAAGACATGAATAAGCAGTTAAAGATATTTTCCTAAAATGGGTCAAGGAATGGTACTCTTGCTTTAGAGCCTCTTGTTACTCATTGTGTCAACAAATCCCCAAACATCAGCATTTCTACACTTAAGATTAAATCATAAGGGTTGTTTGAATGGATAAGCACTGCTAAACGCATAATCCAAAACAGTACTCTTTTAATAAATTCAGTGGACTCTGTGTTAAACAGTACGTTACAGACTGTTAATTGCTACCCTTAATAACAAAACCACATAATAAAGCCCACAACCACCGTCCAAAGAAATTAAATCAAACGATTCTTAATTTAATTTAGTACTAAAATGGGCACTTGTACTATACCTTCATACCATATATTCGCACTGTGAAGCAACTCACATAACCCTTGCAGTTTCTTTTATAACCAAATCAATGGGTGAGTCAGGATTACAGCAAAGATTACTGACACCAAAAAACTAAAACCAGCTCATAACCTGTAGAGGTAACTATACACTTTTCTAAATTTTAGTTAAAAAATATACACCTATGATAAACATCTTGCCTAAGAAATTCAAGAAAACTGTCTGTATAAGATAAAAAACAGTGTAAAATCAGAGAAGTATACTGAACGATCACAGTTATTACAGATTCCCTCACTTGCACGTACACACATATACATAGATGCACACACATGTATAAAAGCTTAAACGCTTACTTTCTTTTTTCAAAGTAAATAAAGAGGTTTTTCCTGTTACAGTTTTAGGAAAAGTCATTCAAAATCACTATTTAAATATGGTATCAATGAAATCAGCTAATGATTACACATTTTAAAGCTACACATGTATTTCTACTTCATTAACAGGCAGGGTTGAAATTTATATAAAAGAAACAAAAGAGCAGTGCAATCGTGCTTTCCTATATTTTGTCATCAATAACAAAAAGATTTATCCATAGGAAATTTTGACTGTGGTTCTAATTAAAGATTCTTTATGTAGTGATTTGAACTGAAGAATGTCCTCACTAAAAAATAACTTGCTATAACATCTGAACTTAAATTCTAAATTATAATACGCAAATGCATCATTTTGCATGCACAGATAAATCTCAGTTTCATTTGAAGAGAAATAATAATAAAAAAACCCCAAAAGCCTAGTATCTCTAGGGTTCTTTTCTATGATCCTATGTTACAGTAAAGACCTACCAGAGAAAGTTTTTACTACCCAGACAAAGAGCAGCTGCTCCGCAAGGATTTGAAATCAAAACATACGAAAACCCTACTGGAAACAGGAATGGGAAACCACAACCATCCTGATGCAGGGCCAAGTAAAGCAATAAATCAGACTTAGGTCAAACCACACTCAAGAGAGTTTTAATTTATACCATAAACAGAAAGAAAGTTTAGCAGATTTTGGCTTATGCCAAGTGCTTTGATCTTTCAAGAAAGCTGCAAACACAAATCTAAAAACATTTAATATTGTTTCATAAAATATGAAACATCATATTAAATTATTATACATAAAAAACACTCCAGTTTGCTTTTTATAAATTAAAACAATGTATTCTAGTTTAAGTTCTTCTAAAAGCTGTGTGCATGCAGAATTTTCAACAATTATTTTTAAGAATATAATCAGAACTGTAGAAAAATAAGTTCTGTTTTGGCAGACAACAGTTATAATGGAAAACGTGAGTCCATGTTACTTTATCTTTCAAACTAATTCTCAGCCTCACTGTCTTCAACAAGAAAAATACATTTGATTTTATAATCAAAGAAAAGATGATCCTGTTTTTCTTACTACATTATTCAGGAAAAGCCAAGCAAACGTGGAACTTGGAGGAAAATTCTACTGAAAGTATTTCTGTAGGTCTTTTACAATCTTAAGGCAGTTTTTTCATTATTTAATTTATCTTTCTGAAAATGTAATGTAATCTGTGGTACCTGAAAGTAACCACTATCAAATACAGAGATATTTTAGAGAAAATTATTCTAAGTATTCTCTTTGATGAGGTTTTCCTTCCAAATAATCACTAATATATCCTGTATGCAGGAAGACAGAAAAGCAGAGAGGTAAGAACGTTAAGGTCAATCTGTCCCAAATGGCACAGATCAAACTGTGTTAAAATCTACACTGTTCTGTTACAACGTACAAAATACAGTGTTAAGGAAACAGAATTAAATACACATAATTAACCTTTAGTTATCTCCAACAATGCTGACAATATAGACATTAAAAAACCAAATCAATACTGCAATCATACAGCAATGTGGACAAACTGTTTTAATATTACTACTCTGACTAGTGTCCCTAGAGTCAATTTTAGTGGGTTTTACTTCACAATTTGTTTCGGTTTTGCACTGAATTTTGTTTATAGGAAAATATCATCATCTATTGAAAATAATTGTTTCTCACTCTCAAACATTTTATTACAAACCACAGAGGAATGCTGTCTTTCCTACAGCAAAGAAGGAACCAACCATAAATGAGAAGCCCATATTCTTCTAGTTAAAAGGCCTGCCTAAGACTTCAGTCCTCATTACAATTAAAGGTCTGTGCTTACTTTCAAGACAATAACTCAAAGTAAAATTTCTTTAAATTGCAGTAGTAGCCTACTATAAACACCAGCTCTACAACCCCACTGGGATTTTCTTATACTAGATGCTGACAAAAAATTTAAGAGCCCTGTTTCACCATGGCTTCTCATAGAGATAACTACCTCAGTAATGAAATATTAAAATATATTATTAAAAAAAAATTATCACCTGACAGTGGCACTTTTCTTGATACTTTTTTAGATTTCCTCCCATATAACTAACCATACAAAATTATAACCAAATATACTTAGATACTTTAGTATCTTAAATATAAATGGAGAAGATGAGTATATGAAGTGAGTGAATACATTATCTCAGAGTAGCAAACAATCATTTGGGGAGGGTATTAACTCATTTAAGACTTGTCAATACTGACAAGTTTTCATTTGCAACAGTACTTTGCAATAGGACAATTAACATAAATTATCAATAAGGAAAATGTGAACATAGAAACTTAAGGCATTCCTTAATACTCAACTCGCATGCACATTTGGATATCATCCATTTTTCAGCAAACACAGTTGTAGCATGACAGCATCCTGTTGTAGAATTGAAGGATTCCTAAACATACTATATATTGACAACAAATAAGTTACCAGAAAGTGGAAAAAATGTTTGTGAAGTTCAGACAAACATCTGTGTAACTGTGTTTCTAATGAGAATGAAACATGGATTTATAACTTGTATTGTCCTCAGTAGTTGATAAAGAAAATCAAAGACACAAATTTTCTTTACAAAGAATGGGATTACATAGAATTTGGTTAGCCAAGTACAGACCTACCTAACCTAGTCAATTGGTCAGGAGAAAACACACAGAAATCAGGGAAGCAGGTAGAGAATGACATTTGGAACCTTTAGCCATGAGAGCTACTGGAGTAACAGTTATTAAACACAGACATGCTGGTCACGACTACTGGAAAGTAGCCGAGATACTTATTCAGAACTTGGCGCTACTGTATTTCAGCTGCTCCCATCCTTGCATACTGAAGAAAGACATCCTGCATTTGAATATTTTCCTGACAAATGCTAAATAATATTATTTAAAAAAAAAAAAAAACGGAAAAAAGGAAATCATGTCTGCAAAACAGTAACAAGCAAATATGTAAACAATAGAGAAAATGAAGCAGAAGAAAACTGGGCAAAGATAAGGTCCTAGAGCTTTAGCTTGTCCTGAATTTCTTTGTGTGATATCATTTCCAGCATGATATCACACACATAAATAAAGATCAGTAAAGTAGTCTAAAAGCTTTCTTTCTAATTTGTCTCCTATTCAGTCTTCTCCTGACTCAAACATATTTCACTTCCTTGATCAGGAACAAAACCAATATGTATGAACCAGCCATTTCTTATTGCAACTAAGAATGCGCCGTGTGTTTTCACAAATAATAATTTCCAATTTCAAACAATTTAGTTCCCTCTTACAGCATTTCTTATTCAGCGTTCTAATTACTCAACACACTAGAAACGGCAGCAAGTTCTATACAGCTTTCCACATTTAAAAGTGAATACTGGCAGGTGAAAGTATTTAGGGGAGAGAATGTTTCCATGGAATAATAATGCTTTTGTTTACAGAACTCATCTGCCACACAGAGACTCGCGGGCTGATGTCTCGTTGCATTCACCTATAACACCTGTTATAGGTTTAGACTAGACTAGAACAGAACAGAACAGTGTGACTCTGAACACAGATTAATCTAGGAAAGATTCTCAGCTCCAAGAACAAGAACAATCCTACACACCCTACTTCTCAAAAATGGGTAAGAGGGAATGTTTAAAATTATTGCAATTATTTGGATTTATCATCACAGGAATTTCTATGGACAAAAAGAAAACAAGGCTATACAAAACTAAACAGGATACACATATATTGCATTTTATAGGATATTGTGAAAGGTTCATATGTGGGGTAATCATGGTATTCAAAACAAAGCAAGGGTTAGGTATGAATGAGAAAACATTTAATTTTGAGTAGAGTATCATTTAATAGTTTTATAGAACTGAAGAATGTCATGACATCTTTTTTCTCTTCTGTCCTGACAAACCTCTTTCACCCTGATCACGTTAGTGGTTTACACTTTAGAAACCATAATGACACCAAAATCAAAATGAACCTGCTTTTTTTTTTTAAAACCAGAAAACCCAAGTTATGTAGACAAAAAATACCAACTGTCCCAAAGGAACTCCTGTTAGTAGTGATATATATAGTATAGCTTTAAATTACACCTATATTATTTTTAGTATTGGAGAGCTTGTATTTAGAACAGATTACATGCTCTAATGATTCTTCAGCCTCAGAATCTGATGAACAACTTGACATGTCATTGGGAAAAATGAGGCACAGTGATTTCACTGTGATGAATAAGCTTAGTGCTTCTGGATCGTTATGTCTCTAGTAAAGACAAGGTCTGGAAATCAGTATTTAGATTACAGATATCATTACACTATGACATGCACTGAGAAATTCAGAGGCTGTCACCAGTAGTGTAGTGAATGATGTCAGGCCTCTCTTAAAGGACAAGGTGATTGAAGACATTCTGCATCTTGTTTCAGTTGGCTTTTAAAATGTTAGGAATACAGAAGACACATCTGACACCAGCATATCCACTATTTGTCCTGACAAAGGAAAGACTTTCTCAAGCTCATTTGTACAGAAGAGCACTGGACAGACTGGAAACAGCATGGACTGGAACAGTTGTGACAACAAAACACGCAGTGCTATCAGTTTTCAGGTCTGGGCAGGCATGAAAAACTATTCAGATTCCTTCAATGGGAGTTTCTGAAAAAGCATAAAAGATTTGTCTATTCAAAACAAATCCAATTAGGAAGAAGACAACTTCATTTTGCCCAATTACAAAAATAACTCTGATGCAATAAGATTTACTTTTTTTTTTTCCTCCCAAAAAGTGCTTTGGTAGGTTTCCATAATCCATGGAAAAGCAAAAGTGCTACTTGAGGCATAAAGCTTGAAAAGGTTCCTATGTAGCATTGAGCAACATAAATAAATTATTATTTAAGACCTAGTGGATTTCAGATGAGAAATTAAAAATATCTATAAGGATCATAGAATCATAAAATGGTTAGAGTTGGAAGGGACCTTAAAGATCATTGAGATCCAACGCCCCTGCCATGGGCAGGGACATTTCCCACTAGATAAGTTGCTCAATCACTTTTAATAAACAATACAACAGGATTTTCACATGGTGAAAATCCCAAAACAAGACTTTAACTGTGCAAATTAATGCTGAAAGTTTCTCTGAAAATGAGCCAACAGATTTCTAAGAAGGAAATGCTCATAAGAACTCTAAGCAAGCTCCACTCCTCAGAGTCCAAAGGTACCAGACAGGAAATGAAGCACTCTAAAGATATACCAGATGGTGGAAAAAACAGTTCCGGTTGGCAATAGAAAAGGTGTTCTGATAGATAAAAAGAAGCACAAGAGAATAAGCAAACCTAGAATAATTCCACTGTAGAAAAGCAGTTGCTGGTGTAACTTCAATTTACATTTTCCTTCCGTTTGTGATGGGCTCTGATAAACATTATTACCTGGACTACATTAAAACAAATGGGTGGAACTAAGATAGGATCAGAGTTTTTATACCATAGGCTTTAATATTATCACTCTTTTGAGCTACTGGGTGTAACAAAGAACACTTAAACATTCCTTTGTTTAATACAACAAAAATGAAAATAAACATTAGCAGACAAGACTGCGCTGCATTGTAATCAAAGGTCCTTCTTAATAGTTTGGAATATTTTACTTATAGTTAAACTTCTGAGTGAAGGACATATTAAACTTACTTTGAGAAGAATTAAGAATGGATATTTCTACTGCCGTGCTAACAGGGAGGAAAGGAGCTTAGGAATGGAACTGTGTGCTAAGAAGTTGTTTCCAGCATTTTGTTTCCTTCAATGCACAAGGAAACATGATTTTATCTATTCTACGTATGTAGGCATAATTATGCCGAATACTTGCTGAACACTACTTGATCAGATCCACAATTCAGGTTCTAACTACATGTCATAGAAGACACTGAAAACTGTCTAACACATCAGATGAAAAAGAATAACAATATTATTTCTAATTCAGATTATATATATTTCAGACATCGCCAGTATATCACATTCACAGAGACAATTAAAAGGTAACACAGAGAAGAATACTCTGTGTACCTCATCATATCCAATCCTTTTTTCCAAAGTTTACTGAGAAAATATCTCATAATAGCCAACAATACGACATGTAGAAAAGTAGATGAAAACCAGAAATGCCAAAGAATACAATATAAAGCTCAAGAAAGTGATATGTCATGAATATAGTCTAAAAAGAGGAAGACTGCTGTATTAAAATTAAGGCTATCCAATGTCCCTTTAAGTCTAACTGACTACCCTGTCTTTCTACATCACCTTTCATAGCTGCTTACAACAGTAAGAACCAGACCATACAAATATTTATGAGATCTGGAACAATAAAGTCCCTACATCTATCAATGGACTTGTTCAGCATCACACCTGATATGTTCTTCAAAAAAAGCACACACACATACTGCCCCCCCCCCCCCCCCCCCCCCCCCCCNNCCCCCCCCCCCCCCCGCCCCCCCAAAAAAAAACAACAAACAACCAAAATAACCCAAAACCCAACAATGTTGCTCTAAGCATCAGCATGAAAATGCCCACAAATATTGTCTTAGCCATGGAAACAGCTAAGTTAATGAGAAAAATCTTTTTCTGGCATACGTACTACCATAAACCAGACCACAGAATAAGGACATATTTAACTGCATATACACCCAACCTATTCCCTCTTCAGAACCAATAGATAAAACCATCTCTATTAGACAGAATTTATAAATATGAAGGACATAGTCTCAACTACTGAACTATTCCTGGTCACCAAGATTGGCTGGCAAGGACTAGCCTTCCCTCTGTGCTAGTTAGGTTTTCTCAGTTACCAAAACAAAGACAGCACATACAAACTGACTACTGGAGAAAATCTTTGCGATGTCCTGATGGGTGAGCCAACACCATAAATTGTCAAGGGCAGCTGATGGTGGAACAGAACACTTTGTGGCAGGAAAAACCACCAGTTCAGTAGCAGAGCCATGCATGCTTCAGTTTCCAAGGATGCACTCAGGCATGCTCTGACTTGCAGACAGACACATCCAAAGACACAAACTTCTGCTCCCCATTCCTCCTCCTTTTTTGTAACTGTAAAGGGAATTATCTCAGCAATTCACTATGATGTCAAGACTTTTGGTGTTATTTTGTTCATATCCTTTTCTTTGTGGGAGGTTCACATTCATAGTCTACCTCTATGAAATAATACATACAGCAATCAGCTTATAGTTCTGTGGCTTTGGCTATTTTAACTTTTCTCAGGACCTTTCACAAGGGATCACTATGACTATTCCAGAACAAAACCAGCAATTCTTTATATTTCAGAACCTCTAATACACTAAGAAAATGTGTTATATTTAGGTCTTTAAATAGACATTCAATACTGCAATAACTTATCCTCAAGATCTCCATGATGGATTCATTCCATCACTGCCACTGCATCTTAGTTCTTAAGATTATGGGTTTCCTTTCCCACTTTTGGAATGTCATCTAATGTGAAATTTAATATTTCTGACAGCCATGCTATTCAAAAATTAAAATAATCCTATTTAATAATGAATTTGAAGGCACTGAAAACCTTTCCTTTATTCCCAAAATGGTCATTAACTAATATTACTACTTGGTTTTAGAATCGGAACTTCTATTTAGAAGAGAAAACACCATGCTATGTACTGTAAAAACATAAGAAGAGATGGTCTGCCTCCTCTAGAGAATACTAACAATACCCAAACCACAAGCTTTTGTAGATAAGAAAAAGTAAAACCACTGAAGTTTTTTGCATATGGGTACCACTGATAATTACACATACACAGAAAGAACAAGATTCAAACAAGCCCACAAAATCATACTTGGAGACGGATTAGAAATATCTGTAACAGCAGCAACATTGAGAATAAGTAGCGATGCTGACATTAAAATAAGTGCATATTTTTAGGCCTATTTCCTCTATGCTTACACACACTAAAAAAACCCCTAAACTGTCCAGTTACAGCTATTATGAACATGACTCAGAGTTCACTCAGTTTTTAAATTCAGGACAACAATTCCATCCAAGTTCACCAGCACAGCCTAAAATAGCAATAAGTACCAACTTTGCAATGATCTAAGAACTCATCTGAACTAACAATAAATAACAGAACAAGCAGTTCAAGGCACATAATTAAGTATTTGTCTACACTGACTGAACAAGATCTAGATGTTTTAATAATTTTCCTGTATTCTCTTTGATTTAACGCTTACAATTTTCCACCATTTGCCTTCCAACAAACTGTGATGCAACTTCCTTCAGAGACATGCACCTTGGGTAGACACAGGATTCTTTAATTTTTAAAGTAATAGAAGCAACAGAACTTAGATTCATGAAATAACAAAAAATATCTCAACATTCTTGGTTTAATCAAAGCTCTTCAGAGTTTGAATTGACTATTGGAAAGGTCTGGAGTAGTTTGATGGAAGCGATTATCCCTCTTTATTTGGCAGCTGTTAGATTGCTTTTAGAGTACTGGGTCCAAGTTTGGGCCCTTCAATACAAATAAGATGTTGATCAACTGAAGGAAGTTCATTGGAGTGCCCTTATGAGGGGAAGCCGACGGAACTGGCCTGTTTCATCAGCCTAGAGAATAGGTAGGTTCAGGAAGACCCCAAAGCAGCTCCTTAATACATCAAGAGATTGATTGTGTTCATCAAGAAGATTGACTTACACTCTTTTCAGTGATGCATGGTCGGAGGACAACAGATCATGGACAACCATTGAAAAAAGAGGTTCGGTTTAGACATAAGGAAAAATGTTTTCATAGTGAATAGTTTGGACTAGATGATCTCTAGAGGTCCCTTCCAATTCTGACAATGCCGTGATTCCATGAATACTGTCTTGCAGTGGAACAAATTGCAGAGAAGCTGTGAAGTAAGAAAGCCATCAGCAATCTGGTCTGCCTGCAGAGCTGACACTGCCTGAAAAAAGAATTTGGACTAGAGACTTTGTACCCCTCCCAAATTGAATTACTCTATGATTCTCTTCCATGTTTTTCTTAACTTTGTCCTTGCATGGTTTTAGTTTTATTTGTGCCATCATCCCCACATTTTCTAATGGAAATTTAATGTACTGCAGCAGTCTTTCTTGCCATATTTTGATATAACCTTTTCCTCCTCTATACTGCATAATTTTTTCTTATACTATCTGGATACAAATGTGATCTGTGAAAGTGACACTGATTATTATTAGAAACTCAGGCTATCAATCTTCCTTTTTTAGCTGTGCAAATATAGTGTTGAAGATTATCCAGGAATAATTTTAATTGTTTTGACATCTCCCAGTCCTTTTACATGAGCACTGTAAAGAATAATATATGTATCAATACAAAGGTTTTTAATTAGATGAAAGAACTCAGTGTAAACAAGTGCTTAGTAATGCATGGAATCTGAGCTACTTTTAAGGCAAATACAGATTATAAATGAACTGCAACTTTTGTGGAAATAAACCTGGCTCTGAGTGTCAATGAAATATTTCCTCAATGTGGAAATACAGTTTGAAGAAATGTTTGTATGGCAGGTGTATATTAGGAATGCTAGAATATTCGAAACTACATGCTATTTCCTAAATACTAAGTTTTACTTCGGTAACCCCATTTTATACAGCCAATAGTAAGAAAAGTAAAGATCAAAACTTAATATTAAAAAAGAGTCTAGATAGACAGTTTCAAAAACCTACAGATACAGTAACATAAAAAAAGAGCTATAAAAATTATTAAGACTGTAAGCCAAACAAGTTTTCTAATTGGCATATCTTAATAAATAATTTATTACAACATTAAAAAAGCAGAAAAATAAAGAAAATGGTTATTTTTTCACCTAAAAATTGTTAAAAACTAATAATTGTCTTGCTGGATATAAAATAATGATAGACATCTAATGTTAAAACGGATATTATAAAGAGAATATTTAGCCATATTCACAAAAGTGTATGAAATAAAAAAATTTGTTTTACAAGTTTTGTGATATAATCTAAAAGCATTTCCTGTACTTCTTCAGTTTTGAGATAGATTAAAAAGGTAAACTTTTCTAAGTTTATTTTGATCCTATACAGTACTATGTTTTATATATCACCTTTTAGGTAGCTTTTGTAGAATTTATAATCAGTAGAATTAGCAGAAAAATGAGATCATAAAAGAAATACAATACTTATAGAATGATTTGAGGAAAGACTGCAAGATTACTGTGCAGACACTATGAGGAAAAATTGTTAGAGTTTTAGATATGAACAGCATCTATATTGTAGTGGTAACACGGTAATGATCATGCAAGATATACTAAAACATGAACTGTTTATGACTATGGACTTTTACAATATAATAACACAGTGGTCACAGATTAGAAGACAACAAAGTTGTACCACAGTACAAATGATATGAAGAATACAGCATGCAGTTCCAAATACATATTCTAAATTATTTTCTAATAAGCTATTTAGTTTAAAATTTGAGGATTCAATGATGAAATGGTAAAGAAAAAACTCTGAACAAGTTATATGAAGGAGACTCTGAAAGGTTATGTTCTAATTATAAGAGCACAGAGAGACTTTGCTACCTCCTTTCAAAACAGTTTTCAATAATATCCTTTCCAAAAGCTTATTAGGAAACAAAATTGCTACAGAATATGAAGAAATGTCCTTACATGGGAAAATCAATGAATAAAAAGGAAAGACAGACAGACTAAACTATCTGTTCTGACAATGGAGAGATCGCTTATAGTACTATATGGGGATATGCAGTGAGGGATATGGAAAATAGAAGCAAACATCAGTGCTGAGAATTCTGTTATTTGGATGACGACTGTTAGGCAATAAGGATGTGTGTCACAGTGAAGAACCACAGAAGGGTCTTGGGACTAAGTGACTGTGTAAAAGAATGGCAAATGACCTATGTACACAAAGGATGTGCCAAGGAGAAAAACAATCCTAACTTCACTCACAATAATAATGGGCTCTAAAATGACCATTTCACTCACTCAGGAATGACATTTTGGATTATACTATCCAGAAAAACATTGACTCAGTATTAATAGTCAAAAAGGAAATCAAATATTAGGAAAAGGAATACAAAAGAGTATGACATAGCATATGATGACATAAAAGGTTTATTTATATGTTTAAAGTCTATTCAGCCCTGGTCCCTGTGTCTCTGAAGGATGCACTAGAACTGTAAAGGGCTCAGAAGAGACCAAGAGGACAGTTAAAGCTACAGGTTGGCTTCTAATAAGACAATTAACAGAATAAATGTAAGCTTACACTCCTCAGAATCTGGAAATGACTTGAGCTAAATGTCAGATATCTGCAAAATCACGAAGGCACAGGGAAGTGACTGATTCATCCTTTCTTCTAATATGAACACTAGACGTTTTATGGAGTAAGGTCCAAAAATAAAGGATGTGATGGTTCTTTTGTAAATGCTCATCACTAAATAGAGTTTCTACCATGTTTGTACACATTTCACTTTGTCACAAATGGGCTTTAATAAGAGTATTTCTGAAAATGTACAAAAACTTCAAAGTAACCCAGAAGGCTTTAATCACAGATTTCAACAAAACACAATCTGCATATGTATTCAACTTTATCGACACATATGCAATGCAGACATTCAAGTTCAATACATGGTATTGTCCTTCCTGAACATGGAGATTTTTCCTGATCTACGGCTTAGGAAAGCAGCAATCATTATACAGCCCGAGTAAGCTATTATTGAAATACCATTTGCATTTTACACATTGTCAGGCTTTGTGTTAAAAACATAACTCAACATATGAAGTGTAATTTAAGGATAATTATTCAGAACATCAGATTTCATTAATCAGTACAAGGTCATTGCAAAATTGATCGGGAGAGACATTATGTCTTCTAAGTCATTACACAAGAAGATAGAATTGAGGAATCAAGATATATCTCTGTAACAGAAGAGAGAGAATGTGAAGTATGCATAGAGAGAACCCAAATGCTATTCCACTTACACAGTACAGGCAGGTTCTTTCTTTTCAGTTGTCTAGCAAGGATTTTTGGCTATCATGAAGCTACCCTGCACTTGAAAGAGTTAATTTTATGCCATCACTTTAAAATATAAATCAGTTTAATATATATCAAGAAATTTTAAAAGGCTGTAATCGCCAGCTAAACAATGAAAAATTTTAATAGTCAATATTAAGCAGGAATGCTGATGTATCGTACTTACAAAAAAACGCAAGTAGACATAACATAAAATGCTATAACTGAAGTTAACTAAAAGCAAATGTGTATAGATACTTTTAAATGTATTAAATACCCAGTTCAATGACTACAAAGTTAAAAATGTGAATGTAAAACCAATGTTCTGGAAAACAATTGTAGTAACTACATGCTCATCTGCTGTCCATAAATGACAGTAATTTGCAAATACTTAGAATTATTTGAAAGAAAATCTGAGTGTCATAACAAAAAAGTCTGCTCAAAATTAAAATATGTAAAAGCATTGCTGATACCAATATTTAAAATGTCCTACTATATATACCAAATTGCAAAAAAAAAAAAAAAAAAAGAATGAAAGAACAATTTTCAAATATATTCTAATCAATACCAATAATACAAATCAATACAAATTCCTAGTGGAATTCCTAGTTAAAAACATCTTTGCAATAATTGACAATACACTGTAGAAAGTTAGTAGATGCAAGATTTTGCATTTTCTATATCTAATAGGTTATGAGCCTTTTGTTATCAGATTCCATCAACTTCAGAAAAATGCATCCGTTCAATGTTACATACTGATAAAAACATTAGTCTGGTTTGTATTAGTAATTGTTGTACATTTATCATCAGTTTATTTTAGGTTGAAATTCTTTACTGAAAACAATAAACCTGATGTTGAGAACTCCTCCAAAAGCATTTTCCTGTAGTCAACATACTTACATGCCCATTTATTTTCTCTTTTTCACACATACACATAAGTTTCTTTGGGTCATATTGGTTCATTCTTTATGGTCCTGTTGCATTGATTAGCTTAGCTACAATAAAGAATCTATAAACTCCATAATCTAAGCAAACATGTTCACTGCTGTTCAAATTTCTACAGAACAAGCATCCTTAGGATGTGATTTTTATAAAAGGAATATAATACTATGTTTGTTATGTAGCTTTGGATGTGAGGTGATGAAAGAGAACACATATTATTAACATGTCTATTATTTCATGAATGCTTACTGTAAAAATTTCAGTTCAGTAATATCTGGGTGAAACATGCTTTCAATCTATTTACATTATCAGTTTAGTAGTGACCTGAAATAGAAGTGAAGCTAGCTTCACAAATGGCAAACACTTAAAATATCTTAATTAAAGTAATTAAATAATGTTTTATTTAATGAAATAAAATACTAGCAAGATTTATCAATGCAAAATGTTAATATTTTTTATATATTACAGCATTTTGCAACTATAGAATTGTTCTTGATCAACTGGCATATTCATTTTCCATTTCAAGTTTTAATGCCTGCTTAAACTTTACTCACAATGAGACTTCATGGTGGAGTAAAACCTTAATCTCCTCTAAGCAAGTGTGATTTCTGTGTTCTGGATCTTAAAGAAGTGATTTAATAAACCAAATTTTGTCTTACTCTTATTTCTGTCACTCCTGAAGTAATAACACAACTAAGAAACCACCCCAGCCTGCTCATCCTGAAGAGATTCAACAAATATCAACAAATTAAGCCTTATTAAAAGTTGAAGAAATATTGCATAGGGCAGAATTTGTTTAAAAACTACACTTTATAATTAATTAATCAATCTGTAATTTGTGTAATGAGCCTTAATTTGGGCTAAGGAACTTTTTTATTTTTATTCTCCAATGATTGAGTCTTTAAAACCATACTTGGTTTTCAGGAATGACAGGTAGAAAGGAAACTTCGAAAGACAGCCTCTATGAAAATCTGATAAAGTCATTTCACAATGTCATCTGTCAGTATAGTGCTCCCATAGTATTTCAAATATTTTGAAGTGGGATGAACAAAGGAATTCAAAATAAAGAAGAGCTCTTTCAGTTAAACTACAATGATTGTCAGTTAAACACATATGATTAGCATTTTACGCTGCACCATACTAGGCAGCCTGTTAGAAAAATCTTAAGTACTTAAGGTAATGTCTAAAAGCAGAATGTTCCTTCTGAGACATTTTCATGTGTACCTTTCCCTAATGTCAACCAAAACTCTGAACTAGCAACAAGTTGACAGAGCAAACAGAGACACATTTTATTTAACTCATATTAAAGTATCTGTCTCCCAATGTTCAGGCATGTTTCTTCTAAAAGTTCAGTTTTGAACCATACGGAGCTTTCAACTTTTAACTAGATGTGAAACAAACAATAAAAATAAAAACAAGAAAAAAGAAAAATGTGTATTTAAGTAACACATAGGTTAGTTTCAAATTTCAGAATTAATGATTTAAATTCTCAGATTTAATTTCTCAATTATAGGGTTTATTTTTACAGTATCTTTAAATAGGATTTATCTAAAGGTACTTAATCTCAAACTGAGAATGAATGGCCCCATTTTTTCACTGCAATCTACCATAATATGATACACACAGGACAGTTTATTTTTAAATGCAACCTACAATTTAGTCCAATACACATACATATTCATTAAGTCTGATCAATCTAATCAAAGACGTCCTTGAAAGTATTCTCAAGGAAGACATTAAATCAGCATAAAATAACTATTATAAGCTACATAGCAGAAAGCAAAAGATGTTACTGTATATTGAAACACTTCTTCAACACTATGAAAACTCAGTAGTACATTTCAATAAATGCATTCTAAATACCATGACCTTGCAAACTAAATTGTAATGTATGAAAATATAGAAACAAAACCCTATTTGTATATACCCAATGTTCATATGTAGACGCATTTCTGCACTAAACCTGAAACAGTTTACTTACAAAGGTAAATAATACCTTAATTCTTAACATGACTAATATAGTAAACATTAAAACTGTTTGAACATGAGAATTTCCACCTATTATAGAGAAAAAGATATAGAGAACCCGATTTTATGTGCTGAACAGCCATTTTCCCAATTAAATTACATGGTAGTTATCAATGCACAAAACTAAACAGAAGTGCACAAAGCACAGCTTCCACAAGAGTAGCATACTACTTTTATGTGATCGGTACTACCTTAGAAAAGAAAGACAAAATATTATGTTTTCTGTGCACTTATACATTCTGTTACATAACCACAATATAATATTAAAAGTACGTACACAAAGTAATCCTTATTACTGGGTCTTTTAGACAACAGGACAAAAATTCTGCAAATGGCAAAAAAAAGGAACTATCTCTTCACATTGTCAATTTCATTCTTCAATTTTACTGATGAGTTTTAGAAGTTTATTCTAGCTTAATGTTGATTTTATAATTAACTGCTTATATTCATATAAAGATTCTTTTCTCTTCCCTTTCACTTTCCTCACAACTGAACCTCATGGCAGCAGATACTAATGGACACATGTAACTATAGCCTAGCAGAAAAGAGATGAAAGAAAATGTGTAAAGCAGTAGGAGAAAAGTATCAGTGTGTAGAGTGAAAGTGAACATATACACTTAATGAAACAAACTAGTAAGATATTTTCATCTCATTTTGGTTTTGTCTTTGTTTGGTTTATGTTTTAAAATCAGGAAAGAGTAAGTAGTATTAAGTCATAATTCATTAGGTACGGTATCTGTCCAGCTATAATCCTTGGCATTTATAACTTCCTAATCAACAGATTCTATTAATAGGTTTGGAAAAGAATATAAAAGCTCAAATGTTTTCAAGAAAAACTTTCTTCATGCAAGGGATCACACATAGTTTAGTGCAATTACAGTTATTTACAAAGGCTGTGGGTCCGACATGGTAAACTTCTTTCTAGGAAAAGGAATTCAAGCATAGAAAACTCTGATGAGCAGGAACAACATTTTGCATTTCACAGGATACAGAATTAGGAAGCAATAAAATTGAAATGGAGTGATCAGAGAAAGATCTTAGTCAAATGACTTTGGAAGTAGCTTTGTGAAGAAAAAGAAGTTAAGGACCTAGATAAGGCTCTGGTAATAACCTGTAAAGAAGAAGGATTTGAAGGCTTTTACAAACAAACAGCAAAGTTTAGGCACATGCAATGTGAAACTCCATAGATTGGCTACGCAATTTGACACAAAAATCACAGTCTTTAAACAATGGGTAGGTTATCCACAGTAACAAAAAAAAAAAGGTAAGAAGGAAATGTATGTGAGGCGAACTGAGATCATCTTTAAAATTATTGAAGTTACAAGTAGAGTATCTTTAAGAAGATGAGCACAGCCAAGACAAGATGTCCCAGGAATCAAGGACAGGAAAACTACATATGTGAGTCATAACAAATAACAAAACCCACAATCCTGACCAAATCTGTGTGTAAGATCACTTGTATCGTGTAAATAAAGAATTTTAGGAAGGAAATCTCTGACACATAGATTGAAATGAGATGATGGCAGGCAATTTACCAAATAATATGAGATATTTGAAGACCAGGTCACAAATGAATAACAGCTTCTTGTAGTTGACAATGACCACAGAAGTATATTCAGAAACTGAAATGAGTGTAAACAAATTGCATACATACGTGGTTCAGGAAGAAGAATAGAGAGACGGAGCAAGAAACAGTAGGGTCATACAGATTTAACAAGAGGAAATCGCTAACTAATAGAACAAAAGCTGAAATGGATGAGCTTCAAAGGAAGATAGGATTACCTCAATATTGGTATACACCATGTACCTTAACTAGATTTATGGGATTGCTTTGTACAAAATGCATTAAAATGCAGGAAAAAATCCAGGCTTATATTTGTCAAACACAAAATAACATAGAAACACACTATTTCTGGGCATTGCAGGTAAGAGAAAAGAAGATATTGCATTTCTGAATTCTCAAGGAGAGTTCAATTAAAGGTAATAAAGTTGGCCAGAGTGTTTCATGCTCATCTTAATAACAAACACATTCTTTAGAAAGAAAAGAAAAAGCAGTACAAAACAGTTCTTAGATATTTTTTAATTAAAAGATATTCTTTGTGTTATGTATACATTTTTCTAAATCTATGATTAATACCTAATCTTAATAACTTTTCATGCTTTAAGTAATTTTACAGAATGAGTTTGCTTTTATACCTGAAAAAAGCATTTTCTTAAAGTCACTGCTGACCTTAAGTCAGTACCTATAAAAATAAAAAAATCTTTCATGCTCTCCTTTGACATTGCAGAACAGGAAAAAGAAAAGTACTTTCCTTCAATCTACAATCAAAGTTTGATAAGTAACCATAAATCCAATAAAAGTACTAAGCTCAGTCAAAAGAAAACAGAATTGAAGAAAAAAAATTATTAATGTATAATTGAAGTAACTATTGAATTGCCTTTTTTCACTCCTTTTCTTGTTTTTTGAAAGGGCATTATTTTTTGCCTCTACTGAAGTGCTACTTAATATTATTGTCAGAAACGTCCATTGGAGTGGAAGCAGCTGAGAAAAAATTTTGTATATTGAATCTCATGTTAGTGAAATGTAATGTTAAATATAGCAAACTTTATCAAAAAGGAAAAATAATTTTATTACAGAACCCACAAGACCTCACATAATGCAATATGACAAAAGATACAGTACTAAATTGTCACACTATCGGATGTGCACTGCTAACACTGATGAAAGCCTATTTAATCTGCTAGATTTATTTTAATGTGGTTACTGATAGGAACAAAAGTGGCATTAAAAAATGAAGAAATTAGACTGCAAACTGCAAAAAACTGAACAGGATGATGTAATATTAGAAGAATTTCTCACAAGAATCCTGTGCTGAATTAGAGCAACTTTCCAGCGATATGCCATTTCCTTCCTGTGCCACTCCATACTCCCTGAAAATATATAAAACGGAATGGGTTTTACAGTAGATGGAGGCATGTTAATGTTCAGTTACTCTCTAGGCTTTATGATTCCTTAAAAGCATAAAAAAACAATAATCTTATTTCACAAATAAATTTACTTTTTTCTATGATTCTTCTTTGAAGGAAACACAATTGTAATTGTTGCAGCACTGCCGACAAACCTGATGCTACCAAGGTACAGTCAATGAATGCACGGGAACAACTGTCTGCAGCTCATCCTGTGCCAAAATACCTTTCAGCAACCTCACGCTGTTATCACTCTAAAACTAGAAAATCTCCTTTTTTAAGAATAAGTAAAATTGAGCTACACTTTGATGCAGAATAATCAGTGAGGACAGTTAACTCGACTTTGGAGCAACCAAACTTCAAGCATGCAGAATAAAATATTGGCCTAATTTAAATCA
The DNA here is from genome assembly GCA_004320125.1 of Scolopax mira. Taxonomy (NCBI): domain Eukaryota; kingdom Metazoa; phylum Chordata; class Aves; order Charadriiformes; family Scolopacidae; genus Scolopax; species Scolopax mira. Next base: position 248,094 of record BJBW01001994.1, read on the forward strand.
ATTGCATATTATTGACTTCAGAAATCTGTTGTTCAAGTCAAACCCTAGGAAAAGACTAGAACTGCATTCCATACAGTGTTCTCTGCTTACTAGAAGACAGTATTTCGGGAAGCAACCTGCAAGAAACTCCAAAGTATCTTCTCCTTATTCATATCTAAGAAGCAAAAAATTGTAAATGTATCCACAGAACATCCAGGCATGTCTGGCAGAAAATAAACTTTGAAAATAGATCTAAGGTCCAAATTCAACATTGTAGTATTTTTGTGTACCAATTTGGACTACAGAGACTTTAAGTATCAGTACCTTTACAGGATGGGAATTACAGCTGCCTGCCGCACTCTCCTTCCCAGCAGTATCAGCCAAAGCTCACATTTCCAGTCTGTGATATCTGGTAAAAAATTGAATGGAACGCCATGTCACTGCTCTGCAGATTTCTGAAACTGAAGTATCTGCTTTTTTTTTTTTTGCCCATGTAATAAGAGCTCATACGCTGTCTCTTCTCTAGCAAGCATATCATTTGAACTAGCTCTCTTAAATCTAAAAGAAGTAAGGTCTTTGGGAATGTAAGGACTAATACACTTTGCAGCTCATTTTGAAAACTAGTGAATACCTGAAAAGCTGTATTCAGTTGTCTGGAAAAAAACATGCCACCTTCATTTAACCAGTATACCTACAATATTCTTGCTAAAGACATACAGAGACTTTTTAACTTCCAATGCATTCTTGAACTAGATAAAGATACAAAAGGCCTTTGATTGGTTCATCTTACTAAGTGTTCATCTACTACAAAAGCCGTGTAGGGGATTAATGTATTAGCAAAAATGAAGATAAATTAAAACAGAAGTTTAAACAGAGCTACCATAGGAGGACTTAAAAGTAAAATTAGATTCCATTAGATTGAAGATGATCCTTTAAAAGTAGAAGCTTGAAACAAGCATGAGACAAGGGGAAAATATTCAGAAAACTCATATTTTACATACCAAGAAAATGGATAAAATGGTGTGGATTTACTTATCTTTTAGCAAAGCATATAGGCAGAGTGAAACCATGTAGGTTGCTGCATTTCAAGGAAAAGATTAAGTTCTATGGGCTGGGGATTTCTTCACTTCCACCCACAGCTTTTGGACAGTTCAGTTTTTGATAGTAAAGACAAAAGCCTTCTCAAAAGTTGCAAATAAATTGAATGTATTCTTTTTAGGTATGATGGCACATACTCAATAATTTAGGTTAGCTGTGAGTTTATTATATATGCATTCATTCATTCAAGTTCATTCAATCAGCTGAAAAAAGTTCATCTTCCTTTTTTTTTTTTTGTGGGAAGAAAAATCTTTTCTCATAGTAGAAAAGGTAGTAACAGCTTAGTATTACTAACAGTATCTTCTCATATTCAGAAAAAAATTAAAAAATAATTACTTTGATCATGAGATCCATAGTTTTCTTCACACTAGGTGTTCTGTAAACCCACTGAATACATATAATACTCAAGCTTAATGAAGAAATGCTCATATATAGACTATCTCCAGAAAATACCTTACTTATTTTGACACTGCAGGACTGTCTTCCTAATTCTGCAAATATCATGATTTAAACTTCACATGTATCATAAAGTGCAATTCCCCCATCTAAGTGTTTATTTAGATGTGTGATTATAGATTTTATTGAAACAGTGACTATCCATTGGCCAATATTTTACTAAATGCATAAAGCTGATGTCAAAACTATGTAAAAAATTGGTTACCCTTATAATAAACTTGCATTTATGAAAAGATAAAAATGTTACATTTGAAGTTGTTTCAGATTCTATTATATATGATTGTTTGGAGAAACTTGATGACAAAAAATTCAGGAAAGCTAACAGTAAATGTCTGGGGTTGCAACATTTTTCTCGTATTTTTTTTTCAATATTAAAATGGATATAAATTTAAGGTGAAAGTACCAAGTAATGGAAATCTTTCCATGAACTAAATATGGATTTAAACAAACACCACTATACTACAGCTATTTCATTTATTAGAGAAGAATTAAAACATTTGGGTACTCGTATTTATTCCCAATTCAATTAATATGATCTAACAGATAACAGGAAATATATTTCTGTAGAGAAGTTACAACTGTTGCTCCTACAAAGAAGCAAGAATGCCATACAAAGCATAAATTTATATGTTCCATTGCAGTAATACAACTCTTGTCAATTTTTTCCTTATTTCTCTCTTCTACACGTAGCCACAAATAGAATTTCCTTCGAAGAGTTGTTAAGGTTATATATATCCATTCCACAATTTCACAGGAGACTTAAGTTCTTTTTTTCTTATTTTATTGGTAGCTAGTTTACATAAGAGTTTTTAAATAATCTATCGCTTTTATCTTAAAAAAAATACATATCAAAAGAAATAGATAAATACACACACATATTCAGAATTATTATATTCTCTAACAATTTCTGTTTGCTTCTTTATTTCCCAATTATACAAATGTGTAGATGTGCTTTATTAGTTATGTATCCTGCACTTTATAATATATTTTCACAGCATGAAATAATATTTTGTAATATATCACAGCACATGTGTTATCTAAAAATATTTAAAAGAGGGGCTTTTATTTGATTTTACTTTTCCTATAGTAAGCACAGTTTTGCAGAAGCAAATATATACTTTTTTTTAGTTATTAGCACCAGATTTGAAACAGATGATTGCTTGTTCTCTTTGGCAATATTTATCTAAAATGAAGAGAAAAATTTGAACAGTAGCAAAGATATACATTCTACAGTTATCTTTATTATTTCACATCTAAAATTTTAATTTGAAGAAAGACTTTGAAGTTTGTTCTATTGCAGTATAGAGTATTTAGGTGTTATGGGGGGTGACAGGGTTTTAACAACAAAATAAACAATTTTTAACAAAACAAGCCACAGAAACCCTTTCCTAAATTTGAGGTCACCTTCACAGTAGCACACTTATCTACTAAGGATTTCACTAAAATGATTTTTTTTTTTTTTTTTTTTTTTTTAATTCTTAAGTTCACACTAAGAATCTGGTACACCTGGAAAAAACTAAGATAGAACAGGGGACACAAACATACATTGTTCATTCTTTAAGAACATATGTTGGTCATGAAGAAAAAAAGGAATAATCACATAAAGAACTTGAAAGGAAGAAAGTAGAAGGATGTTGCATGTAACTGCTATTTTTTAGAACAATGCTCAATGAGCATACTCAAACCCACAACCTTAGGTTAATTAACCTATCAAAACAGAACTGTAGCCTATACATCCAGGTATTCCTGAAGTCACATTTCAGCTGAGTTCCTTAATATCAGTATTGCATTAATGACTTTACATCCAAAGCACTCCCCCCAAGAGTTAGATTGCTAAACTAAAATTTAGTAAAGAATAGAATGCAAATATTCACAATCATGCAGTAGTAATAGTTCAAATGCAGTTCCGTGTAAAAGACACCAGTGTATTTCAAATATTTTTTAATCATGCTGATTTTCTTGCCATGTTTGCTTTCTACTTCAGTAATGAAGAATAACAGCTGTGCAGTATTTTCTGTTTCTCAACTAGTCAAACTGAAACAAAGTCTTATAGAAGACAAGGTCCACATACATTATGAATTTAGTCTAGCTGCTCTTACACATGTAAATAGAAAACACAAAAAGGGATAAAAAAATATTTGCAGCACTTACATTTCAGTTATGAAAAGCTTAACTGAATAAAAAATGTTTCACTTTGTGAATAAGATCAGCCAAAATTCTGTAGATCCAAGTGCAAAAATCTTCAAAAGCATTTAGTTTTCAAAGTTAAAAAAAAAAATGATCACAAATACATGCATGCAATTTCAGATGATTTCAGAAAGGTATTTCAGTAAACCTTTTAAACTAAATTGTCTAAGACAATTAAGTTTGTTTAATTACAAAATTAAATTGTCTAAATTGTACAATTAACTAAAACTAAATTAGTTAATTTAGTCCTCATCTTTAGTTAAAAGCAGGAACTTGTATGGTAGAAGCAAGTCTTCAAATACCTGCTTGGTGCTTTGAAAGCAAAAAGTAGAGTTACATGCAAAATAATTATCCTATTTCAGAAACCAACATACACAACGACCATGTTCATTTGTAATCTGCCTTAGATTTCTCTTAATCTAGTTGTCTAAAAGACAATTTCTTTTAAAGGCAGTTTTATTTTATCACACTAATACAACAACACATCCCCATTAAGATACTGCATGTTGTGGAACTAGATTTATCATAGTGTTGAAAAAAATAAGCTTTAAAGGTATATTAATAACAATTTTCCCTTCAGCTGCTGCATCGAGTTAGAAATACTAGTGATTTTGTGGTTTTACACCTTTTATCACTACATCATATATTGAAGATGGAAGAATTCAAACAATAAGGCTCTTATTCTCCTCCACAATAATACATTCTAAATACTGTCAAATGAGACAGTCACTTGAAGACTAAAAGTAAAATAAAAGTTGCATTTTTGTTCTACTACAACATGCAAATCGCACGACAGTTGCTTTTCACAGTAAGGGCAGCTTGTATTTCAGATTAAAAGCTATTCCAATAGCAAAATCAAGAACTAAGGTGCATCCATAAAGTACACGTGATATGCTTATACAAGACTGAACTTTACAATATTTACTACCTCTATTCATTATTAGACCACAAAGCTTTCATCTCCTGCTTTGGGACTGAACAAGATTTTGCTCCATAACATATGGAAAGTGCATGCAAGCGTGCATAATGCTGAATAAAGTCAAAGAATAAACCAAAACTTAACTGAGACAGACACAACTATAAAGTAAACAGAGATGCTGCACAGCCCCAAATCCAAGTTGAGATAAAGACTGTCAGGGTGGCAACAATAAGAATGTTAAAGCCTCATAAGGAGATCCCTTGTCCAAGTCAGGACTTGGTGACATAGTCTGCTGCTGCTCCAACTACCTTCCTCCCTACCCCCCAAAAAAAATAAAGGCTAAATCGTTCTCTGTAAAATAGTGACTGCTTGGCAAAATATATCCAAAATAAGTACGGCAACCTTATGAAATTCACCAGTAAGACTGAAGCAAAAAAAGATCTGTGAAAAGGTCACAAACCAGAACTAGAACTCAACTAAACTTAGCATATCACTACACAGACTACAGGGTATAGGAAACGAACAAGCTTTAACAAGCACAAACACATTATGGCCACATAAAAATGCTGCTATTTTTAATATGAGGCTCTAGAAGCAGTTTGTTGGTTGGGTTTCCTGTTTTTTATGGTGACAGCTAGTGGATACTAACATGTTACTAAACAGATCAGAAGCTGTCTACAACTCGCATGACAATAAAGCCTAGGATGCCACAATATTTGGGGGATGCTGGGAAGAGACTTTAATTTAGTTAGTTTTTGATTTGGGGGTGCTGTTAAGGTGGGGAAATTAAGGGAAGACTATTAGACTTTGTTGTTTACAGTTTCAAAGCTATTTCCCACTCAGATACCTGAAAATGATATAGTTCCAATTGCTGGCAACTGACATTCAGCTTTCCTTAAGGAAAAAGGAAAACAGAAGTGTAATGAATTTTGAAAAATTGATTTTAACAAAAGCTGAATGTATGGACTTCATCAAAAATAGACTAGTGTTCCGACAACTTCAACTGTCTCAAGCTTAACACTAATACAGATGAAAATTTTCAACATAGGAATTAATGATAACATGCCTGGAAGATGGTAGAAACATGATGATCTAAAATGTATTTTATGACACTTCAGAAATGTCATTAATAAGAAAGCATGTTACTACCAGAAAGCACACAAAATACAGTTATACTCATGCTTGTACATTCCTAAACAGGTAAGAAGTTATCATTTTAGTTAATCTAAAAAGATTTTATAAAAAACCTATCTATTTTGATTTGTTATCGCAATATTCTTGCTTCATTTATACTGATTTATGACAAATTTTTTTAATAAAAACAGAGTTTTTCATCAAATAGTAAGATAGCATATTTTTCAATATACCTTACACCAATTCAAAGTGACCAATAGATTCTTTTCCAACTTACTAAAATAAGCAAAGTTCATATAAAAAATATTTCCAAAAATGTTTATAATGATCCCACTGCACATGAAAAAGACAAATGTGGTAATTTATTGCAATCAATAGGAAGATATTAGAACTAAAAGTATATAAACACCGCTAACCTAAAATAAAAAGCATGCTGCTCTTTTACTAAGATGTAAACTGTGATGGTTTCAGCTTTTAATAGTTGTATATTATTTAACATCAGATAACTTTGGCTTGGTATATTTTATTTCACAACTTAACTGCATATACATCGCAATAAAAACAAAGACTTGGAAAATTCTTGCTCTTGTTATTTTCTATAAGCCACAAGAACTAAGAAGAAACTTAGTCAACCTCTGCCCACTAAAAACAAGTTCAATATTCTATTATATAGTGAATTTGGACTACCACTAGACTATCATTAGTAGCTAAGGGACAATCTTGTTGCAGTTCGAGCTGAAGTAGCTCATAGTGCTAATACTTTGAAGACTTCATGATTATATAATGTTAAATGTTATATAAAATACTTTCTCTAAAATGAAAATTAGTAATATCTTCTTAATTGGTTTATCTGGCATTTAGATAACTTTCCAATTACCACAATTTGGTGCTGATGTATGACATCCAACTGCTTGTTACTAATTTGGACAGCCAAGGGAAAGCTTAAGTACTATTGACTATTTGAGACTGAATGCTCACACAGGGGAGAAGATGGCACTCCTAACTAGATTCAGGAACATTGTCAAAGTAGAATAGGAAAAATTAGAATAACTTTAACCATTAACAATACGTAATTGTCAAGAAAAACATGGGTTTTTGATTCTTCAAGGCTACAGAGTGCAAGTAATTGCAAAGAATGAATCATACATGGGCTGCTAAGTGCATCAGCCAATGATTATATGCAAGATAATTATGATCTTGTTACAGAGGCTATTAAAGGAAGCCAGAGTTGATAATTAAATACTGTATTACAACCCTCTGAAGGACAACCTTGTCAATATTAGTTAATTCAGAAAATAAAAACATAGCATTTTGAACAAGTTTTTTCATTTGTAAGCAGCAATAAATAACTTTGAAAGCAGAATTTTTTTAAGTCTCAAAAAAATACCTGTAAAATATTTGTTCAACATGTAATATTATTCTTGCCTCATAAATTTGTTCAGTGTTAACCCCAGAAGATTTTAAAGGCACAGATATTGTATTAGTTGACATACTTCTGATGCATAAAAGTCAGAGGTGCTTCGAGACATCTTTAATAAAGTGCTAGAGGCATCATCAAAACTGTTACTTTGTTTAATACAAGTTCTGTTTTATGCAGCTTGAAGCCATGCCTGAAATATTTCCTTGATGAGGTATGTAACATATAAACACTTAGAAATATACATGTACACTGCAAATGAGCTTTTATGAAACCTTATATGGAACTGATAGTTCCAATAGGAAAACAGTATTCATACAAAATGACACCAGAAATAATTCTTATTCAGATTGTTCTAAAGACACTAAGAAGCCAATTTCACTGTGAAAAATTGGCTAAATACTATGTTACCTAGACATCCAGTGTTCCACGCACCTAATGTTTCACACTGTGAAATATAAACACAGTAGTTCTTATCTCAAGAAAACGATGCTTAATTGGAGGAAACACATTTTCTCGTAAAATAAAAAAAGGACTCAGAAATTTTAGCAAATTAAAAGTAAACTTGTGGGGCAAGTGACACATCTGTGGACATCCTAGTTCAAAGAAAAAGAATACTTTCACTCAGTAAGAGTTAAGAGAAGATATAATACTCTTAGGACTCCTGCTTTCATTTCTAATCCATAGCATTTTACACACTTAAAACTATTGTACTCGTTACTGCAATTTACTGAATCTAGGTAACAAAAAGATTATTCATTATGAAATGTAGAAGTCTATCTTTTCACAAATGCAACTAACTATAATCATGTTACCCTGATGGCAACTTTCTACACCAACTTTACATCATATAACTAAAATTTAAGGTCATTGGCTTAGCATCCAATCCCTTTGAAATGGTTTTAAGCTACTTATCTATTTAGTAATATTTATCCCCCACAAGCGTCAAGCAGCTAACCAAGTGTGACAGACAAAATGGAACCTCATTAAGACACACACACATAATTCTACACACCACAGACTCAAAACTAAAATAAAATAGACTTGAAACACAATGGCCATTTTAGTACAGTCATATCTAGATGGAAAGAAGTGCAGGAAAGCTTAGTTTTGGGGATTTTTTTTCATCTTGGAGTTAAGAAAAAGGCACACAATAGCTCAACAAGGAAGAGCTGTAAGGTTTGGCACCACTTAAGATAGCACCAAACAAAAAACAAACATTAAAAGTCATAAAATCTTAGTGTTTGAAAATCTAAAATAGTTCATTTTATAACTATGATCCTATATTACTTCTCTAATAACTTCTGAAGCAGCAGTTATTTAAGCTATGTAATGAATAGCCTCAAGTGGTAATTCCAATCTTGTTTTTTTTTAATATGATTAGATGAATGCAGCAAGATCCAAGGCAACAGTAACAACTACTGGGTAGAGAGAAAAGTATTCTCATTAGAACATGAGAATTCAGAGGGAATGGATCAGTGCAAGGCTGATGATCTATCCTAGATAAACCTAGACAAAATTCTAAAATTATATCTCAGAAATCCTGTACATTCCTGTTTGGTTTATCTGACTAGCACTTCCATGTGATTAAGACAAGGTTGTTCCAACCCACATCTTAATTTCTGTAAATATCAGAGTAGACATTGAGGTAATTTAGCTCAAAATATGTGAAGATTCAAGCACCTAAACCAAATATTTTCCCTAAAAGTAAGGGAAAGTAAGTAAGACAGAATGATCTACCTAGATAAAAATGCTAATATTCAAGTTATCATGTAACTTTCCACAAAATGAGAAACAATGTGTTTGCTAGTTAGGTTTATAGTACTAAAATACATTTTAACATGGCTTTACTGCACTAGTTAATAACAGAGCTTCCAAAAAGAGATCCATTAGTATACTTCCTATCAAGATAAATAAATTCTCAGTAATTATCACTGGCCAAGGCAAAGTGAGCTATAACTTCAACATACTAAAGATTTTGACATTCATCAAAGCTGGATGAGTCAGCCAGTGAAGGTAGGACATGTGCAGACCTCTGTCATCACTCCAGAACACCAAATTAGTATAATCCTATTCAGTATTTTCCATGAAACATATAGAAAAATTCCCACAATAAAACTTAATTTAAATCTCAAGTATAATTAATGAAAATTGGTTACATTACTCAGAAATCATACATAGAATATTCTGGTATTGTAATTTTTTTTCCATTGCAGTTACAGAAGTGCAAAAATTACACTGCAATCAGCTCAGAAGTTAAACTTAAATTTCCTGAATCTATTGATCCCTAGAATCTTTCACCATTGACACACTGATCTTCACTCATTGCTTATCAAATGACCGTGATTTTTGACAACCACCATAAAAAGAAGAGATATATGGAATTGTCAAACTATCAATAGTTACTAGTAAAAGTCTTCTTATACATTATACTACAGAACCAGTAGAAAACACATACATAATGAGAGAGTGGGGACTCCTAGCAAAAACTGACCCATACAATACCATAAAAGTAATGAATCAAGGTACTGGCTCATCTTCCAAAACAGAGGACCCCTACAAGTTTTCTTTTATTATGCTCAAGCTGCCTTAATATCAACACAGGATTTATTTAAAATTTCTCCATAAATTTCTGAAAATGCAACGATCAATTATTGCCATTTCTTTTCCCCTCTTGTAAACTCTAGTTCAATTTCAAAACTCCAAGTCTTGCTTGCTGAGCAACTCCGCAGGTGAAGTAGGGACTTGAAATACATCAGTCTCCTGTTTGCTGCTAGAATGTGTCAAGTTCTTAAGCAACATTAAATAATCTACACAGAAAATACAGATTGGTTCAAAAGAACAGACAAACGAGTCACAGTTGTAAGGAGGGAACACAAAAGAGGGCTGCTCTACAAAATCGTCAGTACTATATCTTCTTCCTTCAGAGATATTCAGAAATTATATTGCACAGGACCTGTTCTCCCTTTTCTATAGCAGATCTCCTGTAACTATGTGACCTTGACCATAGGAAGATTTTGTCACTCCCTTTATGCTGTGATTTCCTACATTTTCCATCAGTCATTTAATAAAACAGTAGCAGTTATTGTATGTAATCAACAATAGATTAAGAATACAATATTAATATTGACAGAAAGATTTTTGTATTTAATTCTCTACCTGTAAAGGAAACAAATGGCTTCCCTATTTTAAGCAGTGTAACAACATCTGAAAGTCTCCAATGGGACTCTATTAATACCAAACTGCTTCAAATGGCTATGCACCTATAGTCCATTCATTTTATAAATAAGCATATAGCATCTACCCCAGAGGATTAAAACTTTTAACCTGATTTTTTAAGTCATCTGAGATCACATCAACTGTGAAAGGGTTTTGCCATCATTTATTTGCTGGACTGGATTAGATACAGTTTATTCTGCAGAACCTATACTGTTCAGACTATAGCTTTGATACATGGTTTTAGCTAAAAAGTTACTTTCTATGGTATGATTTATTCCTCCTCATTGTTTTTTTAAGCTAATTTTCAAAAGGAAACTCTGATGCAAGAACTGCGTCCTCATTGACAAGTAAAATAATCTATTATCCTGAATACATCAACCAATAACATACTTTTTTTTATAATTACTGAAGACTACTGAAGTGTATCTATAGAGTATTACAATGGTGATCAAAATTACACATGAAGAAAACATATGAACTTGTGCTTTTTTAAGTACACACCAAACATGCATATTTTGAATAAAAACAAAGAAAATACAATCTGAGATTGTAAAGATTTATGATCTGTTCTATGTACGTGTATCATTTAAAAACAGGAAAATAAAGAATTAAAATTAAGATTTTACTTTTACATTGAACTGTCATTGTTAAATACATGAATGCATGGTATTGTTTTTAATTTTGAAAGCTTATTTAAATGTTTGAGAAAAAATGAACATATATTCATAAAATAAGCTTTTACAACAGTACACATTTCTGCACCAAATGAAAGATATGGACATATCTGCTCAATATAATAAATCTAACTGCATCTCATCCTGTACGTGTATGTGTGCATGAAAGAGAATTCAAGACAGAAAGCACATGCATCTGCATCTAACAGGGAGACTATATGCAGGGCTGTAGAAAATCCTGCAAGTTTCACAAGTGTGAAAAATTATCAATAATTACTGAAAGTGCAAAATTCTAAACACAGCATGCTATCACTTAAAACTACACACGAGTATATATTAATGTCCTATGTGAAACCAAACCAAAGATATCAGCAATTGCATGATCATTTCTCACAGACTTTGTATATGCATTTTTTTACATACTGCTTATACAGAAAACAATTAATAGGTACCTAAATAGATGAGTCTAAGGACTCTACACATGGTCCAAAATTAGACTTAGAAACAAAGACCAATAAATAGGTCCAAGATATACTTCAAGTGAGTTTTCATATACAATGTAATTCTTCTGACTTGCAGTCATCAATACAATACCATGAAGATCCTTCATGCTACATTGCTTTCATAAAATCAGGCTCTCAAATTAGTATGCCACTATCTGCTTTCTTTATGTCAAGATTTTGAACATAAGAGTATGGGTGGAGATATTGTTGTTCCTAATCCTATTTATTCTCACAAACAGGTTATATGATCTCAAAAACCAAACAAATTAGTTTATGTAGGATTTTTTTTTTTTAAAAAAATATCTCTTCATCTTAATTGCAACAAAGTGACCAACATTGCCTGGTAAAATTCCAAAACATCAAATTAAAGCGGTCATGGCTTTATTGCTTTTGCAGCCCATACTCAGTGCAAGAGAACAATAATGTAGTGCCATAAGCATAAGAATCTAGCTCCGACTGAAAGCACAAAAGCTTCTCGTTAGTCAAACAGGAATGGGTGATAAATGCAGCTGCGCAAAATCAGGGGGTAATGAAAACAAAAATGTCAGATAAAAAGTGTGAAAAAATTAATTGCACGCACCATACAAAACAAGGTGAGCTAATTCACAATTACAAATGTTAAAATATTGAAATGGCACTTATCTGTGATATTTTAAAAAAATTAACACCAAATACATAAAAAATAACTAAAATATTTATTTACAATTTCAGGCCATTATTTGTACAGAAAAATACAGTAATTTCCTTAAATGAACAATTCCTTTAAAATGGGGATATGCCAGATAACTTTCAATCTTGACTCTTTATGGTCCTCTGCTAGTATTAAAATATGGCAAAGGTTTGTGAAACTGATGCAAGTTCAATAGCCAGTGCATGAAATTCTAATAATTTTAGCTCCTTCACAAAAGTGTCTTACAAATTATTACAAATGATTCTCTGATCTTGGGATTTGATGAATAGTTTACAGAAATGAGCTAAAAATAAGTCAGTGTTAAAAGGTAGGGTTGCCAGTTCTTTCATGGTCCCAGAAAACGTAGAGGAAGTTGGCAGGATCAGCTCAGCTCCACTGTGCTCCTGAAAAATATAAAATACCAGTGTCCACTGGATCATTGGGTCCTTAGCACTCTAGTACTATTTATGAAAAAGATTTTGGTGATGACTGTAATGGTGCTTGAAAATATGAAGTAAGACAGATTTGTCGGTAGGCATGATTTTTCCTTTTTAAGATTTCATGTCCTAAATGCACATTATTTAGAAATTAAGGGTAAGAAGTGCTTTGCATAATGCTAAACATATTTGGACCTCACCTTTGGGCATTATTACATAAATAGAGAAGAAATATTAGGAAAAACTGAATTGAATTTAAATTAAAAAATTAAGTGCAGACTGTATACACCTGTTTCATTCCATTTTTATCTAATGAAATTATATTTTAAGTGTTAATCTCACATATATACTAGCAATATCTAATTCAAAATAAGGTTGAGGGCTCATAAACGCTCTTCCCTCACAATGCAGTCAAGTAGTGTAATTCCTTTGACTGCAGCAAATACAACCTTAATAAAAACACAAAGCACTGGCTTTACTCAGTATTAGTATCTAGATTATGTTCAACTAAACCAGGACTTCAAAACAGCCACGGAAAACTGTAAGGGGAATCTGGATCTGGAGATGACACCACTAGAAGTCCTGCTGGACAAGCCCTTTTACAACTGGAACCACAGCTGAAACTGTATCAGCATTACTGAAGTCAAAGATTTTGCCAAAATATTTGTCTTAGAAAAAGGGCTCCAAAATAAAAATATAAAAGTAAAAATTAATAATTCTAAAAAGAATAGTCAGAATACTTATCATTCTGTATCTGCTCAGCTATTATCATCAAAGCAAGAAATGCACTTCTGTACCCAGAAGCACATAGATTCAATAAATGTGTTACTTAACAGCAGCTTCCTAAGAAAGCCCATCAGCATTCCATTTACTCAAAACTGGCTGAATTCTAAAAAGAATTTGCCCCCAAAAAAGAATTTGCTTAAGCTTGGCCAGATTTTTAAAGAAGTATATAAAATCTGTAAAAATAGGTACCTATTCTGCTATATAACATAGCAGTTGCTACATAACACAGCTTCTATTAAAAGCAAATAGATTACAGGAAAAAAGTTAAATAAAATTTGGATACATACCTCACCACTCAATAGAACACATACATAATCATAGAATGTTACATCTTGTTAAGATACTCAACTACAACACAAATTTAAAACCTGGACTACAATCTTATCCCTCATCAATACTGCAAAGCAGGAAGATACACCAAGCAAAATGAAAAATAATTTTAAATGTTGATATTGAAATGAGTATTGAAAGTACTTCAATTTCTCTACCCATACTAAAGTAGTTATGTATAAGTATCTCAAGATTCAAATTTGGTTTTAAATTAAATTTGATTATTTCAAGAAAATGCACCACACTTCAATTCTGTCTACCAAACAAGAAAAACATCCTAATCCAACTGTTCACATCACAGCGCACCAGCACAGAAACTGCAATGACATGAATTTCTCAATATGCAAAATCAGTTCCAGAGCTTGCATGTTCTTTCTTCACTTCCTTATACAGAATCTGTCGTAAGAATGACAACAGGTAGATAACAGAAATATTAACTAGAGGCTGCAAACCTAATTCACAATACAGTGTGCAACTCCTTGTTTACCAACTGCAAACAAATGCTTTAGCAGAATAAACAGTTACGTTGCATATAAGAGCTTCTTAAATTGAAACAGTCTTTCAACTTTGAAAGGACAAAGAGCATAACTTCCAATGTCTAGGTCCTCAACATAGCAGAAAAGAAAAAGAACTAACCATAAAACCAAAAGATTTAAGAATAAGATCATTTTCCAAATTAATTCTATTTGGTACATAAAGCCATCAAGGTTGATTTTTAACTTCCATAAGCATCAAATTGGGTGAAATCTTCACCCCTGCTATAGTAATAACTAATACATCAAAAGAACTAGGGTTCTAGTCTATAAAATAGTTGTGGCACAGTTTAATAACTACAGTGATGTTAAAGTAAGTACAAATAACTCTAAGAGTGTTCTTTTAAGATGATAACCTCTTGGGAAAGAAAACACAACCAGCATTTCACCTGAGCACTGAGCAAGTTTTAAATCAAAGACTGTAAACTTCACGACATGGAGTCTAATTATTGATTGACAGAACTTACTCAGCCCACAATCTTTACTTTTATGCATGGATAGAAAACCAGCTACAAACTCCATGAATTACATTCACAAACTATTTCCAGCTACTGTCCAGGAACTCCAGTTCCTTTCTCATTCTGTGAGCTGAGTATCACAGTCCTGGGCAACTGGCTGTAGGTGGCTCTGCCTGAGCACAGGGGTTGGACAGGACTGTGATTCCAGGATACTATAAATAGGGCTGTATGTCAAACTTTGTAACAGGTATTTAAATACAACAAAATAATATAAGGCTAATAGTAATTCTTACTACAAGTTGCAAAACCCAGTATCTCCATCTGATTTAATTCAATTTTGTTAGCACAAGTAAATATTTCTATTTACAATAAGGCTAAGTGCTAGCAAGACTCTTATACATAAGACACATAAATGAAAGACTCTACGTGGAAAAGGCAACTGAAATAGATTTGAGCTTACCCATAGAAACTTAACACCTTTATTTCTCAACTTTGCATATCCATCTTAATTTAGCTAGGGGGTGAGGTCTAAAAAATAGTATAGAATATCCACTTAGGAGTAAATAGAATTTACACCAACTAAAATAAGAAGAGGGTAAGCAACAAATTGGTGAAGTAAATATGAAAAAATGTTACATAAACAAAACAAAAACTAAAATGCACTATTTAACCTAACTAAAGCATACTGTCTTTAGTTTACCCTGCATTATAGCAAAAAAAACCAAATTCTAAATATTGGTTCAGTCAAAATACTGCCTTCTCTTTATCTGTGCTAATTCAGAATTTTTTAAAAACTAAAACTAAAGTGAAATGGACATCTGTCATACACATCTTTACCTGGTAAAAGAAAAGGGAAAAGGTATCTCAAAATGGCCAAGGAATAAAAGGACTCCATTTTAAAAAGAAAGGTTGCACAGTTAATTCCAATAGCAATCCAGAACTAACACCTGAATTCTCCCATGACTTAGAAATAGAAGCAGTTCTCATGATGCAGTACTGTTTTATCCTGTAGCGGCCAAAACAATGTTTTAAGTCTACAGATTATACAAAGTTTTATCTCTTCATATTCCTTCCTCTGCTATTGAAATATATGCTTAGAAATTTTAATTTACTTGGAAATCACACGTATTGTGACATATATCACATTATTCAAAGACTAACGACTGCGTAAGCTAGGCTATACTCCTTGTGACCTCTATTGCTAGCATTGTCTGAATACTGACCTTCTACGTATGCTTTCATAATTGTTCATATAGTTCTTTAAAATGAAGTTCTCAGAATGGTTTCCCAATGTATACTCTGCCCTTTCTTTGAGAAACTTTTTAAAAAATAAACTAAATATTCCAATCACTGGATTTGAGCCACTCCTGACTTCTTAAAGACATAAACATCAAGGTGAGAGATGGCTTGACTATGATTTTAACAGTGCCTATCAACATTGACTATAACGTTTTCAGAAAAAGAAGACATAATATATATCAATGTATGAAAAATATATAAAAATAATTTCTAGATTGAGAAAGAAAAAAGAATGACAAGTGACTAGGACAGTTCCGTAACAGTTGTAAAATCTTTGTCTATTCATTTTTAGCATTTTTTTCTGCTGCTGATAACTTTAAATAAAAGACCTTTAAGTACCTTACAGCTTAGTAATAATACAGCTGGTTTTCCTATTCTTATATCAGATAAACAATCAAAATATATGCATTTCCTAGCATCTAAGTGCCTGTGTTTTTAACTTAACATTTAACATATATTTTGAGAATGTTCTGGGTGGTTTTTTCCCCCTGAAAATATATTATGTGCAGGTCAAAATGACAGGAAGGTAAATATGAGGGTATACACTCCAAGTAATAAAAAAAAGTGTGCATAAATGGATATCAGTGCTTCAGAAGATAAAGAAGGGCATATATAGAAGAAAAATGGGAATTAAATATATTAAGATCAAACTTTTGAATATTTCTCCTGAATTTCACCTTTGACCACTGAGTAGTTGTCAGTTACCTTTCCGTACATCAAATACCCTATATTCAGTTTTTCCCCAGGGTTTATCATCACATTTTAATCAATTATCGAGGCCCTCAAAAATACATTTTCCTAGCTCATTACTGTTCACATTTTCTGTCCTTATACGCTAATAAGCTAGTTCACCACCAAAGGTACCAACACTCACCTATCAAAGATGGTTTGTTAGGAAAAGCAAGCAAGCATCTCTAGAAAGTCATGATATTGAAACATTACGATCCTACTACAGATTATTTTCAGGTTTGTTTTTTAATTTTGTCAAATTATAAGAAATATTGCAAAACTGCAACAATATCACAACTGCATCTAGCTATGAATGCAAATGAATAGTCAGTCGCACAGGCTTCTTTGTCAAGCCTACTTTTAAGATCCTCCAGAGAGTTAAATTAAATGCACTGATATGAAGCATCTAAAGCCTCAATATAACTAATTCAGATGGTCTTAGATATGATCTCAAGTTACAAGGAACAGAAATAAAAAAAGGTGCTTGTAAAATTAATACTGAATCCAGAAGAGCATATTTGGCCACAGGACTAGCAACAGTCAATATTCCCCCTGGTTTGTCTGGAAAGTTAACTTAGTTCACTAAAATCAGAATGGCAGCCCAAGAGGCAATCACACCAAATCCATATTTTAATCTTCTAGTGACAGAATTTTTACATCTATGACCTAATAATGCTGAGTTCGGTTGGTTCTAGCTTCAGTAGTAGGCAATGGTAACCATTGATGATAAGAATCTTTCCATCGTCATCCTCTAATTTGCAAAATAAGTAACCTTGCATTTTAAAATTTCTACCAAGATTCACATTTTGTGGAAAAAAATGGGTTAAATAGAAAATAAATTGCTTTAACGTAAGGATCTTATTTGAGAATTTGTGTTATTCTGCACAAATTTACCAAGGCTTGTGCTTTGATTAATTTTGTCCAAACTGAGTATCAGACAGTATCAGTACAAATTCCATTTAATTCTCCAAATAGCAAAATCTAAACCATATAGTTCAAAGGTTGATTTACAAATAAAACTGAAAAAACCCACATTTTCTGATTACTTTTTTTTTTAGGAAGTAAATGGTCAAATGGCAACAGGATTGGAGTCAGATGCCCAATCTAGGTTTTGACAAATCAGAGCTTAAAATTAAGGAAGCCTCAGAATAGTGAGGACACACTATCAAATTGCTGCTTTGAAATGGGTAGGCCTTATGCTAAAGAATTACCTAAGAAAGCATCAAGAACTTCTCCACTTAATAGCTCTTTCTGTGGAATAGTATATTGTTGACTTTATGTTATATTAGCCCGCCATACATATTGAAAACACCTGGGGCTGGGAGGTGAGGGCTAATAATCAAGTAAACAAAAATGTTACATGCCTTCCAGAAATTCCCTGTATCTTAGAAGTACTCTAAACTGTTCTCTTTGACACTCAAATGCAGAAAACTGGGGGAGGGGGAAATGCCAACAGGGTAGCTCTTCATCTGTAACTAAAAAAATTGAAAATTCTCTTTTATCACACTAGAAAATTATACAGTGGTGACTACCACAAATATTTTGAAGAAAAAAAAAAAGCAAAAACAAAAACAAAACCCCACAACCTCAAAACACTTCTGATACAAATGGAAATAATTATAATTTAGGGCTCACTGAGCCTAAAATCAAATTACCACTTAAGAGAGCATTAGCAGTAGGGCAAGGAGGGAGGCCAAGCTATATATGATGAAGAGGACATCGTAAGTTTTTAATTACAACACCTAAGGAGATTTAATTCACCATAGCTTAAAACATCAGAAGACAAATATGTATAGTCCAAATTAAGAAGAGAAAAGTTACATGACAACTTTGAGTAAATTTTCAATACTTTTAAGTACCTTTTGATTGTGCTTAGTCTTATTAACAAGTACATAGAAAGCTCTTCTAATGAGTAATGAGTAAAAACAGGAACATTAAAGAACTCACAAAAAATCAAAGAACTCTGTCTCTTGACCACCTACAGCTCTTTTCCCATACTAGTTCATTCTAGCAAATATAACCTAAGAAAAAGCAAACAGAAAAAAAATGTATACCATCACTGACATTTTTAACCTGTAAATGAAACATGTTGCTAACAGATAAAGTCTAGCACACAGGCTATGTAAGAAATAAATCTAGCTGTGTAACTAGCTACACTTGCTTTCAACACATACAGTAGGCATTTCCAGTTGCTAGGATATTATGTAGTATATTAAGTTACATGTAAACATCCTCACAGAGTTGGTATACAGAGCTTGTCATAACATTCAAGAAGAGTACAAGCTTTATACATACTACTGTATTTAGAAAATAAGCCCATGGTTTATTAAATACACACTTTTAGAAGATCAATATAGATTTCTTTCAATCTACCTTATCCATTTCTGAAACTACTTATAGTTTTTTCACTGTAATAAAAAGGGAACTAGGGGTTCCCTACTTAGTTAAGATACATTTAGACTCCTCTCATACACAAGACCCAAATCCTACAGCCTTATTTCTTCATGTTTGAGTTAATTTTTAGATTTTTAGAATTGTGAGCTTTTATTTCACTACTTCCTCAACTTAAAAGAACTCCAAAATATTGCTCTAATCACTTGCATCAAAACCTAGGTTATGTGTTTGTCTATAATCTATGCTAGAAACAGTAAGAAGCATCTGGAAATTCATATGAAGCAGAAGTAGTTTCCTCAGTAGATCCTCAGATTATTCAACCTTAATACATTTATCTTGTTTAAACTCTCCAAATGGACATACCAAATCTAGAGAAACCTGAGATACCCAGTATGTGCCTGGGATCCTAAACAAAACATGATGTGTCTTAGCTTGGACCAGATACCCACTGTAATCAGTCAATTTTCTAGCTTCCATGAAATAAATTCTCCCAAAGAAATGGGACTATGACCAACTCAAACAGGTTTCCTAATGCTTACAATCAAGTAACTAAAATTCCAGAGATTTTTTCAAATTGTACATTTTACGCATAGCTATATTACTCAGAGGAAACATACTTTTTTTCACAGCAAACAGAATGTTTTCTCAGCAAACACAGTTCTTTGCCACAATATAGAGGTCTAGAAGCAGGATAATACAAGTCATCAACTTCTTAAAACCAGGCCATTAAGAGTTGAGAATACTTTCTAGCAATTGATGGACACTACTCGCCTCTTCTAATGCAAATGTCCAGCCAACACAAAGGCTGAAGTACTATTATTTTCTAAAGTCATAATCAGCACCCACGTGACCTCTCAATTTGCTAGTTGCACTTATCTTTATCAATATATGAAAGCAGCAACATAAAAGAAGTGTGACGTTAGATTACAGTTGGCCACAAGCTGCAGTTACATTTAAATATTTTACCTTAAGCTTGTTTTACACTACAGTGGAGTACAAATCTGAAATATAAAACTCTATAAAAAAAACGTGAAACTTCTTCATGAATCTTCGTTGTTCAGTATTAATATCATGTCCCCAAACAGCTACAAGCCAATAATTGAGTAAAATGGCAGTTCTCTTGAACTTCATAAGAGAAGACAGAACATTGCGTACCACCGGGTGACAACAAATCCATTAGAAGACACCATCTGAACTATTCACAGAGTAAGCAACTTACTTATATGATCTAATGACAAGAGTGGTTAGAATATAAATAAAAAGCTGTTTTTCAATGGCAAGAGGAAGAGAAATAACTTACCTGCAAAGTACACAAATGCGGATTCAAAGGAAACAGCCCCTTTGCAGCTCTAGCAAAAAAGAAAAAAAGCAAACAAAAAAAAACCCAAAACCAACCCCTACAACACTTAACTGCTTTTAGATACATCCATGTTTATAAATGGTTTCTTATTGAACATCATGCAGTGATTTCAGCTGCAAACTAAATTACATTGGAGTAGGAAATTCAAACTTCATCAAAGCTGTTTTTAAAGCACATATTTTAAAGCAGAAACACCTATGACTTAGAAAAAAGTGGTTTAGTGTGACTGTAGCCATTGAACAGTCAGATTTCTATATGAAAACCTAGGATTCTCACTATCAATTACATGCCCTAGTATGAAGTCATTAGAACATAGCAGTTTTCTCTCTGTGTTTATTATTATTTTTGACTCTTATAATAGGGCAAAGGTGGTTCTTAGATTTTGCAGACAAATGCTAGCAAAAAACATTTATTGTTGATATTAGGTGTGTAGCACTTGTGCTGATAGTTACTTAAATATCTCTACATTTCAGACAAATGTCTGTCCTAATTACATTAATACCATTACATTAATACCATTACATTGCACTCATACATTAAAAACTAGCTTTTGATACACCTTCACATGCACTAATGAAAACAAAAATTCAGTCATAAGATGAAACAACTTTTTCATTTTATTACAGGAGAAAAGGTTGCAATCTTTAATGTAAATATCTGTACCTTTCTTCAACTGCTTGTTTTTCAAAAAATATTGTGACCTAATGTAAAACTATATCTTTTTTCTTGTAATTCTTAAAATGAAAGTCAAGATAAAATGTCTGTTCAATTACTATTCCAATTCCAAGGTTCATTCATACAAGTTTATGAACCAGAAAAATACTTCATTTATTCTGCGCTTTCATATAATACTTTGCAAATGTACTGCATTATCACCTAACTTAAAAATATGAAGACTGTCTAACACATTTAATCAGGGGCAGTACTATAAAATCACCATAGCTTTACACCTTCACTTATTCATTTAAAATGGACTCCTGCTTAACCCATAAAGAACAGTCATAAAATTAATAAAAATTGAAAGAAATCCAAAACAGGAATTAAAAAAGTCTATGTCTTGGTATGCTGCTTCACTACAAAGGGTGTTCCCAGTAAGGAAATTGAAATATGCCAGCTTCTCAGGAAAAGACATCTCATTAAACCTTGCCATTTTTGGTTCCAACAGGAGCTATAGGCATAACAGAGCCAAAAGGTAATGTAACTGTCTTAGAACTAGCTTGAGCACCGTTTGTTAGTACTGTTACTACTGTTCTTCTCTATATCAGTCATGTTTTGAGAAAAATCATATGGTATTTGTCTTAGGTCTAACTTCTATTTTTCAGTGAAATGAAATAATTACCAAATAAGTTTCAATCTTCTTTGTCTGTAAAATGTGTTATACAACAATAGATCATAAAAGTGCACAATTTTTTTTTTTACTTCACTTCTTGAAATTGTTGTCAGACTTATGACATAGTGGCAAAAATAAATAAATAAATAAATCCATTTCCACAGCACAGGAGTTGTGATTTCAGGTATTTAAATCTATGAGTACAGTTAACCAAGAGCTTAGAGAATGTTAGAGCAAGAGTCTCAAACTTATTACCATCAGTATCAGTGTTAATAGAAACAGTTTTCAGGATCTAAATGCTGAGGAGACCACGATTTTGCAGGGATATGCATATCATTACAGCATGAATTTTTTTTTAAATCTTCTAAAAATCAGAGACATATATTCTTAGTTCCATGCAAAAAATAAAATTGAACAGCTTTCTTTGTATTTATATGTTATTTTCTGACCCACTACTCTCAGGAGTAAGCTTACCAGCAAAGCACTAAGTGATCATTGCCTGTCTTACAGGGCCAATAATAAGAAGTCTTGCCTTATTTGTTGCAAAGTTGAAAGACACTCACAGAACAAGGAACTAAATTGCAAAATGGTTTCTCTTTAAAAGCAGACTTATTATTCCCACGGAGTCAGAGCAGACAAGAGGGAAAGTAAAAGTGAGAGCATGTGCAAGGGTGGGGAGGGAGAAAATGGGAAAGAAAGGGGAGACTCTGTTCTTTGAGTGTCTGATTTGACATCCTAGGACCTATTTTACATAAATGTTTAGCATTCACCATGCTAATGGTGCCATGTTAATAAGAGCCATGGATTGAACATGTTTTTTGTTACATAATACTAAATATCAAGTACTTTTAAAATGATTTTGTAAATATCACACTCAAAATTAACAGATACTTTTGATCTGAATCCCTCTGTGCCTCATTTCTCTATGAAATGATAATATTAATGTTTCAACATTACAGAGTGATTCAAGTTGTGTATGTAGCTCAAATACTCCATAAGGACCAACAGGAAATTACCAATTCTGTTTTCAGAGAAAAAAATAACATGAAGTAACATGAAGTAAATAATTCATGCAGCTGCTTGCTGCCCAATGATTAAATAATATATATATTTAATAGGTGTTGAGAAAGACCAGAGATCATCCTTCATGTAAAGTCCTGGAGTCCCATGTTTATAACAGTACACAATAATCCATCCAATGGATTTGTCATGATGAATGTATTTAGGGGGTAGTATAGGCATTTCCTAATTTCAAAGTTCTGGTTATGCAACTTTCCTAGACATGTTATAATATGTTCTCTTTTTATCTTTCCTTGAGACAGAAACACATGTAACAATGGTAGACTTCTGGGCACAAGCAACTGTCTCTCCAGAACGCATAAATGTAGAAAGACATTAATAAAATGCAATGAAGAACTCACTGCTGTCAAACAATGAGAAATGATTCTGTTTCCTTTAAAAGGAAAAATTTCTTTCAATTCAATTTCTATTAAAGAACAAACAACTTCTTTAAAATTTGGTTTACATTTTTAAATAGGAAAATAATTTGTCTCTTCCATGGTAAATTCTAAGCTCATTTATTTGTTTTTTAAAATACATAGACCAAAGTAACTATTCTGATAATATTCTCAAAAATAATAATTTTCATCAGATCAACATGTCTGCCAATGAATGATGTATCTTGTCCTAGGCTCCTGTTATGATAAAAAAATTATTGCCATTAAAGTTAAGTAGTTTGCATGTATGAGGCATACAGATGTTTTACTTGAGATTTAATTTTTTTGTCATGTAAATTGCTCACAGCATTTAGATTTTGCTAACATATTCTGTTTTTTACAGAGATTCTTTCACATACAACCCATTCAATCCTCCTGCTTGATCCTGCAGGAAAGACATCGTGCTAAATTTAGGTTATTACAATCATTTCTATGGTAACAGATGGATGTGAAACACAGGATTATGACTTCACTGCACGACTGCAGAGAGAAGTCGGATGGTGGAGGAAGAAAGATCATATTCAAAATATCTGCAACTGTAGCAGGGAAGAACACACAATTACTTAGAAATGGATCTGTGCTTTTTTAAGAAAATACATAACACCTTTTTTCAAAAAACTCAAAAGGTAAATCTTCCTCTAACAAATAACCTTCACCACAATCTCCATTTTTATTTTTTTTAAACCAATATCTCTAGTCTGGAAAATTAAAAGATAAGAATGCTTAAAATATAGGTTACACACAAAATTATAAATAGATATTAATCTATTTAGAATCTCTAGAGGTTAAAGTAAAGAAAAAATAGAAATATGAAATTCTAATAGAAATGCATTCCATATAAAAAGAAGGGTAAAAAGGGAGTGCATATTTCAGCTAAAACAAAACAGGAAAAAAGGGTTCTTTATTCTTGCTCTTTGTGGATTATATTCTGCGACATATACAACAATTTCATGCTAGAAATGCACATCAAATTATACTCAACAAGAGCTAGAAAAATTATCAAATTACTGTTTATTATGTGAACACTATTTTCTTCAGTTTGATCTCATCTTAAAATCCAAACAAGTCTAGATAAGAGAAACCAAAGTATAGGTGTTTATTATGTTGTTATACAAAGTATTAACTACATAAAGCATACCTCACACACGGACTAAGAACAGCCACCCGTAGCATCTGCCCTAAAAATACTGTAGCCATATACAAAATTCTTTACAAGATGGTGGCTGAAATACCTTCTATATTTAATCACAGCCCTTAATGATTCAGCAATGAAAGGCTATTGTAAAAGACAGAACTATATTTAACATTTCTGTGTTAGCTAGACAGAGATTACTTAAATACAGAATAAACATGAATAAACTAATAATGGTTCCTATATTCAATATTGAATATATACTGTGATAACATAATCAAAGCAAGCATTTAACTATAAAGGTTATGTTATTTGAAATTGGTAAATTCAGTACACATAAAAGGGGTTTTTTTATCTATCTTGTGGGAAAAAGGTATTTATAGTCAAACCCAAATATCTTTACTTTCTCTAATTTAAATTTGCTTGGATTTTCAGATTGTATCTAATTTATATTAATAAAGTAACTAGACTACCTTAATAGTAACTACTTACAAAGAATTCCTGAAACAAATTAGATATGAAAGACAAATATACAAAGCCATTATACTTTAATAAATATAAGAATATACATGAAAGTCTTTAATCAGTACTAAAGATAACACCTCTGAATACTGAAGCTGTGTATGGCTCAAGCAAACTTTCTTGCATCTGAGGAGTTTATGCACTAACTAAACTAACAATACTAAAAAAATTTCAACATTGAGGGATTTGCCGAGTAAAAACCTTTTAAAGTGACTTTTCTCTCAACTGGCAAATTGCTGCAGTTACGAAACATGAGGGATCTTAAAAATATAAAAAAATAAATAAAAAAAAAGATCTTTGAAACTCCAATCCTTCTGTGTGGCTGAAATCAGCAAACAGGTCAGAAGGGACCTGAAGGGACACATCACAGTCTCATAATCCTCATTTACCTAAGGAAAGTAGGCTTAACAGAAAACAACAAAACCCAAAAAACCTCAGTAAGCATAGAAGGGGAATGTCTGACACAACTAGCCAAGACCTGAAATTCTAATTTGGAGATCTCAGTATTCTCAGAAGATTTTGTGAAGGACTGCAACACTAATAAAATTATGACAGGAACGACTAAATAAAAACTGATATGGAAAACTTTTTTCCTTTTCAATTCAGACCACTAGACTACTTAAAGCTTGGTTCTTTTTTTAACTTGCAATTAACCTAAATACATTTCAAATACTCCTTACCCCTCTGGGAGGAAAAGTTCTCTTTGTAGAAGATGTTACAGCATACACTTTTATTTAAGGATGTAGAAAGAACCCAAAGCCCATTTTTTCCTTTTAAGAACTTTCTGAAACCTTAAATAAGAAAAAAAAAGCCATACATTGATATTTTCCACATTTTAAATATTTGAAAATATCAAAGTTATTAAAAGAAATATGTCATATTTTAGGGGAATGGTGCAGAACGTAAGGAAGAAGTGAGAAGGCTGCTTTTTCATTTAAAAAAGGTATGCATCATTCCCTCCCAACACCTCACTTTGCTCACTCTCAAAGCAAAACTTCCTACTTAAGTGCTGATAATCCTAGACAAAGGTTTGAAGCAACCAAACAGATGAACTGAAGATACACACAGCAGGTAGTAAGCTAATGGTCTGACCAAATTACTCTTATTTTCCCAACTGTAAAACTGGGTCATCCATCATCCAAACTGTGATGTAACAGAATTGAAATAGCAACACTTGGCTGAGCATTAGCATCTGTAGTATCTGCAATTGTACTTCTTCATTAAAAACACATTTAAACACATAAAATATCATCTGTTTTCATACAGAGACTCCAACGTACAATTAATCAACAATGGAATGCAATGACCATAATATACTATAGCTATATCCCCACTGTGTCAGTATTCCCAAGTCAAATCCATTTAAATTTTTAACAAATGCTTGCTAGGAAGTTCAAAAACTCTTCTGAATGAGCAATTCACATAATGCCACCAGGAAGCCAACAAGTATGGTATTTGATTTTATTGAATAAAGGGATCCAGGAGATTTAACTCAGGTGAACTGGTCCTCCACTAACTTCTCTTTTGGTGTGGTAAATGACCAGCCCTTATGGGACTTTAAAAGGCCTTATTTGCCTTACCTCACCTGAGGGTTTGCTATTTTCATATTGATTTGGCAACAGGCAGAAGCCACACACAATTTGGCCATCTATAAAGGACTTTTGACATATTAGGAAGCATTGAGCCATCTCAAATAAAAAGTTAAGCAGCTGTTGCTGGAAAAGCATGAGTGGTTGAAACCAAAAGAATTTTACTTTCTTAATGGGAACAAACTGATGGACAGGAAACCTAAAGGAATATTTAATGTTTTGAGATTTTCCAGTATTATTTGGAATGGTTAAATAAGCAAGGAGCTGTCCTTATAAATAAATAAATGTTCCAAAATGCAGGTCAAGGATACTGCATCGGCAAAGGGCCAGGCAACAGAAGGTGCTAAACAGAGCAGACTGGTGGATGACAAATAAGAGACCTCTGCATTTCAGCACACCAGAATTCCCTTTCTTTACACTATATTATCTTAACTGAATGACTATACTTCGATGGGTAAAAATGGTAAAAACAAGGGTAAAACCTATCTACCAAAACAAGAACAAAATTCTGCACAGATAAATATGCAGAAACTATGTAATTTAAAACCAAATAAAGGTTGCAACCTACCAAACACATTAGTTCTGTGTTGCCTTTTTGGTTGCATCACAGCAATCTATAAAGAGCTAGAAAGGACTTCTGCAGTTACAAACAAACACTGATTGTTCTACTGAAATTCTAAAAAGAGCTAAGAAAAACATTTTAATATATCCCCAACAGAGAATGTCTAGTGAGGGTGTATTTTTTTCCCCAGGTAAGTATATTTTTTGCAAGTATTTCCTCATTCCTCTTGTACATGAAATGGTCACTTGCTGTTTAATGGTTTTGCATTTAGAGATATATAAATTAATTTCCCTAAAGAAGGGAAATTTTGAGTCTTTCATTGTGTAGACTACACAACTATGACTGAAAGTGTCTCATGACTCATTAATTACAGTAGTGCACTATCTTCTAGCTGTCCAGCTAGGAAAAACTGAGGTGTTTCAATACCTGTGTTACACAGAAAGCAGAAAAGGGACCAAGACAGACAAATGGATAAGAAAATTCTTTGATCCTACTAGTCAATCAACTTTTTTTCCTAAAATATGATTTCAAAGAATTACAGTATAACTCAAATATATCCCTGCAAACAATAGACTTGATAAACTGATATCATTTGCATACTGTTAGATGTTGAAAGTTGATTCTCTTATAAACTACATTAAACCAAAAGTGGAAATAAAGCATTCCTAGAGCTACCTTCCTTAACCTTATTACCTTTTTAACCTTCAGTTAAACCTTCTGGCAATGGAATATCAATGAACACAAGGAAAGATTTATATGGGCTTTTGAGAAACCAAAAAAATGATGCTATTAAGCTGCTAAAACCCACTATTTAAAAGATTAGGCTTTATATTCCTGAAGGTCAATTTTTTTTCAAATAACCACATTTAAACTCCTGAATAAAGTATGCTGCTCTAAAGACCCCTCCCCTTCTATTTTAAGGGAACAGTAAAATAAGAATTGCATTATGCAAATAAAGGAGGGCAAGGAATTAAAAAATAAAATAAAATAAAGAAAGAAACCCAAAGATAAAGGCTTTCCATTTCTGTGGTTCCAAAAGACTGCTACTGAATAAATGAACATATCCATTTAACCAAAAATAGATATAACTTAAAACCTCAAGTATTTACACAAAACACATTTTAAGCCACATATTAAATGTAATTTCCCTAGGAAACTGTACATTATACTTAGTGGTACGTTTAAATTTAAAAAAAAAAACCCAAAGGCACGCAAACAAGTCTATATCCCTGTAATCTCAGAAAGCCACAAGCACCACAACCCTTTTACATGTGTTATTAAAGATAGGCCCCCTAGTATAAGAGATTTGTTTCACACATTAACCACATTTGTTTCATCACATCACAGCAAACAATGTGGAAGAAACTCAGTATGGCACTTTTCTGCACAAGAAAAAAAAAAAAAACACCAAAAAAACCCCACACAAACCCCAAACACCACAACACTTTCAGGGAATGAAAAGCATAAATTTATTTTCAATTTAATTTGAAGAATCAGAATGAAAGCTAGGGAATTTAAAATCAGCAGGATTATTTCAATAATAAGTGCTTGAGTTTTGTAATATTTTTTTCAGAAAAATTACTAGAATCATCAAGTTTTTTTACAGTTTATTTGATCATTTGAAAATTAGCAATAATATTGATTTTTTTCCTTTTTAATTAAGATTGTGTAACACTTCATACAATGTATAAGTAAGACTTCGTCTGTCTTTACTTAGTTTTCAAATTGCCAAACCATTGCATATCCAAAAGATATTTTTGGATCTGTCTTTACTTGGCTGGTTTTGTACTTCCAAGTTTCAGCAGGTGAATATGTGACTTCCAGTAGAACTACAAAAAATTATCCAATGTGGTGATTTAAAGTATGTTTTAAATGTTTCACTAGAAAATCTCATTCTTACAAGTGTTAGAGGGATGCTTTTCACCACCCATAACTCACCACCCCCACCTAAAAAATGAAATTAGAATCCTCTGAACAACTGAAATTAGTCAAACTCATGAATCAAAAGGGAAGTTTACCCAAAGAGGGTAAAATCTGTTTTATTCTCTGTTCTCACACGCAGTTCTACACACCATCCTGACTGAAGATCTCTGGTTTTGGAACATGACTGGTTGCCTTTGTTCATGTTTTTAAATGTTCAGTGTAATTCCTCTTCCAATAGTCTTTCCTGGTAACTGTGACCTGCTGTTGTAATAGCTACCAAAACCTAGAGAGACAACCCAAATTGTACACAACTTAAGTTCAAAGTGGAAGAACTAGACAACATAATTTGACTCAGTAAAGAACACTGGTAAGCAAACATGGCTAACTATGGTGGGCTAGAGGACACAAGGAAGAGTGTCTTCATTCAGAAATTAGTGCTAACTTCGATAAACTAAATGCCTGAGAACACTCCAATACAATGCTAAGAAATTCAGTTCAGCCTAACTTTCCACAGATGATCACTTTGGGCACTATTCAATAATGTCCAGTTTTAAACAAGA
Source organism: Scolopax mira (assembly GCA_004320125.1). NCBI lineage: Eukaryota > Metazoa > Chordata > Aves > Charadriiformes > Scolopacidae > Scolopax > Scolopax mira. The sequence continues at coordinate 277,790 of BJBW01001994.1, forward strand.
CTAATTTAATTGGTAAGCAGCAAGTCAAGCAAACACAATGGTAACCATCCATGACCAATACAAAAAAATCTTACATAGCCTGACAAAAATATTCCTATGGAAGTTCAAACTGGATATCCAATGTTTATATAAAATCCAGCTATTGTTCTCCAATCATTTATCCCTCTCCCCCTCAAAAAAAACCAGGAGCAACAGCATGCCTTACACCTGAAGGATGCTAAGGTAATTATTTATTTGTATTTATGAACAATTCCTGTGAAAATAGTTCAGAGTACTTATAAAAAAAAATTAAAAAAAAAAAAAAAAAAAAGGGCAACAGACAAAAGCTGGACCACAGGAAGTTCCATCTGAACATACAGAAATGCTTCTTTACTTTGAGGGTGCCAGAGCGCTGGAAGCAGCTCAGAGAGGTTGAGGAGTCTCCTTCTCTGGAGATACTCAAAACCCGCCTGGATGTGTTCCTGTCCAGCCTGCTCTAGGTGAACCTGCTTTGACAGAGGGGTTGGACTAGATGATCTCTTAAGGTCACTTCCAAGCCCTACAATTCTGTAAAAATGAGAATCAGAATAAAATCACAACCAATAAATAACTCCCTATTCTATGTATGCTTTCTTAAGTTAGGAGTAAATAAAAAGTAAGGCAGCACAATGCTATTAAAACAAGATATTAACACAACTACCCATTCAGTAAGTATGCATAATCATTAACGACTTACAAGTCATACCATCGGAAAACCCCCTTCCAATCTGCAAGTAACATTGATTTCAAACTCAAGAAAAGGCAGGTATGAAGCAAACAGTTTTATATAAAATATCTTCAGACATAATAGGACAACCATTAGATTTTATGGAGAACACTCACTGTCTTGATGCTTTTTCTGATTTCCAATGCTCTTGATTGAAATTTAGAATGTAAGAAGCACCATACTAGTTATTAATGAATAATATCTTTGAATAATCAACAAAATAACGGATTTCTGGTGAGTTTACATTAACACAAAGCTATATTAAGAAGCAGTAGGCTACCTACACTACAGCATGCTAAAACAGTTGTTAATACATCCATGCAATGTGTTCTTTTCAATTTTTTTTTTTTACACATAATTTAAGTGAGAAATCTTGTCAGCAATGAATCTAGTTGAATTTGATTTTTCTAATTAGTTGTTTAATTGCATTTAATTTTTTGTACAGATGTTCGCAGCTTGTTCAAGAGATCTGTTTTTAAGTACACAATTAAAAGTGCCAGGGATATTCTAGACCTATGAGATCTGAGTGTTGAGAATTTTTTTGGCTTGGCTTGGATCTGTTGTACAAGAATAATTTCCCCTTACAGGGGACAACATTGTCCTCTGCTCCCCCATCCCCACTAAAAAATCCCAAGCCAAAAGCAGACTTCTGTAGCAGCCATATAGAATTATGCTTTATATTAAAAAAAGCGTATAAAAAGAAATAGCTTTAAATTCATAAGTTTTGACATCTCAGAAAATAACACAGATGTTTTACCTATGACAAAAAATGATCAACTGCAAAAATTTCAAATACAGCATCCCTACTTAAAAATCACATTCAAAAACCACAAAAAAAAAAAGGAAATTCAACATGCCTTCAGTGTTTTACAACACACAGCCAAGATGGGGAAATATATCAGTCTCATATGAATTTGAGTCTCATAAACTCAGGTTTTGCTTATGTCTTTCCACAGCTACCTAAGAATTTTATTAATTTTAAGATGACTCCCGTTTTCAAGCTAACCATTACATTTGATTAATTTCTAGCAATAATACTTTTGACAAATTCACTTCCCAGCCATGCTATGATCCTATCTTCTTTTCCTTCTTTGCTAAGACTTACAAAGATGGTATATATTGAAATACTTTATATGTAATTTATATATACATAGATGACGATTTTTTCCTATGTTTCTCATTTTTTTAAAATCACAAACTAGCCAGCAATTATCTGAAATGAGCTACAAGGATACAACTTATGAGTGAGAGTTCACTTATTTCCACTAACTCCATCAAGGATAATGACTACAAGAAGCTGCAATGGATAATATCAAAGTTATTATTTAACTATGATAAAAAAAAATTATTCCCAAGTTTGACCACCTTCTGTCTCCACTTCCCATTTTCTCAAAATATAGCCTTCTTTTCCCTGAGTTTCAGTTAGGCAGATGAAATCCTGTTTTAAAGAATGTTATAGTTAATATACGCATACATGTACATTTCGTATTGAGCTGTACATATTGATAATGTATTTGTTCATATTATTCCAATTTTTTAACTCTAAATTGAATTTAGCTCTTTACAGTCCTTAAGATTTGGTGCTACTTTACTTACAACAGCGCAAGATATCAAATATTTTTCCTAAGCACTGTGAGATTGGAATAAAATTGTGCATAAACAGGAAAGTTGCACTAATGGTTATCAAGAATATAAAGAAGGTTATACCTATTTTTCTCCGTTACTTTAAAATAATATTAGGTAAATTACTTATATCAAACAGCAGAGAGAGGACCAATCATTTTGAAGCATCACTCACAATGAATGTAGTTTTTAGGATATGCTTTTTCTTTTAGCCTCTACAGTATTTTAGTCTTACACTATATGTTTGAATCAAGCTGTATAAATTCAAATATGGTTTATTAAAGAAATATTAGATAAGTTGTTGGTACTGATGAATGTTCCTGTACTGCAACACAATTAATTTTGTACTCACAACATCCAAATTTACTATACCTTTTTGTACATCAGTTTTGTCTTAACAAAATAGGCCATTTTCCTATTTTCCTAAGTAAAACCAAAAAAAGTAGACTCTTCCTCTTTTTCTTTTTTTCTGAGCTAGCATTAGTAATAACCAGAGGTAAAGTACAATTTTAGAATAAAATTAATCCACCACATTTTCAAACTTTTTTAAATATAACTTCACAGATTACCCAAGCAACAGATTTGAAATTACTTACTTACTTGAATGTTCAGGGCTTAAGTTAACCATAGTTCTTTGCACTTTGACTTACATGATGCATTTTTTTCCTCTATTTGTATAAATCTCTCCCTGCTCATAAATAAGAGTTTTTATGACCAACTACATAAAATGTACACAAATTAAGAAATCGCTTCTGAAACAGGTGCTTTTCAATTTTCAATTCAGAATCATTCTATACTTGTAACTGCATCTAATTTTCCCCAAAATAGATGAAAAGTCCTCCAAAACTAGCATGAGAAAAGGGAGAAGGGAAGAAGAAATCATAAGCAATGTAGTATCACAATTCTGAAAAGTATCACTGCTCATTTTGGGACATATAGGAGGATCAGCTTATTTTTTAAAAATCACCTTTGTTTAGCACTTGCATAGCAAATAATGTTCACAGACCACTGGACAAATACACACAAAAGTACAAGCAAGAAAATTAGAACTTAAGGTGCCCACTGCTTTTAATAGGGTAAAGCTCTCAACATTAACTAGCATCATTATTCTATGAAGTTAAATGTTGGTTGCTGCATTATACTATGGAATGATGAATTAAAAAGGAACAGGTGAAAGAAAGGCTAAATAAATAAGAGACCATTATTCTGGTAAGATTTCTAGAAAAACTTACGAAGAACAATCAGACTCAATTTTCAAATACAGTATTTAAAGGTAGTCCTTCCCCACATCAATACAAAACCATGTTTTTTTTCAATGGAGTTATGATCTTTAGCTCTACATGTTTTAAAACTATCATTAAAAAAAACTTCTAAATTCAGACAAGATTAAGTAACAGTCACAAAACAACTTTATCACCTTAGTAATTACTTATGCTGATTGTTGATTAGAAACTAAAAAAATAACAGTGTTAAACACACATCTGCTGCACATATACATAGTGACTTAGAAGCTTTTATTAATTTTGTAGGTTCTTCAAAAAAAGGAAAAACCACTCCTATAACTTTTTTTCATTGTTTGAGGCACAAATTCTCATGACAAAATTTATCAAACTAATTCTCTAAACTTTAGTTTAGAAAAATATACCTTTAACAATACCTTTTCATGTTTATAAACTTTTATCCAATGTCATATCAACACATACTAGTGGACTGTACATAAAACATACATATCACATTCCTACATGAAGTTAATTCCAAACCCTGTTCCCTCCTAAACAGTAACTGAGGAGGTAATTTCCTCAGGGAGGAGGACAGAATTTTTATTCTGCATTTCTACAGGAGACAGAATACAGGAATTATTACAGGAATAATATGCTCAGTCAAGGCACAATAACCTTTTCCAGAAAATAGGCAGGAATCAGGTGTTGGACAGAAATCTAAAACAGACTCCATCTTACTTTGCACATTTTGTGAGGGAACTTTGAACTGTAAAATACTTTCAACTATAAAAATGGTATTAACACCACTTCTTACACAAATTCATAAGAACTTAGAAATGCCAAACTTTCTGTTATGCACTAAAGTACCTAGACTTAATGTCTCTTCAGTTACAAATAAAATGGAACTGTGCAACACAATCTGGAAACAGATTGTATTCTAAATTTTATCATGAAATTCCTCTGCTACCAAGGCAGCAATTGTTACTATTTAGATGTGACTTTTGCTTCTTTTATCCAACTACACATAGAAATTTGCAGACTATTAAAAACTAGTCTAGTCACTCCTAAAATTTAAGATAACCAAATCAGAGCTTTTAAAAAACCAGTTACTGACCTGTATAAAAAAGCATAGTTATTGAAAGCTACTTTAGAAACAAAAATATCTTTTACTGAAAAAAAAAAAAAATTTAAAAATCTCATATCTAAGATACTGAAGCAGTCTATAAACTAAAACTTTCCCCAGTTCTCAAGTTTAATGAAACCAGACCCAGGGCAATTAAAAAAAAAAAACAAAAAACAAAAAAACACTAACCACCAACCAAACCCCTCTATATTCCATTTCTCTATTTACAAAAACCTTTGTGGTTACACTGAATTTCTTGAGACTCAAATGTAGAAGTTGGTAAATTTTCCTGAATCTTTAGCCAATGAGCTTTGAGATCAAACAGATGGGCATTGCTTGGATCAAATATTTGAAATTGCTTTCCCTTTCCAGTTCCATTTTCTAGAAATCAGCAGCAAACTATTAATCTCGGAATATGTCACATCACACTGAAAATATAACCATTGTGAACAAGAATGAAAAGGCAAAGGATATTGAAATGACAAGAAAATCATAGCAGAACTCTAGAAAAAAATATATTGTATCTAACATAGCACCAACACTGCATATATGTGGGCACATACATCTTTCAAATGACCTAATCATTACCTTTGCACAGACATGCTACAGCCAACCCAATATAAGATCTCTCCAAGCCTGATTTTAATACTCACTAAAACTGAGCTACAGAAGCAGCTATTTCATCCCATTAAATTACTTCCAAAGGGGGCAGAGTTTTTAGAGTTGAAAAAACGCTGCTTTGATTTCCTGCCTGTCTTTGCAAAACCACTGCAACAAATCTTAAAAACAAACAAACAAACAAAAACCCCACACAAACAAACCACAACATCCATGTTGCCAAAGCAGTACTACATCACACAGAAGCAATCACAGAGAGTTACAGAGTAGCTACAATCAATGCCGGTAGAAGATCTGAACAGGGCAAAACTCTTGAAACGTCCCGTCTGCACACCATTTCTCACCAATCTGTTAACAGGCAACTGTTCTAGCATCCAGTTAGAAGATGAAATACTCTTTTCCACAGTCTTTCAAAGTTCAACAGAGATACAATTAACAACAGGAAATTAAAAAGCCGAAGGCGTTCAGCTACATGTTCGAAATTTCATCCTTTCAGTTTAGGCTTGGAGAAGGCAAAGACAACTGGCTACATTTTTCATATGCAACTTTTAATTATGATAAAAAACCACAATCACATAGAAGGGAATCCAGTGCGAAAATGGCTGAGGAGCATATGGAACATGAATGAAAATACAACCACAGCCTCATGCAAATTTGTATAAAGTATGGTTGGTTTAAATGTAATAGTGATCTATCTAGAATGCCGTGTTTAATTCCACCACAGTTTTCATTACCAACCAAATTAATTTTCAACTAGCACATTATTAATTTTGAACTTGACTGGATATTCACATGACACTATGCTTGGAGTCACTTGACTCTAAAATTAGAAGTTGTCAAAGCTAAAATGTTAGCTTAATACTAGGTAGGGGTTTTTTTGTGAAAGGAATCATGCAAACTTTCAAGAATAAAGGCAAGCAGCAAATCCCAGTGCTAATGAAATCATACAATTTCAGAAGTTCATATTTGTCTTAAAAAGCACTTCCATAGGATGAAGTTATGAATTACAGCTACCTGCAATAAGATGGAATTGGACTTAATAATCCAAGAGTATGATCATATAAGTATGATGTTCGATTAATTCTTTTGTCAAAAAAGGACAGCAGTTCTTTTCATTAACTAAATTACATTTATCTTATGAAGGAAAAAGAAATTACCCCTTTACTTTGCTATACATGTTTTACCTTCCCACTAGTTTATTTCAATAGTCTCATACAAATAGGCATCAAGCTCATAGGGCACATTTTCCTTTGTCATCCTCATCCTATTTCATTTTGGACATCTCTTCAGTGACTGAAGATGTTTCAGAACTTTTCCCTTGCATTTCTCTTGCGGAGGAGCTTCAAATTAGCAATATCAGCTAAATTTTGGGGCAGATAGAATTCCTTAAAAAGGCTATGGTTATGAGATTTTATGGGTTTGTCTGGAAGGACATCAGAGAACTAGATTCCTTCACCTATGAGGTCCTCTCCACACCTTCTTTCTACTCTGAGAAAAATACTATCTAAAAACTCCCCTCACTTTCATTTTGTTACTAGGACAACTTTACATGGCATGGAAGAGCTTTAGTCAATTCAGGTCATCTGCCTGGTCATGTCACCTCTCCAATTCCTGTGCAGGCCCAATCTACTTGCTGGCAGTGGGGCTGGAGGGGAGGCCAAGTGAAGAACAGAGAAGGCCTTGCTGCTGTAAAAACACTGCTCAGCAACTGTTACAACATGAATGCGTTCTCAACACTGGTTTTGGTCACAAATCTAAAACCTAGCACCACGCAAGCTGCTATGAAAAGAAATTTAACTCCATCCCAATCATACCCAGATGTATTTAGAATTCTTGCTTTCCTCCCATAGCCTTTCTCTTGTGTGTGACTTTTATCTACCTACAGAATGTGGAAAGGCCAGGAGACAGGATTTTAATGGCTCTTAACAATTCTCAAGTGCTTAGGGTTGACATTTTTATTTTTTTTGCCTTAATTCAAGAACTAAGAGAAGTTCAGCACTGAGAAAAGCAGGCTATATGGAAAAAACCCAGACCCTCCTTCTTTGAAATGCCTAAAATATTATGGGGAACACACACTACTCATAGATTCTACTAAAAATATAACAGCTTATAACTATGGTTTAAGTTACCAGAAGCAGGACTTCACAAAGAAAAAGGTCTGCCATCATTACCTACAGGCTCATGAGAGGGAGCCAGAATAACAGAATTAACAGCTTTCAGCTGTAAAATTACTAATTTCAGTAATACAGTACATTAAACATGCCATTTGAGATATATGCCAACTTAAACTACCACATATGGCATATCTATCTAATTATCACAGTTTGTGTTTTCATATGCAGAGCTGTTCTAGTTTTTAAACAATGTGTCAAAATGCAGCGTTTTATCTGAAAACAGAAAATTCTATCTTTTATATTACCAGTAGGTCAATACCATATTTTTCACAGGCAGTAAACTACATGTGAAAAAAAAGAATACATTAGAACAAGTCTCTCCGATGGTTTAGTCACGCTTTTGGCTTTCTTATTAGCAAAATATGCAAAATGAATTTTAATAGTAAGATTAAGTTTCTCAATTATAGTATTTTCAAATTTTATTCTCCCTTTCAAGTCTTCAATTCACCTATTGACATACTAAGTCTTAACTGACAATGGACAAACAGAACAATCAATCATTCAACAGTCACTCTCCCAGTTTTGCATATGATTTAAAAATACTGTGAAATAGCACGTGTGCAGACATCAGTTGCAGTGAAGACAGACCTCACTTGTATTCTATCTCTATGTGCAATTTGATCTCACTCAGAACAATGCTATAGCAGAATCATACATTCTAATTGAAGTTCAATACAAATCATACCCTAAATAACTTGATTTCAGATTTCCCAGCCAGAGCTTGGTGTCACTTCAACTGATCAGAAGGACTTATTTTTAATATTACTTTGCATAAATAAGGAAAGAGTTCACACATAATTACCATGAAATATTACATAATTTTGATCTCTCCTTTCACAGTTTAAGCAGACCATGTACTTTTATACAATAAAATAAAAATGTACATGAAAACAAACAGTTAACACCTTCGTAGCCAAATAACTATGTAGCAACCATTCCAAATACTTTTGGTTCTTGTTCAGGAGTACAAAATAAAGGTAAAGACACACCACTCAGTCACCAACTGCATTTTCCACTGTCTCAATTCTCACAAATTGTAGCTGGTATTTTTGACAACTTACTTCAACAGAAGGCAGACAATATCAAGATCTACTTGAACATACTGTCTTATTCTAAAAATACAGCTTACATTATAAGTAAGAACATACCAGTTTAATTACAAAGTGTCTCCCTGTTTTTTTTCCCATTTGTTTGTAAATGAGCATCAAATCCTTGAATCTGCAATTACCTTTCCCGAAGGTTTCTATTAAGCTTAAAATTAAATGCATGCAAAAATGTTTAATTTTTTGCTGAAATAATTTGAACACTAAACCAAATTTTTTATTTCATTATTTTCATTTTCAATAAATAAACCAGGGAAAGATTTTTAAAAGAATAAAGAAATGGAGAATCCAGAATATAAGAAAGCTCAAAGTAGTCCAGCTTTTTTCCTTACCAAAAAACAGAATACTGTATACATTCAATTTGTTCCATACACACTTCATCAGTCTGTTTCCAATAAGAAGTCCAAACGATACTTCTAAAAAATGCGTCAAAACATTTTATGTAATAATAAACACAACTAGGACAATTTGACCTCATGATTACTATTTTAAGTCAAAATGCCAATATTTCCTTAGAATTTATTTTTAGAAAGTTTACCTGTGCAATTTAGTACTTCAGATTACAACTTTAGTTACAGAATCCTTTCCACTAATTGTCTAGATAATTTTTGATAAGTAAGTCAATTCCATACTTCTTAAATTTTGATTGCCACCTTTCAAAACTAAAATAAAACAAATATGTTGGAACAAAAGAGAAAATTTAATGATTTTAACAACAGTAATTATTTGCAAGCTGAAACAGACTCTAGAAAATGCTTAGTTTGAAGAGGATTTGTAACTGAATCTGGATTAGATCTAACACTTCTCTTAGGCACCTTTTAGCAAGACTGGCATACATTAACATAAAGCCAGCATTCTTCTACATGGAATTACTGAACAGATTTACAAATATATTAAAAACCCAGTCTATACATTAATACACAGAATTATTCTTTTAATATAAGCAAGCCAAACTTCCTTTTCAAGCAAGCCAAATAGTAGGACAATTAAAAAATACCACTCATTATACACACTAAGGTTTTATCATTTGTCTTGATTTTGGCATTAGTAAAGGGTTGCATTTCTGCATTAAAAATTGAAAGGAACTTTTAAAACAATGTAATTTTTCTTGCAAGGGACAGTAAACTAAAAGAAAAGGCTATACAATTCTTATCCCAAAAGGGGAGAACATGTTTATTGGGCAAGTTTGTACTGATAACCTGTATTATATACTTATTTGTAATAAACTTCTGTTTATAACTGAAAAGGCAACCTAGATGATCCTCAAAGCACATGTGCTATTCCTGTATTCATCAGTTATTTGACTACATTAAAATTGAATGTAGGAAGAAAGGCACCTCCAAATACAGATTCAAATATCTCTATCCAGCTGAGAGAAGTTCAATTAGAATTGTTTGCAAGTCTAGAAAATGGTGAGAGCACATTCCTCCTCCTCAGAGGAAAAGACAGCAATAAATGTTAACTACCACAGATGAACAGGAAAAAAAAAAAAACATTCCTATGCTAAAAAAAGGAAAACCCATGGAAAGAAAGCTGCATTTCACACAAAAAAAAAAAACCCAAACTAAATGAGAATCATATAGAGATTTAATTATATTTTTTTTAATCACTACTGTTCATCTATCCCTATGCAAAAAAAAAACACCAATATGAGACTATGTAGAATAGGCATATTTCATTTTGTGTAAATTCAGTACTTACCGGAATTTAATCTTTGTATACAGAAACTGCTGGTAATTTTACTGCCTTCTTAGGATTATCTCCACTCACTTTCCTGCGAGGTATTGGCAAACAGGAAAGAAATTCTTATTTTCAGCCCTATGCTCAATAGACACTAAAGTTTGTATTCCTTTTTGCTGAAAGTAATAGAATATCAGCAGTGGAAAGACAGAAGAACTGTATCTCACTGTAAGAGCCTCCATATATAAAGACTTTGGACAACTTTAACAAATGCTCAACTTCAGTGGAACTTTTGATCTCAAGTAACACAAAGAATAGGAAACGATTCATCATCAGTAGTCTTCACCCTAATCTAAAAATGGGAAATTTTACTTACCACAAAATCTGAATTCAGAATGATGGTTATACTTTACTGGCAGAATTTCCATTCAGAACATACAGTATAGAGTTGGAAGTAAAAAAGAAAATTCATGTTAAGCTGCTTACAGAATAAAGTACAAATTTTCCAGGGCTTAGAATACACTGAACTACTACTCTGAGATTCAGAATTTAAAGGCTTGTAGAGGAAAAACTGAGAGCTCTAGAAAATAACTTAAAGACTTAAAATTGAAATTAAATACTTGTTGAGACTGAATCATTGTTTTTTTTCCCCAAATCAGCAGCATTCACATAATATTTTTTGAATGAAATATATCTTTCTAACAATCTTCAGCATTTGTAAGATGTCCAGCAAGATTCCTGAATTTCCCCCATGGAAGGGGGGAAACACAGGGAACATCCTACATCTTGAAGCAGATGACACAAATAAATTATTTCTACCCAGGATATACATCTATACAGAAATTCAGTGTGAAAACCATCATTTCTCTTTTGAGCAAAGGAAAAAGAAATTGGGGAAGTGGAAATCCCCTTAGAATCCAGCATTTTAATGCTACAGGAAAACTACTGCACACTAAAGGAATTAACACAATGGAACCCGCTTAAAGTGGAGTGAAACTTATTATTCAATATGGAGAGACAAAGTCTACTCATATGTCCTAAAGTATCTTGGTCTTTCCCTCCAAACAGGTACTCACCTATGAGGATTACAGCTACGGGTATCAATGTGCACTACAGTTCACACATCTGTTTATAAACTGGGACCACTTAACATAAAATATGCTATCATTCTCCCTTGATTTGCTAATAAACTGCATTACAATTAGGTAGATAACTACTAACAGCACTTTTCCCTCTAAGTTACCATTGCAACATTACACCTCCTTCTAAACCTACTGAAGTAGGTCATACTACAAATACGAAATTTATATTAGCTCCTTTTATTTTTAAGCACACTTGACTTGAATATCAGAAGACCATCATCAGCTTAGCTGCAACTCCCAAGTAAGCATAATTTACAATATATAAACCTCATCACACAAAACCAGTGCTACTAATAAACTAAATTGCACCAAAACCCCTGCAAGCTTTCTTAGTTTTGGCTTCATAGAATCTTTGACAGGGAAAAACCATCCAAACTAAGACACCTTCATGCTTACTACCAAGAGCATTACAATTGCCTATTGTGATCTTCTATGCAATAATATTTCATAGGAAAAAAAATCCCTGCATTAACTTAGAACCCATCTAACTTTATGCATATTTTTAGAAAAAGGTTACTACATTTTAATTGCAGTTGAAATACCCATAACCCTTAGTAAATTGTTGTCATCACTTCTGAAGAAGTCTATGGGAGAAACCAGGCACCCAAATCATAACTGGCCATTCTAATAAAAAGGCAAATACTTAAAAAGTAAATAATGAAAAAAATCAATGATCTTCAGACAACCAATACAAAGCTGCCAAAATTTACAAGCATTCTTTACAAAGGAGTTCTTTACAAAACAAAACACACAAAAAGAATTTTGGACAAGATGAAACTTAACAAGTTTCTGGAGTAGACAATGCTGAAAGCATTGTAGTCATTTACGCACTGTATTAATAAGGTATTTTATCCAAAAAGGACAAAAAGTGAACAATAAGGAGTTTATTTTTCTTCATTCTGACCATATGGATGTGTGTTGAAGAACGAAAATCAAGGTATTTCTTTTACAATTATGGATGACTAAATTTTGTGCCCATCTCATGTCTGTACCCTCCAAATCAGAAAATGCTAAGCTAATAAAGTGTGAAGGACAGACTGGAACTACTTCCAGTAGTAAGTACTATCCCAAACCATGAGCCATTGAAACATATCGAAACAACAGAATGATTAATAAGCAAAAAAGTACCATTTAAAAACTGAAACAAAAATTAAAATTAAATAGGTATAAATATATTATTTAATTAAAACACTGATCTTACTACTGCTCTCCACCCTATGTCTCTAAGGCTAAAAGGTTATAAAACTTTTACACAAACTAAGCAGGCTTTATTTTTAAAAGGTACAGGAAGCCTAAAGGTGGACAACTGTAGCTGCCCATGTCATTGGTTTTCTCATTGGGAACACGCAAGACTAAAGTTCTGAGGCTAGTAATTACATGTGGGTTTTTACATACACTTAAAAATACTGGTTATAATAACCTGATTTAAAATCTGCATGGCTGAGGAACCATTTATTTCCTTCTCCTATATACCAGTTATTCAAGGAAAGAATTCATTATGAACTCAAATAAAATGAAGCGCTACTGGCTACACAAGGTAACTTCCTTTTTATAGAGGTTCTTTCCTGTACAATCTTAAGAGTTTACCTGCTCTTTGTCTCACCTTTCCTGTCTGGTTATTTGGGATCAATTCAGCAGAAAAAAAGAATTTATTCATTTAATGTTGGCACTTACTAGAACAGCTAGTCATAGGTGTAGATCCATACAGAACTAGACAGTTTATAAAATTATAAGGTAGGTATTTAATTATTGTTAAAAGCAGTGCAAATACTAGATGAGCACTTGGCATTACCAGTCTAAACAAAACCACAAAAACTTATATCCCTTTAAAAAAAACCCGACTCTTTGTAAAGTTAACACTTTTTGTTGTTGTTGTTGTATATTTCACTGTGCTAAAAATTATATGCTGCTTGAGGGACAGTAATGTCAGCAAAACCCAGCAGGTTTCGGTGTGCTGCACTGCATAGTAAAACACTCAGAAGTTAGGAAGTAGGATAATTATAAGGAGCTCCTGAAGAATCCAATTTTTACTTTAGATCAACAGTCACCAAGTGTTCATCTAATACAGTAAATAGAAGACATACAAAGAATGAAGTGTGCACACACATGCAAGACGGAAAACAAACCCCATACATATTCTGTCTAACACTTCTCATTGCAACAAATCACTTTTACAAAGCTTTAAGGCATCCAGTAGCAGCATTTCATTGCAGACCTTTGAAAATCAGCACAGACAGAATGCCGGAAGAGCCTTTCTTGTTCCAGAGAAGTTTTCTTCAAATCCAGGTCAATAAACTGCTAAAAAGCCACCTATTTCTTTTTTTTTTTTTTGTGGGGCGCTTTTTTTTGGTTGTTTTTTTTTTTTGGTGTGGTTTTTTTGTGTGTGTTCCTCAGGAAAACTGTTGGTAGGCTGCCAGAGTACAATAAAACATAAATATTCTATAACTCCAGCTCAATACTGCTGCCAAAATGGTATCTGCTGCAGCACCTGAATTGCTACTGCTGCTGCTACTACTACTATACGCTATCCCCTACGCTCAGATGTGCACAGATGGGAGACAAAATGTAAGCCTCAACTAGGTCAAGTTCCAACTCGGCATGTGGCCCAACTAATCTTTCCTCCCCCTGCCCTCGTAAGCCATGATATTTCACCGGCCAACTCTTTGGGAATGTACTCTGATATAGTTTTCATTCCATAAGTGCACTGGATGCTCAATGAAGCCAACTGAATGGACACTTGCCTTTTCCTATTTTTCCAGTGCTCAACTTCATAAATATTTTCAATAATTTATGTTATAAAAAGACTCCACAGTCGTATATTCAGTTAAATACTTGTCATTTGTCATGTAGAGTTTGAAAATCAGAGTTTAGAGCACACTAGGAAGATGAGAGATTGCTGCTGCCTCTGATTATCTGGTTCTCTACTGAAATTTTCTACCCCATATTGCCAACAAGAAACCTAAAAAGAACTAAAGTTACTACTTGAAAAGAAAAGAAAATACATGAACATACAAATCTTCCAAGAGTTTGGAGGTGTGCACTATGGTTCTTGATTCAAGCAAACAGGTGCCACTCTATGAAGTGGGGAAAAATAGTACAAATGTGTGAAGCTCTTTATGTGGGAAATTACAAGAGAGTTAAACGGCACTGAGCAAGGCACAAAAAGTGCTTTTAAAATAGAAACAAGGGAACATGCAGAGAACCTCAGTATCTAATTTAATTAATGATTGAGAATGCAAAGGCTCCAACTGGTGAAACATTAGCAGCAGCCATGAATTTCACTGTAGTTCTGTATAACAAGTAATCTTACCTGAGTGATTCTCAAAAAAATGTCAACACATCGATTGTATTTTTCATCTGATCCTGTCAATGCTGAGATGACAGGCCCTGCAGGATGCAGTGAAAGATCAATGATGAAAAACATACGTTTAGTCTTTTCACAATCAAAACCTACAAGACCAGGAAAATAAGAAATTTTGTCCGAGATTCATGCTTCTTTATATCCAAAAAATGATAATGTTACATAATCATTTTCATATACATAAGTAGACAAGAGTATTTCTTCCTCATTTACAAGAGATCTGACCCTAGATCATTCCCATCACCAACACGTAACTTTAAACCTGGTCCCCAATATACTATTCTTCCAAGCACTACCCAGTAACATAGATAGTTATTTACATCACCTGGTTCATACATCAAACTATGTTCTCTGGCCTTTCATAAAGAAGACTTCCTTTTGTCCATGAATTATACAGAAACTTAAACCTTACACAAAATTTATTGAAATTCAGAAGTCAAAGAGAGCAATGCGCAATAGTATTGATCATAACTAGCTCCAGCAAAGAGTGATAAATTCATATTCAAAACTTACAAAGGCATGTTAGCATTGTAAGTTGGGACCTGACTTCCATAGACATGTTTCCAAATACTGCCTTAAACTGACATTTCAATCAGACCAGTTAAGTACTTGCAAATGAATTTTAATGTTTGGCTATAATCAAAAACAGCACATTTAATATTAAGTAAACCCCAATCAGATTCAACCATAATTAATTATCAAATATGTTAAAGTGCAAACAAGTTAATATACAGGGATGGGAATTTAGATAGTTGTCTTTCTATTATGTATTAAAGTATTTTCTATGTCTATTAAATATAGGAGAAATTTAAAGCAGAGTATCCCGACAATCATTTCTCTATTTTTAAATTCATGCAGTTAATCTTTATAATGCTACAAATTACCAATTTGGGATGCAGATATCCCTGAAATCTGAACAAAGGTTACATTACAAGTCTGTAATGTAACATTTAAAAGATCTCTAGGCTAAACTCTGATTGGATATTTCCTCTTGGGGGGTGGAGACAGAATGGCCCTGAATTGATAGTTTCCTAAAGCCATGTCATGTCTTCAGTCAGGAAGAAGTTAATAGTATCTCTACAATAAATTAATAGTCTCACACATGCACAGCACATTCTACATTTCAATTGCTATATACTAAATTCCAATTTTACATGTTTCCATGAAATCCTTAAAAGAATCACAACACTGAGCTAGCCAGTACGAGCATCAAGCATGCCCTGCTACAGAGCATACTACAGTACACCAGAAATTCACCAGACATCAGAAATACACCAGACAACAAATAATATAACTCTTTTCATTTACAGGAAATTGTATTTGTTGTCAGAATAAACACAAATATTTTTGCTAAGTCCATTATCACAGTGACATTTCAAAAACATTTTTATCAGCTTCATTACTCCACAGATACATTTAATAAACAGGAAAAATGTATTACAGTTTTAGAATGAAGTACATTAAGAATTTTATGCTAATTTCAGACAAGCCCAATTAGAAAACCAAGAGGCCCACCTAGAAACATGACCATCAATAAGAGTCAAAAAAGCAGCCTTTCCATTTCTATTATGTATTGCTTTTTATACCATGACACTGCAGCCTGTGAGGGTCAGATTAATTAAGATCAACAGCAGCTGCAGTGCAACGTGAGAAGCACACTGCCACAGTTCTCACCAGTCCAGCCCAATTACCTGCAGCGTTCCAACACTGGACAACTGACAACTACCATACTCCTCACCAAGCCATTAACTCCCCCTGGCCTACTGATAGAAGTTAAAAAACAAACTAACCTCTTTTAAGATGGACTGCAAAGCTGACTGCACCTGCTGCAGGATGCAACGACGAGTCCCAGAGAGATGTTTGGCAGCCAAATCTTTACAGATGTTACTTAACTTTATGCTAGAGCTGCATCCAAAGATGGAAAGGAGACAGCAATCAGGCACAAGCCCTCCTCCCAAATCCCTCTATGCTCCACTTCTAAAAGCTATTCTGACAAATTCACTAAATCCAAGGTTTTTCTCCCCTGGCCAAAAAGCTACCAATCACTGCCGAAATAAATTCTGTGGTCAACTACTGAGGACAATTTCTAAATTAATGTAATTAAAGAACAAACAAGGCCAAAGACTATTTGAAAAAGATATTGCATGTTACAGGTTGCACCCATTAAGAAAAGCAAGAACATGTTCCTTTTACTGCACAAGGGAGAAGAGGAAAGCAATTAAGAGATTCAGACTTTCCCTGTTTATAGTTTTTAAATATTAGTTCCAAGCCCTATGTTCTGACAAACATCCATTATGCAAAATAACATTCAAGAATTTCATGGAAATTTTAAACTTTGTGAAAGAGGAAAATTAAAAATTTTCAGTGCATAACAACTTTGGCTATTTTTCCTAGCTTTTGGTTGTTTAGCTTGGTTTTGTTTTGGTTTGTTTTTTTTTTTTTCTTTTTTTTTAACAGAATGCCTAAGGCCAGAAAATAAATATTCTTAATGAATAATTACTTTACAAACATCTCAACTTTAACAAAAAGCAACGCTGTTACTAGTAGCACCTTCACCTACAAAAGCTTTCTAATCTACTAAGAATTATTTTGTTTTCAGTTATATTGAAAACTAGTCAAAAGCACCCATAAGAAAAATGCAGAAAAATACTAAATATGGCATTTCACTGTGGTAACAGCCATCCTGACTTTGTTCTTCACTTTGCCAACCAAGTACACATAGCTAGTCTGTATCATTTCTTAGAGTTAGACTAACCATTCCAAATCTGTCACAAGTTGCTTTAGACCTTTCTTATACAAGACAAAAACTTTTGTGCAAACCAAGATCATTTACTATGTCAAAGTTTATTCACTCATTAACATGAAAAAGTCCCTACATGTATAAAAAAATCAGTGCAAAATTTCTGCCTAAACTTCCACTCAAAATTTCTCTACACATACCAAATGAGAAGCTGCTAAGCAATAGTACACTGGATGAGTTAGATATGTAACATGCTCAAAATCATAGGAAGTTATATATTCAGTTTCATCTTCCTTTTAAATGTGAAATACTCAGGATCTGCTGGCTAACAAGCTAACTTTTTTTTGCTCTGTTCAGTAACCAGGCAACAGACAACTGTCCAACTGAGAATTATCTCTCTGAACAGCTGGCAATCAACACTTGAGGTTTTTGGGTGGTTGTGTTTTGGTTTTTTTAAAAACTAGTAGAAAGATCGGTTATTCCAGTGATTACTTTTCAAACCTACAGAGTTTTAGATTCCACCTCTGAAAACTTTGCTTACTATTTAGTCATTTCCTCAGTCCCATTATCCCCAAAGTTAGTCATATAAGTAAGTGTTTACAACAGAATCTGAAAAATCTTACACATATACTTAAGAAATCCCTAACTAGCTAATGTTAACACTCTAGAAAAAAATTAGAAGTATCAAGAATAAAAGTGAGATACATTTACTGAAGTAAGACAAACCACCTTCAAGAAGCCATGACAACAGACAGCTAATAACTAATGCCACTCTCACTTTTAACTCCATTACTCCTTGTTCTCTTCCACAGCTGAAAAAGCAGCATTTCTCTTCAACATTATTTCAAGTGTTAATTTTTGAAGAAAACAGATTCTTTTCCCTACTAGATTTTACGTGGTTTTGGTTTTGTTTGTCTTTTTTTTTTTTAAAGAGTCATAAATTAATGTGACGATTCCTTTATTATCTAAAGGAAACAATAATGGTGAACCAAGCTTGATATATTATACCTTCCCCCTTCCTAACAGTTTAACAGGAGTAATGAAGTCACAATGTGAACTTATTAATTATAAATTCTTGTAAAGTTGTGTAACTTACATACTCAATGTGTTTGAAAGGTTTTTAAAGTCAAAATAAGAGACTTTTTAAAAGGGCACTCGCACAAAGATTACCTGGTCTATCTCACCAAAACTTGAATATTAAAAAAAAAAAACTATCTGATATTCAAACACAAAATATCTCAAATGCAAGTCACTTGGTGAAAATGTAACATAGCCACACGGCACTTCATACACTCTCTACGCGAGGAGGGGAAAGGAAACTCCTGCCTTTCGTATTCTCCAAACATACAGATCACTACTGATTAAAAATCGGCCATGAAAACAATACAGCTAATCTATTGTTAAAAGCAGTAAAACCTTATCCCCATTTCATTAGGTTTTTATTAATCTCCATTCTTAATATTATCTATTTTCAGTACATATATGACTTCATATTCCAATAAATTGAAAAACACTGACCGAGCTCAAATTCACTCAAGCACCAAGTTCAGACAAGGCAAGATCCTGTTGCAAAATAAACAACATGATGCGATGTAACATTATTTTTTGTGTGTGTGTGTGTGTGTGTGTATGCGTGAGACTGGGGTGGGAGCGCAGAGAGAGAAAGCAAGCGAGAGCGTGCACAAGCATTCGCAATGGAAAAAAATACAAGTGTCCAGAGTAGTTTCCAGTCCAGCGCTCACTATAATTCAGAATGGAGAAACAGGTAAGACAATGAGAGCTTAATACAACAGAAATACTGGCTCATTTTTTTTTTATTATTGAAAATAAAACCATGCATTGAAATAGCTTCACAGAATGGTCACTTTCTTTAATGTTAATGAAGTGAACTTCACAAAGTAGCATGGCTATGTCTGTATTTAAATTTTGGACCAGAACCTACTAGTCAATACATACTCTGTACTTCTCTGCAGAAAGGATCAGCACCTACTGGTCTTAAAGTAGGGCATATTTTGCCATTTTAATTTCGTTTCCACTAATCTAGGGAAACAAGCCTGAACAAAAAAGAATCAGGGATAATCTAAGCACAATAACCAAAGGCAAATTACAGAAGTCCAGACAATTAGAAAAAGTCAGCTGGTAACCTGAAAAGAGAACAATAAATTGTGTACTCAAAAGATAAGACTGTAGTGCACGGTAATGTATTTATATACAGCTTCCTACTTTGTAAACTAAAATGTTCAGTGAAAAGCTCTTTTTTCCTTCAACTTCTTGTAATTAGAGCTGCCATATAATTCTTCAGTAATTATGTCACCTTTTGATGCACAAAAATAATTCCAACAGAAATCAGTCTGCATATTGAAGTCCTATATCACAGAGGAAAAAAAAAGAACACTATTAGATCATAGGAACCGCTTATGACTTCTGTATTACAACCAACTTCCTCCTTTCCAAACAGCAACTTACTCAGATTGTGCTAAACTTTTCGGAAATACAGAAAAGTTTCACAGAAGCTTCGGCAAGAGAACATTCCACAGGAAAATGTACATTAAACACATTTATGGTTACAAGCATCAGAGGTAGAGACTATGTAACTTCCATTAGGAAAACAGAATAATTGTTTAAGAAACTTTGTAAGAAAAATAAATCATATCTTTATTTTAGCTATTTCAAAATATTTGTATTCCCTAACACTACACAAGCACAAGAGTCTGGAAGAAACCCAAGAGCCATCAGCTCAGAGAATGCCAGGACCTCCAAAAATTCCATGGGCTGGTGGTCAAATGCAAACAGAAAGACTAACGAGAGCTAGCCATGCTGGAATCCATTTCTCATCCCTGCTCCACGCTTTAGCAGGTATCAGTCACCAACTTCCTTAAAACACTCATTTTCTGTATGACATAACGTGGCAAATTCAAAGCAAACTGTATCAAGTTAAACTGGAAGTTCATTTGCACCTGTTAGAGTGAAACTGCTTGAGCCTCACTGCCCTAGTTATTTATATTATTACTACTGATTTTAAGGGAGAACGTGTTTATGTCACAAATGTTACTACTCGTGTCATTCTAGCTTGATAATTTTTATTTCTCAAAGGTTCTTCTGCTACTACTGCTGTATCTTTACAATTTGCTACACAAAAAAATATGTAATTCTGATTTAATCAGAAAACAGAAGAACTATGCTAGAGCACTGAACAAAAGATCTAATCTTTGGAGCATCCTTTCCAAGAGACTGTAAATAAACTGTAGTAAAATGAAAAGACTTGTAATTCGGTATTTGGAATATTCTTCATAAACACCAATTTTCTGTAACATCCTTGCATATCTGATACCACCTCATGTATAATGCAGAAAATCCATTTCATTTTCATCTATTGACAGTGAATTTAATTTACTATTGCAGCTCTTTACCCATATTATGTTATTAATTCTGCAATCAGGCTCTTTTGAATGCTTTTATTTCTTCCAAGAGTTTTCAAAATTCTATATTGATTTCTTTTTTCCACCCTAACATACCTTTCAAAATAAAGGACCATTTTTTTTTCTAACTTTCTAAGGAAAAGTAAAAAATTTTAAAAAACCCTCAAAGACAACAAGCATCAGTTCATAAGATATATCTTTCAAGAGAAAAAAACCTAAATGCATCACTTTAACCTCTGACATTTAAGTAGTAAAAACTACATTCATTAAGAAGGTGTACAACAGGTGCATTCAAATTTCCACCTCAAAAATCATCGTTGTAAACAGACCACAATCTCCCCATTAATAAAAAATTACCCACTTCTGCCTGACACTAAAGTTACAGGACAGGAAAGCTAAATGCTCCAATATTAGTGTTCTGTTTACATCCATACCAACTGCCTTCACTATTTCATAGAATTCATCTTGTTAAACTAGATCAAATGCAAAGCAGCTCTTATTTTTCCAACAGAAAAGAGCTGGTAGCAGCTAGTCAACTCCATTCTAAATCACCAGTTATTCTTCAAAAATAACAAAAGTAAAACACTGAAAAAGTGTTATCCATGTTATTATTTTGCCTAAGATTTTGAAAAAGTCCTCCAGAATAAAGTTCAGTTGCGGAATGCTAATTTGTTCATCGTAAGGAAAAAAAAATAAAAGATTATTCAATTGCAGAAGCTAAAATCGTGTATATCATTATGTAAGACTCCCTCTTCAGATATCTTATCAAGGAGAAATGCTAAATCAGGTATTTACTATTGTTACACGCAAATATTAAAAACTTCTTTCTTGCACATGAATATAAAACACAATTTTTTTTATTCACCCAAAGTATTTCACTTTTATAAGAGAGTTTTCTTCCACCATCATGATAAACATGATATAAAAAATATCTAAAGAGCAGCACTTGTCCTCTCTACTTCACTCCAGAGTCAGTGAACAAAGCAGTGAAGCAGAAAGAAGGTACATAATGGATTTAAAGTAAATGGCCCATTCTTTAAGAGGCGGCCTCTCATTTTTACTCATTCTAGCTTAATTGTCATTACAATGTCTGGAAACTTCAAACGAACAATTATTTTTACGCCAGCTGTCAAGTTGGTTCCTTAAAGCTAGATTTTGATTTTTAAAACTAAAAACCAAAGCAATCAAAATCTTAATGAAAATACTATTTTGCAGACACATTGTAAATATCTTTAAACATATTTCAAGCAGTTGATGCACAGTCCATTCCATACACCAAGACAGACAAAACATTTATACTGTTGCACTTTGTTATACACTCTTCTGAGAGATAATGCTTCCAGCTGCACTGGAAGCTTAGTTGTCCATATATAAAACACACTGACATATACATACATCCCTTGGGATTTAAAAATAAAGAGTTGGCTAATTTTTGCACCTACCTGGGTAAAAATCTTTGGATTTAGACAGCTTGATGGTGGCCCCAGTCTCTTTCTGCAACTGAACAATTGTCTGTCCTCCCTTCCCAATTATAGATCCAGCAGCATAACTAGGTATGAGGACCTTTAGAAAATACTGGCCGTCCTCTGAAAAATTGAGATATGCATGGTTAATATGGCTTACAGAATTCAATTTTTTCTACCCCAGACCCATAAATAAACAAAATGTTACATCTTTAAAACTCATCCAGTAATTCATGCATTTACATCTAACCAGTTGCGTCATTCCACAAGACATGTTTAGACTATGCCTTTGACATTTTAAAAAAACGTACATTTATTCCAAGCAGATAAAAGAATCCATATAAATGTCTTAATTCCATAAAAGAATAAAATCCAAAACTATATTTCAAAGGTGGATTTTTTTCCCCCAATGGTAACCACAGCACACAGAAATGATTGGACCCCTTAAAAAAAAAAAATGAAGCCCTGCACGAAAACGTGACTAGTGACAACTACAACCTTGCTTGAAAATACTGCAAAAGAAATGCCAAAACTAAGAAGGAATGAATTGTAAATTCTGATGGGCTATTTGTTTGTCATTAGCAAACACATGAGAATAGCAATTAGCTATTGCCTGCATTCTTCTTAAGTGAGCAAAACGACTACTCTGCTACCAAATAACCCACCCAAAATGTGGGGTTTTATTCCAAGCATTTCAGACACTGCCAAGAAAACAACTCAACATGGTGAGGATGGAATCACTTGCCTAAGTAATCCTGATGTATTCCTTTAGCACTTCTTAAGCGACAATGATCTCTTTTAAGCTCATTAATTAAAGGACATTAAGAAGAATTTTTCCCAATTGATCAAAAGCCTAAGTCACTTATTTTAAATACACTTAAAAGGTGACCAGATAAGACAATGCCAGTCCTCTACCCACCACCAGCGTTAAAGCACACAATCGGAACAGGAAAAAAAAAAATACATATAATGAATGGAGGGGGAAAAGAAAAGAGGATTGCCAGTCTGATTCGGCAAGTGCACAATTGCCCTCACCCCACTGCTAAATCCAGCTACACTGAAGTCTAAGGACCTTCTGTAACCGGCTCTGAAAAGTGTAAGACAATAAGGGCTCCTCTGGCTCCCCAGACTTAGGCTCTCCCCTGTAAATAAGGCAACGTCCCATTGACGTGGATACCAAGATTTTTTTTAATCGTGAAACCTGCTTCAGGAAGTTGGTATTCCTCCCCCCCCCCCTTAAGCAGAAAGAACGATCCCAGTTCACCTCACTTCTCTTATTCGAGACCGTAAGCGTCTCCAGAAGTGCCCGTGCGTGACAGCCGTGCCCACCCGTATCAACCATCGCCGGCTGAACCACGCACCGCCAGCCCGCTGCTCTTAAAATTGGGCAAATAAATTCACCTCTGCCTCGGTGCATTGTTATGACGACTCCAGCGCACACGGACAGCGGAGATGCTGGTCCCGTTATAACTCATCTCCTCCAGGAAGAGCAGGATGTTAACTAGCGAGTCCCCGCGGCCGGCAGGCGACTCCCCCCCGCCACCAGCCAGCCCTCGCCCCCAGCACGGCCAACACACGCCGTGCCTGCGCTGACAATAGAAGTGAGGCCAAGGAGGAGGAAAACGCACGGCAAGGCTGAAATTCGACTTGCGACCCAGAGGATGTGGAAGAAGGAAAGTGCGTTTGCCGTCTCTCCTTCCAGCTGCCATTTAATTTCGCCCATGGTTAAACGGGCGAGGGAGATAGCTGGGCTGCAGGAGCCTCTTGTGCTCCCTTCTAGTCTCCGGAGGGTCACGGCTGTGCAGCCCCGGCGTGGATATTAAATAAAAAGACTGGTAGATGTTGAAAACCGACGCCATTTTGATGAATGATAACATTAGAGAAATGGGAATGTTTGGGGGGGAAGGCGGGGCGGGGGGGTGCAGGCAGGCAGGTAGAGAAGCGGAGAGGTGGGTGGGTTGGGTGGGGGGGGAGGTGACAGAGGATATACCCACCGCCTGTGTTGGTCCTTTTGGTGCTGCCGGCTTCAGGGGGGGCTTCAAGCGGTCTTTTCCGGGAGTCCGGCGGGTCCAGGTCTATGGGAACCCCGGTGTGGGTCCCGTTCTGCTGGATGGGAGCTGCCGCCATCATGTTTGCTGCTGCTCGGAGGAGAATTGTCTCTTCCCTTCTGTGGTGGGGGGGCAGGGAGGGAAAGGGGGAGGAGGAGGAGGAGGAGGAGGAGGAGGAGGAAGGGGGAGGAGGGGGAGGAGGAGGAGGAGGAGGGGAGGGGGCTCGTCCCGTTCTCTTGTCCTTTTCGAAAATGTAGAGCTAAGCTCGGGATTGTCGAGGATGCTGCGCGCCTTGTTTATCTGGCACCCGGGGGGAGGGAAGGGAGAGGAGGGAGGGAAGCGGGTAGGACTGGGCTGGAGGAGCAGCTGCAGTGCAGTGTCAGGAGGAGATGAAGAGAAGGGAGGCAGGGGAACGAGGGGGGCGAGAGAGGGAAGAGAAAGGGGGAGAGGGGAGGAGGGGAAAGAGCGAAAAGAGTGAGACAGGAGGAGGAGAGGACAGAGTGAGTGGGAGAGGAGAGGTGGGGAGAGAGTGAGTGGGAGAGGAGAGGTGGGGAGAGAGAACGGGTGAGACTGAGGCGGCGGGGAGGGAGAGAGGGAGGGAGGAGAAGGAAGGAAGGAGGGAGGGAGCGAGCGGTGTAAATGGTGGGCGAGGGAGCGAGTGGGAGATGATTCACGCTGCCTCCGAGCCCCCTTTCCTCCCTGCCCGCACGAGTGCCGCGCCTGGCGTTGCGGCTGGGCTGGGGCTGCCCTCCCTCACAGCCTGGGGCTGGCGTGCGGGGCGTTGGACAGGGGGGAACCGCTGCCCGTGCGGCGCGGCTCCGCTCTCACGCCGCCGCCGCCGCCACCGTCAGGCGCACGGGCGGCTGCTCGACCGACCGGCCGCGGGCTGGGGGCCGCCACCCTCCACCGCGCCGCAGAAACCCGACAGGCAGGAGAGGTTAGAGCCGTAGGAGGGGGTGCAAGTGCGGGGGAGGCAGGCGGGCGGGCGGGGGGGGGGGTACGGAGGGGCGGGAGGGGGGGGTGGGGGAAACAACGGGGGACAGGCGCGGGGGGAGGCGGCCGGGATAAAAAAGAAGGGCGGGGCTTTCTGTGAAGACAGGCGGGAGAGCCGGCCAATCGGGACAAAAAAGAGCGAAGTTGTGATTGAAACGTACGGCCAATCATGGGCCGGCAGTGAAAGAGCCGCTCGCTGGGGGTGTGTGTGGGGGAGATGGAGGTGGAGAGGAGGCGGCGGCGGGGGGGGGTTAACCTCTGCGGCGGCCGGCGGGGGCTGGGGGGCGGTGGCGACAACGACAACGCTGGGGAGGGCGTGTGTGGAGGCCGGCTCCCGCCCCGGGAGGGTCCCCGCCGTGATGCGGCGTCACCTGGGTTACACGCTGCGTCTCATAGGCCCGCGGCTGCGGGGGAGGACGGCGGAGATGGCCCGGGGAGGCTGCGGGATAGCGGGGACGTGTCCCCGTCGAGGCTGGCCGCGGCACGGCGACACCAGGCCGGTGCGGACGGGGCCCTTCCTCCCGGCCACCGCCGCTCCGCGCCGGGAGTCTTGGACGCGCCGGGCTGCATCGCGCAGGCTTGTAGAAAAAAGAAATAATAATAATATATATATATAAAATTAATAAAGCTGTTATTTTTATACGGTGACAGCCGGGCTAGCTGGAGCTATGTGACACAGAGACGCGTTTCTTTTGTAAATATTTAGTGGAAAATTCAAACGTGTTTCACTGCAGCCAAGGTTATTTCTGCTTACAGAGCTCAAATTATTCAAGTTGAAGATTAAAATATTGTAAGGTGCAGGGGGACGGGGGTGGGCGGGCACCGGAGGATTGTCTTCTTTTATAAGCATTTTTACTCAGCTCTTTGTTATTTAATTGACTCATTGCTTTGAAAAAAATTCTCAAACCGATAGAACTGTAATGGTAGTGGTCAGTAGGAGAGCATCAGTTCTGTACAAAATTTAGAAATGTGTGTTAATTGCATTAGGCCATGCTCTGTTCTATATTTGTATTGATATGTACGTGTGCAGAATGGCTGCTGACTTGATTCGTCTTACTAGGCAAGCTTAAAACCTGGCTGTTTGTGGATGAAATCCAATTTCCATTCTAAGCTCCCTGAGAGATTCGGCCTTAGTTTTACTAATCACTTACCATTAATACTGCCCCAAACAGTTTTTAGTACTTAAAATACAGATTGCATGTATAATATATAATACAGCACATCATCTCTACTTGTAAGTTGTAAGCCAGATACATAATGCATTATAGCATATTAAAACACGAACACTTTAACATCTAAACAGGCTCCTGTCCAAAAGCATTCACAAATTAAGAATTCAATCCAGTGCTGTACATAGGAAACTTTCAATGACTTCTTTGGGAATTGTGTCCCAGGAATATGATATCCAGCCTCCTCACAGGCAGATGAAATAGATGCGGCAGATTTGGTAACAATTTGATGGCATACATGGTCAGAAAAATGATTGTATAAAAATGGGACTTTCTTACTCATCATATACCCTTTGTATCTAAGATACTCTGACTCATAATTGCTTAGTTTACTGACTGAAATAAAATTTTAGGCTTCTGTTACCTTGGCAGTTGCTGACACAATTACGGTACAGCAAGCTGGGAACTGGTTTCAGCTCTTCCATTTTCTTTACTAAGTTCCAGTTGAAGAATTTTAATTAGCATTTGAGCCAGAAAGAGCACATGACTTGAAAATCTCAGGTCCAGTTTGTAGGGTCATCAGTCCTAAGAGGCCTCTTTTTATTTGTAAACTGAGCAAATGAATTCTAGAAAATTTTGAAGACAAAAATAAAAAAAACCCACTATGTTCGACTGAAGCCATCTTGAGTCAATTTCCACAGTGGAACTGGATAAATTATAACACTGCTCTCTTTATCTCACTGAGTACGTCCCATTCATCTGTAGTAACATTGAATCAAACAATTCTCTTGTTTCAAGACCACATCTGTTTTACTGTGCCCCCCGTACCAATTTTAATTATGTGGCAGATCTGATTGGATTCAGCACCTGCAAGTCTTCCCTTTGGGAGCGCCAATTAGCTTATAAAACATTTACTTGATTTCATTCTTTAAACAAAAGTATTGTTTCATCCTAACAACAGGAATATTAAAGTATGGAATAAAAAAGGGTTCTAACGTGATAAGCAGCATGTAAGTTGTTTGTGTATCTATCTTCCATAAGCTTAGAGGAAAAAGTGGTAATCCTGAAACCTAATTTCCTCAGACTCAGCAGATGTCTGTCCTGCATTAGGCTGTTTCTTTACCAACAGCTGTTTCACAAGTGCCTCCCCTTGTCTCTACAGAATGCCTTTTGTTTAATAATTTCCCGATATGTTATCTCCCAATCCCACTAAGACAAGCATTTTCAACTTTTCTGGTACCTATAAGTAGGATTTTTATAGTTTAATAGACGGTTTCATCTTTGAAGAATTTAGCTAAAACTATATAACTAGTCTCTCCGTTTCTTACTAGCAGTTCTACTTAACTAAGCAAATAGCTGCATATAATAAACATTTTAGCAATTACTGTCTTAATATTAATAAATACATTAATACATATATGCTTCAGGATGTGCTTATTTTCCCTTATTTCACTGCTTGGAGCCATGATAATTGAGGTCTAGGGGGGCGTATAGAATGAAGTGCAGCCCTCTAGTGGTAGAGGTCACAGGATGTGTTTTTGTCATGGGTGGGGGAACAATGAAATAGCTTTTAGCAAAATGCAAGCAACCTGGGACCCTTCCTTACAGTATATCAGCCTTCTGCATCATTCAGCAGAAGTGATCTGAAGCACAAGTGAAAACAGTTGTTCAGGCTTGCTGCTTGTTCCCACTCTGTCCTGATTCTGATGGAGAAAGGACCAATGGAAAAATAAAACAGTCTATATCAGCAGAGTTTTTATCTTTTTCCAAATTTGTAATCTGTTGCTCAGCTTTTCTTTTTCAGCTGCTGTAGACTGGCTTATCTAACCAGAGGTTGTTCAAGCTCTTGGGGGATCTTGATTCCTTTTCTATTTCTTTCAGTCATGTCCTACCAGTTAGTGTATTCTATAACTTCAGCAAGAGTCAGTGATGGCATAGAATCCGAATTCAATTTGCCAGCCTTACTTCTAAAAACACTCTTGGCTGGTGGAGGTGTGGATGGTAATGTTCAAACTAATCTCTCCCACAGATATGAGAACTGGGCTTAGAAGTGAAAGGGGTTAGGAAGAGACATAAACCAAAGCAATTAAGCATGTATTTTAACAAATAGAAATCTGAAGAATAACTGAGATAAAGTTCTAGTAAACATCACCTCATCCGGTAACATCCACTTTGTGGAGCAAGGCTCAACTTCCTGTTTCTTGTAGAGGTGATGAATATTTCTCCTCTGGCTAACAGAATGAACAGTTTGGTTTTCCTGTTATGGGAAACATGACAGAGCCCAGTAATCATTAGGTGAAAAACGATGCCCTTTAAACATCCTGGCTAGGTAAAAGAAAACAGATACAGCTTTTGATCAAGATGATGCTGCTGCTAGTGGCAGTTTTTCATTACTGAACGATTGCTGTGATTCCTGGTAAGTTTTAGCCCCACTAAAATTACAATTAGCGATGAACTCAGAAGTCTCAAGTTTTCCACCTTCTGTTTATGAAACTTTTTTCCTCCAATAATCTATCAGTTAAACTTATTGATTAAATTATCCAATTGTTGTTTGTTTTAAATACTGCAGAAGTTTATCACCGGTAAAAAAATATAAAGTTTCAGTGGAAATTCTCCAAGATTGCAGCAACATTAATCTTAGGAAACATGTATTAGACAGAAAGTGACCTGTTTATCTGTTTTTCCCATATTTACATTTCTTTTATTATCCGCACTTACATCATTGCCAAACTAAAAGGCAAGTGTTTTTTGTTGCACTCTTCACAGAAAAGAGCATAGACAACTGTAAACCCATTCATATTGTAGACCATTTAGTGTGCAGTATCTTTCGTTTTCCAGTAAACTGAGAATGGTAACCTAAAATTTGTAATAATTTGACCATACTAATTATCATAACATGAATATATTGGCCAAAACTCTCTTTCTAGTGTTGGAATGTTTAGGAAATCAACATCCATTCCTGCTGTCTCAGCAGAGGGATCACCTGCCTCCTCCTATTCCCATGATATTCATCAAAATTTGCAAAGGTTTCTTTTTACTTTTCTTCATGAATATAGAACTGAATTGTTCCCAGTTCTTCATTCCTGAATCTGTAGATCAGATTTATAAGCTGTTCTTGTGTTCTTTATATCTTGAGGTTACCTGAGGACCTATCCAGATCTCGGTGTAAAATCACGGTAGCCTCAGGACAAGTTCATTTTTCATCCCTCCCAAGGAACTGACTATGTGGATCAGGACACGATCCATGAAACTCCAGTGGCTAGACACTTAGCCCAAAAGGCATCTCCATGGTGATATTTCTGAAGAGGAATTTAAAAGAACTTTTGTTTCTCAGAATGAAAGAATTTGAAGACTTGATTCAATTACCTTCCAATAATAGTAGTGTTTCCTGGTTGGGTTTTTTTTTTTTTTGGGGGGGGGGGGGGTTCTTTTTTAAGTAGGAAAACAGATAATTCAAGGTTTATAACTGGCACAAACTAGGAGTAATTCCATTGTAATGAAGCAACGATGTAACAGTATGTGAGAAATAGCAAGATCACCTTGTGTAGCTTATGTCAGTTTATGGTGTTATTGTTTGGGTAACTGCACTGTCTTGTAAAAGAACATCAGTGAAGCATCTCTTCTACCATGTCAGCTGATGTCAGCCAGCTATCACTCCAGATGCTTCAGGATGTATTCAGTATACTCTAGCAGTATGGTGAACAGGGCATCAGCATACTTGTTTCCAATCTCTGTTAATATAATTGCTCTCGCAGAATCACTGTTTTATGTCTCATTTTACTCACCCACCAACAACTGTCTTACTTCTTAGAAATTTTGGCACTTCAGAGAACTGAGTTTGAAAAAAAGAGACATTGACAGCAAAAATAGTCTATTTGATTCTGTTGCTGAGACTGATCCCCTTCCTGTGAACTTAAAGACCTGGAACAATGCAGTACCCTCTAAGTGGTTATAGGGACATCTTTGCTGGAGCTCAATCATTCTCTGAAAGAGTCTAATATAGTTTTGGTTGTTCTCATAAATTAAAACTAGTAAAAACAGGTCATACTTTTAAATCTAGTATTACAATATATGACATTATTCACAATTTTTGAAGCCTGGAAGTTTGCTATGTTCAGCTGACAAATTACAGTTATTTTAGTGGAGAAGATCAGAAATCTTCCTGGCAAAAGAATAGAAAGGGGGCAAGTAAACATGTTGCACAGGGGACAAAGGAAAAATAAGAATGCAAAAAGACAAAGGTACTGATTTTTCTGTGCTAACCATGATTTATATTAAATTATCTAGCAAAATTTGAGTGTCTCTGCTCTTTTTGTTCACTGACAAAATGTATAGTTCTTGAGATCATGAAAGACAAGTACATCCAAGTAAAATTTTACTACTACAGTTTGCTGCTGTTAAACACCAACAAACCCCACTTTTTTCCATTATAATTTATAATCAATTTTCCAAATAATAAACTTTTCATCAAAAGTAATTTTTACAAGTATAATACTGTTACAACAGTAGTTTTTGTGTTAATGGAAAGGTAATAAAAGTAATATCTCTAGTATTATTGCAATAGTAATAGTCCCTTGTAGAGACCTAGAGATATTTAAAATTACTTCTTAAAGTTTTACCATATACAAATGCATACGCCAGTAGATTACAAATTAATTTTCAGCACAGCAAGATTTTAGACAATAGTTATTATCTTTAAGAATATGAAGTTGCATTGCAAACTTTGCTGATTCTTCCCTAGAGCTTAGCAAATGCCTCAGTTTGTTCTTGAAGAAATTATTTTCCTTCACCACCAAAAATTAATTATTCCAGTGCCTTATATTTCTACCCACTTGAAATCAATTACTCCAGAATACAGAATTTCTGAATTGGAAAGTCTCCCAGTGGGGGAGGGTAAATATATATAAAACTGTCAGGATAAATTGGCCAGAAAGATTTGGCACACATCCTCAGAGTTTGACATGAAAACATGTATCTGTGTGTCAGCTGCACACAAAGGCTATCTGGCCACACAGAAAGCATGAGGATTAGGCATAATGCTGCCTCTTTGAGACAAAGGGTATTCCTTAGTGCAGCGAGGTTAAAAAAGACAGCTCATCAGTAGTACAAGTCCATCTAAATGATTTAGTTACCATTTTGACTCAGAAGGAAGTGTTGGCAGATTATTAATTAATTTGGGGGTTTATTCATCTACTTATTTTGGTTCAGTGAAAGCAGCATTGGAAACGTGCAAAAGATACCGAAATATGAGACCATTTTTACTTTGATCACTTATAAGATATAGAATCACTTTCTAATTTTAAAGCTAGATGAAAAATATAACTGATTTCTATTTACATTTCACTAAGACATATCATGAAGTTGCTATGTATGTTTGTAAGTGGGTGCATGACACTAAATTCAACCAAAGTGAATTGAAAAACTCATATGTTCAAAATAAAACATATGCTTGTCTACCTTGCTGAACTGAGCTGCATTCTGCATTTCTTGCAGATTTAGGCCACCAAATCTCATCCAAGCATACAGTAAATCTATGGGATTTTTTCCTACTGCAGCCCTGATGCCCTTTCTGAATATGTGGACTTTTAAATATTTTTTTCAGATAAGTTACGAATTACTTTAAATGTTTCACATACCAATATTATGTTTAGAAACTTTTTTAAAAATTATTCAGATAGAAGATAGAACTCCATGAACCTCCTAGATGAATACAGGGCTATTGGCTTCATGGGGGTTTACGTCTTTCAATAGAAAATACTTAAAGGAAAAAATAATGGAGAGAGGAAGGAAACTATATAAAAGATATTAACATAAACTTCAAAGCATTCATGCAATGAGAGATTCTCTTCATATTCTAGTAATAGGGAATTTGAATTAATTTTGGATTGAAATATTTAGGGTTATATAATAAGGATATAGAAAAACAGCATTTAGGAATACATAATTTATCTTTTCTAATAAATTATATATAAAATAAATAACAGCTAGTATATAATTTGAAATTTGGCATTCACAAAATGAAAACTATAAATATACTTTCCAATAATTAACAATCACAAGTTAAGGTGAATTTTTTAATGTTTATTTAAACATTGCTTATGTTGATAATAAACAGATACAAATATGATGTTATAGGAAGTTATAGGATATATATTAAAAAAAGCATGATTATGTGTCTTGTAAACTTTCTGTGGGCAGAAAATTTTAGGCAAGTAGGAAGACTTCTGTTTCAAAACTTCTAAATATTTGTATTCTTCTTATTGTTCTTCTTTTCATTTAGAGGTTTAAGCTATCTGCTCTGGAACAGAAAAAATCATATGTAGAAACAGTAAAAATAAGATTCTGCAAAACTGAGTCATTGCAAGTGAGATGAATGCCCATGAAAAAGTACAAATGACAAAAAAAAGCAGAAACAGGATCATTGTGTGTATTAGCAACAATGCTTACAGATTCATCATGGCTCACAACAAAGGTATTTATAAGTGGACCTCCTACCTCTGTTGCACGCTGTCATTGCTTTGGATTGACTGCTGATAGATCCCTGTAATCCCGAGCCCTGGGATCTTGTCCTACATGTTTACCATGTTTACCCCACTTGGTATGCCTGTTAGTAAGTATTTAAAATGGAAATGAACTCTAATCTTTGTATGTGTTTATAACAAAGGGCTTTAATCCCTTAAAACCCATATTTAACACGTTGTGGTTTGGTTGGTTTTTTTTTTTAAATAAAGTTTATAAAAAGCTGTGTTGGGTCTGATAGTTTATATTTGTCAGTTTAGCCAGTTAAATTTGGTTAATGTTCAGTGTTTCTTAACTCAATGGGGTGTGGTGATAGTGATAGTATGAAACACATTCATGGATGAGGACAAGCATAGAGTAACAACAGCCACCAGGCTAAAAATGACATCTTTGTGATAGAAAGTCTTGGAACCTTTAATATCTGTAATGCACTTGTAATATAGAAAATAGAAGAAAAAATCATATTTTAGAAGACTGACGTGACAGATATAGAAATAATATATTGCTGACATTAACTTGTGAGGTTATGTTGTTGTAGAGATATCATGTAGAGATTAAAAAAAGGTATTGTCCAATAAAGAAAAAGTTCACTAAAACTACCATAGCCCATCCCACCTGATAGCTCATTTCCATAATCTTCTATACATGACAAAAATCCAAATAATTTTTGTAACTCTTCAAAAATTTAGTATTATGTAAAGCAACAAATGTCTGCAAAACATTTTGGTGTCTATGTTCCCATTTCTACAACCACATACATTATTGTTAATCATGATAATCTGAAACTTCACTGTTTTTGAAATATTGGTTTTTTGAACAGTTTTCTTAGATGAATATAACTTTGCTGACATTTTGAAAATATTGATACCTCTTTTGTGTATGTCTAGTCTGACTGAAAATATTATGTTAATTATCTTTTGGACTGCATGGGTAAATTATTCATTATTACATCATCATACTGAGAAGGAACCAGGTTGCATTATCTCCAAAGATTATGCATTACTTAAAAATGGTTGAAAGCCATTTTTATTCTCATTACAATTGTCACATTAGTAAAAGAAAACAATCAGTTTTCTAGGAACATTTTATTTATTTAGAGCCTCTAAGATTTCCCAGGAGAATATGTCATATAATCAAACAAAAATGCTGGCATGATGGATTCTGCAACACTGCATTACATTCTGTGGAAAGTCATTTATGGAAAAATGAACTGTGCCCACGTTACTCAGCATCGTCTAGATATCTCAATAAAACATAAGGTGAAAGCAGGCATCGGTCATGGAATTTTGAACTGTATTTTGTTGCGATTGTTTTCACTATTCAGTTTGATAAGACGAGCATTCTGTGTAAATTTGACTGAGAACAAAGTTAAAAACTGTAATTATTTTATGAAATTAAAGAAATATTTCATCTGCGTATGGTGAATTACAAAGTTATATTAAAAAATCTTCAAAGATTTGAATTGCATTTAAATGTTCAAAGCCTTCAAAATGAAAAAAGATCATCTATTAAAATACAAGTGTGTGCATTTATATATGTGCATACGAGTGCTTATACATCTTTACACACAAATAAAATATGAACAATGTACATATATCATACACTGTGTGCATATGTATTTACATTTGTTTATGCATACATTCATATATAAAATCACACAGCAATTTTGAGCCCTCTAGTGGTAAGAAACTATTCATCTAATCGAAAGTATATCCACTTAAAAGACAAGTGTCTAAACTCTACAACACTGTTATGCTTTTTTGTAGGTTCAGGGTGGCTCTCTGCAGTTGATGTGGGTCTATAGATAGAAACGCTAATAAAAACAGGGATCTGCAAATTAATATATTGTTTTCAACATGGTAACTTTACTGGATTTCCTCTGTTGAAAATACAGCTTTTCTGTATTCTGTTGATTTGATGGTAACTTGTGATATTTCTTTAAAAAACAACCCTCTGACATGAATACTGGCAAATAAACATGAAAAGTTTTTAAATGCAGCATCCTCACATTATATACTCCCTCAAGTAAGTACTCTAGGGGAAGGAGAAAAAAAATCAAAATCTACATTTCAAATTGTGAAAGGATTCATCACATATAACTTCAGCTATCTAAAACCTGGTTTTCTAAACAAGCCTGGTTGTTTGCACTGACTCTACTGTCACTGGAGGTAAATAGGACTGAAAGAGTTGCCTTTCCTGGAAGACAGCTGTAAAACAGGTGATGTCTTTATGGATGCAAGTTTCTCTCCATTTCTCAAGGACACCTGGCTATATATAATTATATAAATAGCCTAGATCAGAAAAAGATTAAATGACACAATAATAAATACTGTTATTTATAACAATATTTATAACAGAATACATATTAGAATGTAACAATATAGTATATTATACTGGATATGTGTATTATAATAACATTAATTAATAAATAAAAAATCTCAAGTTAATTTACTACATGGGGAAACCATTCTTCAAGATTGCTACTGTTTTGGGGAAATCCCAGAATAACATTCAGAAGTGTTTTGTCTGTTACAGAATGGATTTGATGGGCTCCAGAGTTTGCATTTGCTTTATTTTTCCTCCGGGACTCATTAAACATTTGGTTTGGATGACCATCCGTGCCTTAGACCTTATGAATCTTGCAGATGACCTATTTCTTCAAAGATTAGCACTTTAATCAGAACCTTGTTGCTGCAGGAACAAGGGAGCATAACTACGCACAACTGGTAAGATTTCTAAGCTCCTTTTACAAGGCAATCTCCCTGGGAGCACCTTAACTACACTTTCATTCCCTCTGTCCACAGTTCTATAATCTTGGAATTCATTGACTTTCAAGAATAGTAACAGTTTAATCGACCAGGGTTTTTAGTAGGGATGAATATCAGTGTTTCTGGAATTATTTCATTAAACATATACTATAATAATTTATGGATGTAATTGGTTATGTGCTGAGAGCTTAGGACAGGAAAATTATGTAAGTCATAAGCCGTTAATTCTCATTTTTTATAATACAGCAACAATTTTTCAGTTACTAGAGGAATTTAAATGTATTGCTATTCACTTGACTGTTTATTTTTAATATCTATCAAAATTATATACATATACGATACAGGAATTGACTCCTTAAAGGAATATTTTCATTGGATACATGTAAAATTTGCACAGGTTGAATTCTTTTTACAAGATTATCTGGGTGAAACACACAAGAGGAAACATAAGTTTTGTGTGTGATAACAGCCCCACCTCAGGCAGGTAGTGAGGCATAATCTTGGAAGCTAGTTCCAGCATGTAAGAGTATGATTATCATAAAAACTGGAGTAGGGTTATACCCCTGTAGAAGAATACACTGGTGATTTCATAACAGTGAAAAATTTTGCTTTGGAGAATAACACTAAACAGTACTATGTGACTTGGAATGTTAAGGAAAAAATAAATTTTACATTAAGGTATTGTACTTGTTTAGAAATCCATTTACTGGTAGAAATAATGTAGTCGGGAAACTAGTACAATTTATCTGTGCTCTGCTTGGGACAAACACTTAAATTCATACTTCACAAAATCAAATGTTATTGCTTAGTTCTGAAATGTTTATAACCAGAATATATGATGTCTGGATACAAGTGTTTGTAGACAAAATAATCTTAATTTTCTCCAAGAAAGCATAGCAATTCCTTTAGCATGTCTAGAATATATTGATAAGGAGGTGCTTAAACTATCAGGAGTTCTTGGTTCAAAAGCATTATTGAATGACAGCCTGATGAAAGAGGAAATTAAATTTATAGACTGCTAGTGTGAAGTCATCAAATCAAGTTGTACTTCCAGGCTTCTCTTTTTGCAGCTGACTTCACTATCATCCTTCCTGCATCTTGCAAGTATTGCATCAGGTCTACAACAGACCAAGATACCATCCATTGATGTTTCCCTGTGGACAATCCAGAGTTTCCCTGTGTGGACAATCACACTTATGGGCAACCCAAAAGAAAATAATTTTAACATCTTAAATAGCTATCTTAAAAATACTGCCACTAAATAACCATGAGTATAAACAGTGCACATTATATAAAAAAGACAAAGACTTACGAAAATCCACTTTTGTCCTCCAGCCTTTAAAATACACCACATACCTGATAAAGTTTCACTCAAATGTTTAAAAGACATATTTAGGACAACGGCTAAACAAAGCTTTCCACACAATAATAAGGCTGAGGAAGGGCAATCTGTTAGACTTCCTGTGGCCCTATGACTTAAGGAACAGGTGCTTAGATAGGTCTTCAACAATATTCCCCTTCTTCTCCCTTTGTTTGGAAACAAATGCAGAGGCCAGAATGCAGTTCAGCAATAGACTGTCTCTGCTGTTCAGTGTCATAACTGTTGTCCAATAAGACTACCAAGATAATAGCAGCAGAAGTATCAGGTTTTATGAGGTAGAACATAAGTTTCATAGAGCCTCTCCTGCCTGTAGTATTAAATGGGGTCAAAATTTGATCTGAAGAAGGATTTGAACTGAATGCATTTCAAAGAGATTACCAATTGTTTTTCTTTTATAAGAGCTTTTATGGTAGTATGAAGAATCACAAATAAAACAAGACATCTCACCTCATGATCCAAAAAAATCACTAAGATTGGGAGAGGATCCCTTTGTGGATATTGCCTTATAAGGTAACTGCGCCTTCCTGAAGACACTGGTTCTTCAGTACCAGCAGCTGGATAATAGTTTTGGTGGTCAGCTGTTCAGTTCTGCTATTTCAATTTCTGCATATGTCACTAAGGGTCAGGAGAAACCATCTGAAGTTCAACAAGATAGAAAGGAAAAGGTTTCCAGACAAAAAGGTGTTTCTGCATTGCTACTGAATTCCTGTGTTACATCTATAGATTTCTTTCACATTTGAGAACTGAGACATCAGACCTTTTTTTAAAGAAACGTTTTTCTCATTTACTTACAGATGTGCAGAAGTAATTTTGTCATAGCAGAGAGAAAGCTTATAAAATGATAGTTTTAAACTTTATCCTTAAAAAAACAGTGAACATTTTGTATAGTACAACCTTAAAATAGTTCTGATTTTCTTCTTATTAAAATAAATACATATAAATATATATATGTATATATTTATTCCTAATGATGCAGATTGCTTACCCATTTGCTTTACATTTTTAATATGCTTTATTTATGCCAAAAATCACAAATAGATTATCTAGCCTGACATCACAAGTCATGAAATTTTGCACTTTATTTTTTCAGACTCAGACAAAGTCCCTTGTAGATGTTACCTGAGTAAAAGGTTAAAGCACCTAGCTTCTTGAAGGAAAAATAATGTTATACTAGTTATGACATGATGAACAGTATCCAAGATTAGTAAGAAAATGAAACTCCACAGTGCTCTGCAAAGCAAGCTGGGTAGAAATTCTTGCAAACTGAAATCAAGACAACAATGAGTTTGAGTTCTTTTTTCACAGTATGGTATCTATGGCCCTTTCTCTAACCATCACCATTCTGTGCCCTAGAGGAAAGGAAAAATCAAAAGTCTGTAACTACAATATATTAGTACAGATATACATCAAGTGAAACAAAAACATCTTGACTCTAAAGGAAATTATATTAAGCCCTAAATTATGAGACATTATTATACATTCTGCCCTGCTCTGAGGCACAAAGCTGAGATTGAGGAAGGCAATCAAGTGTTCCATAACTTGAAATTTCTCTACGTTTCCTCCTAAGCCCAAAATTGTGGGGGAACTTTCTTACCCTCAAAGCCTAGAAAGGACACCATAATTATTCAGTATGGTCCTGTATACTCCCCACTAGCAGAATATCTTCCACAAGTTAGATGAAAGTGCATCTAATTTTGTTTTAATAGAACCATGACCCTTTCAGGTCTCCCTCCCTGAAATTATTTCTAGAATTATTATTTTTATTTAAATTCCCAGTAATTAGCATGTGTTCCATTTCTGATCACAAGGTCAAAAAGCTATGTGCTCTCCGATATAATTCCCATGTTTAAACACTTATATATAATTAGCAACCCACCTCTTAAACATCCCTTCAATGTACCAGATAAATTTAATTACTTACTACTACACCATAATGCAAAATTCCCAGCCATGTGACCTTGGTTTGGGCGGGAGTTGGTTTTGGGGTTTTGTTTTGGCATATCCTCTCCAGCGTTCCCCATCTCCATTCCTCTCTGTTATCCATTCAAAGATTTTGTTAGCATCCTTTTCACAAAAGCACCCAAAGATCAAGTTGAGGATGTAATCTATTATAATACTTAAAAGTTAGTTTTAGTAAATGGTTTCTTTAAGGCAGTTTCTGCCATTCTGTAGATTTAAACTGCTTTCTTTAATTCAAAATGTTTTCTTCTTCATTTGGCTGTATTAAATACTTTTTCTGGATTCTAACCACTTAAATAACTTGATTTGGATTAACATAATAGTAATCCATCCCTTATTTTTTTAATAGCCTATGAATCTTTGGATAATTCTCAAACTGTATACAGTATTCACTGACGAAGGTACTTTTTAACCCTGGGGGATTATGTAACAAACCTAAACAAGTTATCAATAGCTTTCTTCTTTTGAGTTACTTTTGCATACAATTTATGTTTAACCTTTTCCATGTCTATCCCCTTCAAGGATCCAGAAATCATACTCTGAAAGCCATAAAATACATGTAGAGAGCTGTTCATACCTGTGAATTCCATAAAATATGTTTGAATTAAAAAACCTTCACGACATGTAGTAAGTGAACTAAGTCCAAGTGTACATAGGTACTTTGTTTACCACACCTATTCTCCAGTCAAAATGAAAACCAAACAGAAAGAGATCTCACAAAAAAAAAAAAAAAAAAAAACAGCGCAGCTATCTGACTAGTAGCAATTATAATTGTAGTCTCTAATTCATTACCAGCAAAGTTCCAGGGTAAGAAATCCATTTTCAGACCTCAACTGAAGGGTCAGGCTAGCTTATTTGTTATTGTGTGTTACATCCTTTGTTGGATAATGGGACAATGTTTGCAGGTCTCACTGCTTCCCACTTTTCCAAGATAAGTTAAAAATTGGCAATGATTCACTAGTTCCTTTGAGACTTCTGAGCATAAATTACTTAGCTAGTTCATTTGAAACATTCTCTAATGGGAATTAATGTTGCCTTATCAGTGCTTTATTTCAGATAGAAAATGTGTTTCCATCAACATTTGAATGGTTTGGCCCTAAACCAGCCATTATCTCAGCTTCTCTTACTCTGAATGAACTTATAACCTTTCTGAGAAAGATACACCACAGTGTACAGCTCTCTTTCTTTTCTAGTAGACAATTCTGCAAACACTATAGATTGGATGAAAAAAAGAATCCAGCAAGATGTGTACATGCTTGCTTTCTTAAATCTAGCATCTCATAGGAGTCCCTCTCCCTTTCTCTGCTGCCTTCTATAGGACTTTCCTTCCCACTTGAATTTGATATGAGGTCAGAATCCCTCTGTTAAAAGAAGTCATCTTATTTCTTGCTTCTTTATTTTTGTCCCAGACAATGCAGAAATATGCACTGAAAAAAATCTATATTTTTGATTCTCCTTTGCAATGCTGGAAACTTCTTATAAGCTGTAACTTAATCAGACAGACAACAGACTTGGTTTATATACTCAGGATAGGCTATTTCAGAATGAAAGGGGGTAAAAAGGATCCAGAGAAGCTACTTTATTCATTGGAAGTTTTGTCCAGGGAGTAAAAACTGGAAGTAAAATGGAGTATTTTAGAGCAGTACTTTGGCAGATAGACATTTTTAGTATGTGATATTTCAAAATCTGGAGAACATTTCTTGGTGCTGTTACATATTTTAGAGACTCCCTCTGTTGACAGTGGCTTTTTGATACTTTCATATGTGGTTGGATGGTTTTGTTGGCATCTGTAAATTCTAGAATTATTTCTGCTGTCAACAGCAGAATCACAACATTAGTACCTTAAGGCTGCCTTTCCTTTTACCTTCCCTTCCCTTTTCCTTTCCTGACATGAAAACAGCAGACCACTTTCAGGGAAACAAACTGATTTTTTCCAGAAAGTACCCAGTTTCACAACAGGTCTTCAATAATAATTACAAATATTTCTTGTTACTCTTCCAGAAATGTGTTGTGGATTTCGATTTGAATCAAGTGGTTCCACTGGATATAATCAATGATTCTCCAAGAATTAACCAACTAAACAGGAATTTGCAAAGAACTCTGGTGACTAAATCGGGGAACTTGCAATAGAAATGGGATCATATGGGTAAGAAGTGTGAGACTTAGCGACAAGAAAAATGAGTAATGGGGTAAGAGTTCTGTGTGATTGGAAAGTGAAAGAGGAGAATGTGGAATGGGTTAGTAAAAGGATTGGTGTCATCCGACACACAAAACTCTGAAATCAGCAGAGACTGAGTAAATTGAACAAGGAGGTGGGGCAGGAAAGATTATGCCAAGAAAGGAGTGGCAATGTAAGACAAACTGCAATGAGGAAGCTTTGGGAGGCTTGATAAGAAATAGTATTAAAGAGAGAGGACTATGAAGACCAGAGCCAGAACAATAGAAAATTAGTATGTATGGAGAAATTAAGTCAACACAGATATTACCAATGTAGTATGTATTGTTTCATTGTTGTTTAAAAGCACAAAATACATTTCTCTTTGAATCTTAATTCTTTCCAGTTTCCTGATTAGAAAAAATAACAACTTTAAAAATAATAATATTAGAAGGATCTTAGGTCTGCAAGCTCAAATGTCTAGATCTAGTCTATATTATGGCTTTTACCTATCAAACTTATCTGGAGTTTCTATTCCCCACTCCCCCAAACCAAAATATTGTTATATTACATTTGACTTGACGATGCTTTTCTGCTTTTTCCGCAGAAAACAACTCAGCCAGCTGAACAGGGTATAATATGTATGGATTAAATTAAACCTTAAAATATATAAAACAACTTATCTCATGAACATATAGTTTCTTCAGGCCTACAAAAAATGACATGAAATACAAACTAATATACTTCGTGCTTCTATATTCTCAAACCTAAATGGGTTTTCCTAACTATTTACACCTAAATTAAAATATTTAATTGAAATAAAGTAAAATTAATATATCAGAGGGATGTAAATTCCACCTAGAGTCCAGAAGACTCCAAATTAGACAAAAGTACAGTAATTTGTCCTAAATTTTTTCAAACTTCTTATTTAAGTAGAATACTTTCTAATGCCAATACAGTTACATTATGTAAGAACTTTTACAATTATTTCTTAGTATACAAGTGTTTTAAAGCTCTTTATACTACTTTCCTACTGATTTACTATGGTTGTTGCTGGTGCATTAAATATATTTAATCAACTTTATTAGCATAAAACTTTAAAAAAATTGACACCTGTTCAAGCTAATTCAAAACATCTTAGTATGATTAAAAATAATAATAAACTAGTTGAAATAATTGCTTCACCACTCTACAACAGAATGAAATTATTAATGAAGTTAGTATTTTGAATGTGTATTAATACATCATATGTATATGATATTCTAAATGAATTTTTAATATTCATTTTTATGACTCATTTATTTTCCAAAAAGGTCAATTTTAAGTTAGTCTAATTTTAAAAATAGCTAAAATGTCTAATGTTAGATTTACATAGGTAATCTATTGGCCTGTGTTCTTCACCTAATTCAGCTTTAAAGGTCTGCTTTAAATCTTTAAATATGATTTGCTTCATCTGTAAAAGATTTGTCTTTGAACAGGCCTAGAAGGATTTAAAAGGAAAAAAGGCTTGATACCATATGTGTGGAAGTGGAACAACAGTGAACAGATAACAAGAATAGACACACAGAAGACATTGTCTCAGATATGTAGAATGAAATACTTGATGTTAGAAGTGAGGTTTAATTAGGCTGTAACTTTTAACAATTTAAGTCAGCTGGGAACTGCCCTGTAGTAACTCAGACCACAAGGGTAATCATTTCTTACATTTCCACTTACTGGACAGCTGCTGCCAGTATTCACTTCACAGTTAGTCCAGCCAATTTCACATATAAGAAAGGCTACAGAAAACTATTCTTTAGATATGGCCTTTCTTTTCATCTGCTTTAACTCTATTCAAACTGTCAAGATGTGACAATACATGCAGAGCCCTAACCCACTCCACTAAGCTGTGGCTATAGGGAGGGTAAAAATACCTACTATTTGCATTCTGGCAGCTCAGGAAATACTCTATTCCACTTCCAAAGAAAGTGAAGGTGCAGTGCCCATATAGTAGTAATTTATAATTAGTATAGTAATTATTAGTAACAGTAATAATAACAGTAATTCTATAGCAGTCAGAAAGGGCTCAGTCTGATGGGGAAGCTTTATGCTGCCTTTTCCTTGGGCTCAAGAGATTCAAAACTGAACACTAAAGAACAGAAAATAAATATGTGAAATTTGGGCCCTTACTCCTTGACAGTTCTGCTAAAT
Source organism: Scolopax mira (assembly GCA_004320125.1). Classification (NCBI taxonomy): domain Eukaryota; kingdom Metazoa; phylum Chordata; class Aves; order Charadriiformes; family Scolopacidae; genus Scolopax; species Scolopax mira. Next base: position 321,383 of record BJBW01001994.1, read on the forward strand.
ATTCTATTCTTATTATTTGAGTGGGCAGAATAATGGCTGAATAGTGCCTAAATAAGCCACTATACTGAAAATCTAAGAAGGCGATACCATTCATAGGATCTCTTTCTATCTCTCTTCATTTCTGCTGGTAGAACAGCCTATGAGATGCTTGAAATGCAACATCCACAGTAAAGAGTTAAGTAAGAGAAGTTAAGTTTCAAAGAATAAAAGAAATCAATATTATCTTGTTTTCTAATTCTCATCAAAATATATTAATCTGTAGTATACATTAAGTAAAGGTTAACAAAGTGTTTTAATAGGTTTATAAGTAGAATCCTAAAATGGAGGTAACTATTTTTGTATATACCCTGAGTTGGGTATTAATCTGCAGGAGTGTTCAAAATAAATAAATAAATCCTTAATCTCCAGTGTTTTAAACTACAGTAGTCTCTCTAAGATGGGATAAAGCAAAATAGTAGTCTATGAAATGTCTAAAAATTATTAAAAAACTGATCTACAAATTTCTTATCTCATAGGGCAGAACATAAATACTATAGAAGATTTACCTGCTACCTTCCTGAAAGAAGGATCAGATTATAAATATCTGTAGAGAGCACAAAGTTTGTTATTTAAAAGCCTTCAATGGGTAAATCTCATCATATTTTTACTTTCTTTTTGTTACTGAAGAGAATGGTCCTTTTCTTCCTCCCAGGAGGGATTTTTCTCTCCCTTTCTATTAAAACAACTAAAACTCGAATCACTGAAACTGTGCAAGAAGAAAAAGAAATAGAAGCTAAGAAAAGTAAAAAGTTTAAAAGCAACTGGAAATTAACAAATAAGTGTCAGAGCAAAAAATGATGGCAGTTTGCCAACCAGCTGCGAAAACTAATTCAGCTTTAGATAAAGAGATTTTAAAGGGGAAAAGGACAAGCAAACTTCAGAAAAAGGAAGAATAAAGGAGCAAAGAATAAATCCTTAGAGCTGTGTTAAAGAAGAAACATAGGCAGTGCTTTGTTGTTTTAACTGCAGAACTGCAAGAGGGGCTTTTCATTGAGACTTTGAATAGCACCAAAGAAACAGCCAGAATAAAGTGGAAGCACTAAAGGTTTCCTTAATGCCGTAGCTCATAGACCAGCCCTCAAAAAGGGATTTGAAGATTAGCTTTTCTAGACAAATAGAAATTATTAATGACACTGTTTTCTTCACCAGTCTACATATGGACATAAAAATAAGTGTTACACACAGTTGTGTACAAATTCACAGCAAGAAGTGAATTAGATTGCTGAACAAAGAAACAGCTGATACAGGAAATGAAATAATTGAAGAATTCAGTGGAAGCCACCTTTCTCTTGAAAAGAAAAATATTTTAGTGAGTCAGTATATAATCTTCAAGTATACAATTTTAGTTTTTTTTTGTAAGTACATCATTTTTTTTGTCTCATGGTCAGAGAGCATGTAAGTGGTAAGTACTGTCTGGTCTAACAGCAGACTTAAATAGCAAGCTGGAATAAAAAATAACATGAAGGGAGTTGGTCACAGGCTTTTCCTCTCATCTGTCACTAGGCCTTTTAATCAGTCTGTGAATAGGAAGTCAGCATGATGTAAAGCTGCTGGTTATTATGCAAAGATCTAATGACTGCATGTACTCTGCCCAATTACAGCATTCTCAGAAGTTCCCTTAGGACAACATCTCCTGACCATACAGAGCTTACTGGTCCTCTCTGGGTTCCTTGAAAACACCACCTCTGAGCTCACAAGAGGATTTCCCGAGAGTGCCAGGCTCTGACCTCGCATATGCCCTCTGGATGAACCACATCCTTTCACCTCCATTATGCAGAGTTTCACGCTGCTGCATGAAATTCCCAGAGCAGGACTGTCCAGATTTCATCCTTCAGCAGGCTCAAACTCTCTCACATTACAGCATGCACCTTAGGTACATGAAAGATCTGGCATGAAGAAGACAAAAAGAGTTTTGGCTTGCATCAAACAGAAAAGCCTTGACGTTTATAACTGGCATACAACTCAGGGAGAGTCCACCTAGTATGTTTAAAATATTTCTTAAATATTCTTTCAGAGAGGGGGTGATGAAGGGGAAAGAAGACGCCAAAGTATATTTTGAAATGTTATGGAGAAAAATAGGAATAGCATTCTATTTTACTGTGAAGTTAAAGCTCAGAATTTCAATGCATCATTCAAACAGAAAAAATACTCTCCAAATAAATGACATTTTCATTGTGAACTATAGTTTTGTTATCAGCATGGATTAGTAAAATGTGAAATAAGAAAACAACAAGGAGACCCTTGGTTTGTACTTAGTCACAAACAGACTATAGAAATGTCATCATTAGTTGACATTTCAATTGTGAAAGTTTCTCATTTCCTGCAAGCTTAGGCAAATGAGGGATTTAAGCTGTATTTTTTTTTTTATGGCTACACTTTATGGCAGTCAGCTGTAAAATTCCTAACGATAGATGTTTGTTCTCTTGGGAAGTTTCTTTGAAAGTTTTTAGTTTAATAGTTGTTCTGCTACTCACCAGTGTTGAAGGCTATACTTTCAGTGAGGTATAACAAACAAGTATTTTACCTGTGTGCCTTCCATGGCCTATAAGGCCCTGAACTTTGTCACCAACCTTATTTTTATTGTCTTTCCTCATTTCTAATTTTTCACCATGTATTTGAGCCAATGTTTAATTTTAGATAACTTAAAAGGGCTCTTCTGAATTGGAGGTGCTTTAATTATCTGTTTTTTTATAACCATTTTTCCTGTTGGATATATATATATTTATATATATATAAGGTATGTATGTCCTTTGAATATGTCCCAGTTGTGTGTGAGCCATACCCAATGACAAACTGGAAGAGAAGGAAAATTATTGAAAAAACATAGCACTTTCAATTCACATCCTCCCTACAATATGGAATTTTCCTCCAAAGTCTTTTTAATAATAATTTAAAAAAACCACCAACAAAAGAAACCAAAACAAACAACTTGTCTCACAGGTTTTAAATAGCATTATCCCCATCAGTATCAATGGGTTCATCAGAATGTCTTCCAAGCTATTATCTATCATCTGTGATCAGCAGTGAAAATTCCCTATGTTGAAGACAATATTTATATAGTATTCAGAGCATTGATAGTGCTTGATAACAGAAAGGGCTTTTATAATCATATACTCTAGTTTTTAAATGCTGTTATTTGAAATTTGGATGTTAAAGATGTTGCTAGCAACTAAGTGAGAATTTGTGTCATGAAAAAATAACTGAAAGGCATCTGTTATGGCTTTCTGTCCTGTTTTTCTAGATTTTTAATAATAATTGCTGGAAGGGACAAAGGAAGCGTGTCCTTCACAATGCTTAATCACACAAATACCTTCACTAACATTAAGGAAGTCACTGATATGAACAAGAGTTTGTGGACTCAAGACCTGGCAATGACTAAACTGACAGTTCTTGAAGGACAGGAAGAGAAACAACTGGAGATGTGACTACCCTTGTGTATGTCAAGTTTAAATCATGTTACATGGATACTAGGGTGTTACCTGCAAGCCTGATACCTCCCAAAAGCATAAAAACTCATTTATGGCATATGCATTGGGGATTCCAAATTCTTTTTAATATGGATGTCCAAGCATGAATCACTACTGTGCTGCTTTTGGACTGTTGATTGAAAAATAGCATGTAATATAGCTATACTATTGCACCCTTATTGCTGATAAAAATCAGGCTGACAGCTAAGAGAGCTGTTTTGGGGAGTTTTATTTGTCAGATCATAAAATGTAAATGTTAATTTTGCCTTCAACACTATCTAATTAGTAACAGTTCCTATTCAAAAACTTTATTTTTATTGGCTTGACTTGCACTGTATTTTTATGAAGTGGTCTATGAAACGACTTTAGAATTTCTTTTAAACTTCATTATCTTTTTGATGATACAGTGATTTTAATTTGTATTTTTTAATCTCCTTTTAGCCAACCTTTTCATTTTGATTTTTCTCTAAAACAGTGCATGCTTTTTAATTTTGATAACTTTTAATAGAAATTAACTTTTTCAGAAGGATACCCTAGTACTTTTAGATGAGTTGTCTTTGCCTTCTTAAAAGGCTTTTAAAAAGCTGGCCCTCTCCAGCTCCCATTAAAAATAATAAAGCTGTCCCTCTGGGATATAGCTAAGATCCTAGGAGGTGAAAAGATTAGCAAGAAACTGAAACACAAATATTTTGCAGCTACAAAGTCAGCTAGCTTGGATAATCTTTGCAATCTGTACTAGAGAGTGGTCATTTCCACAACTACGAGAGCAAGCTCAGGTGCTTTAAAGGTTGGCATACTCTTGGAAGTACATTTTTCCTGTAGCTGAAAAATACATAAATTAGTGTAAGACAAGCATCTCGATAAGACTCTATAACATTTTTGTCTCCTTGTGAAACAGTTTGATAAGCTTTTACAATATTTTGCAAAACTTTTTGCTGAGTTTATATTCATGGCCTGATGTCTCTCAAAACTGGAGAAAGATAATATTATACCCTTTTTGGGATACTTGATGTCTAGCATTAGGGTTTAAAGTTTCTGTATCATGGAGAAATTTTCAAATAATATCCCCTAAGAAGATTTTTCTTCTTGTATATTTCAGCTTTGAAAGGTTTAAAAAGGAGTGGGTGGTAAGGGTTGTCGAGCTATTTGCAATAAACCAAACAAAAGGTAGCAGAGGCACATAAATTATGCAGGTTCACTGGAAGTGCAGAACTGGAAAACTCTTATGGAAAAGTTTTTTAAAAATTACTTAGTGTGAGCACAGTAAAATTGCATTTACAAATTTTCCTTAACAATATAACAGTTGAACAACAAAGCCAGTACACTTTTGACCAAAAAATATTCACCTTTCTTTTTTACATGTCAGAGCTTTTCAAGTAATGGAAAACTTGGGTCCTTTTCAGTTATTTTAAGGAACTAAATCAAGTGTAAATATCACCAATAAGATCACTACTTGCATTTAAGACTTAATCCATGCCAGCATAGCACTGCAATAGTTAAACTGTTTTTGTCCTAGTCTGCATCATTATTTGCAAACCAGTAAGTGCAGAGGGCTGAAGACAGAGAAGCTGTAGGAACAAAGAATCTATTTTTGATTGTAGGTGGGTTTTGGTAACATACCTTACCTGCATCAGAAGCTTCAGCTAATAATCATTTGTTTTGTTTTTCTACCCAGTCTTGCTTGCTCATTTGTTTCAGATCTTTAGATCTGATCACTTAAAAAAATCAAAATATAATCTGTATTTCAAGTACCAGACACAAAAAGAAGTATCCTTGGGCAACAGGATTTGTCTGTGCAGAGTAAATAAATTATTTTTAATAGGTACATACGGTTCTTCAATTTGATAGCTGCTTTTGCCCATGTTGCTTGTGCCTTGTGATTCATTGAGGTCTAAGAAATTGTTCCCAGAACATCTGATATAGTGTTTTTTATCCAATTAAGTCAATAATCACAAGGATTTGGAGTTCTCCACTAATACAGTATAGTTCAAAATTGGTTGATACTAACCTGTCAGCTCAAGTGGATTAATAGCTGGACGTCATTAGCAGATTGTGTGAACACTCCTAATCCATTTTAGGATTAAGCCATACAGGTTAGTTTAAATCATCTTAGTGGGGTTTCAATTAGCTTAGACTCAGGCCATTTACCAGTATGAAGATATACACAGAATGTCTTTTTCATCAATATTTGTTTCAGCAATTTCACATGTGTTAGTCAGCATCTATCTTCTGAGAATAACCACCCTCTTGGGCTTGTCAGCTGAACTGTTCATGTGGTTGCTCCTGTACCCATTGCAGCCAAAGTGAGATGAGTTATCAAAGCTCCATTATTAGTTCTGAAAAATATCTTGCAGGGAAGGTATAACAAAGTTTATATGAGAAGTTATATTTCAAAATAATAATTCATTATTTGACCTATATTCTATTTCTTCCTGGCATCAAAGTAATTATATTTGATAGAATGAAACTGCATTTAAATGTTACAAAGTATAGGGAAAGCTCTTTACGTGGAATACTTCTGTGTACCTCCTTAAATGTCAATGGACCTACACCGTTACACAGCAACTGAAATGGGAGCAGGAATGGGCCCTGATGGGAAGCACCCAAGAGTGCTGAGGGAATTGGCAGATGTTATTGTGAAGCCACTCACCATCAGAGAGGACTGGAGGAAAGCTATTGTCACACTGGTATTCAAAAAGGGCGAGAAGGAGGATCCAGGAAACTAGAGGCCTATCAGCCCCATCTCCATCCCTGGAAAAGTTATGGAACAGCTTATCCTGATGTCATTTCTAAGCATCTAGAATTAGAAAACGCCATCGGGATTGGTCAGCATGGATTCACTAAAGGGAAATCATGCTTGACCAATCTGATAGCCTTCTATGATAGGATGACTGGTTGGCTGGGGACAGAGCAGTGGATGTTGCCTACCTCAACTTCAGCAAGGCTTTTGACACTATCTCTCATAATGTCCTCATCGTAAGCTTAGGAACTGTGGGTTAGATGAGAGGACAGTGAGGTGGATTGGGAACTGAGAGCTCAGAGGTTTGTCATCAGCTGTGCAGAGTCCAGCTGGAAGCCTGCAGCCACTGGTGTTCCCCAGGGGCCAGTACTAGGTCTGGTCCTGTTCAATTTATTCATCAATGACCTGGATGAGGGCACTGAGCATACCCTCAGCAAGCTTGCTGATAACACAAAACTGGGAGGGGTGGCTGACACACCAGAAGGCTTTGCTGCCACTCAACAAGACCTGGACACGATGGAGAGTTGGGCAGAGAGGAACCTAAGGAAGTCCAACGAGGGCAAGCTTACAGCTTTTCTGCAACTTCTTACACTCCCATACACCTGGAGATCCAGAAAGCAATATGGCCACTGAGGAGAGATCTCAAGAAACAGCTGTCTGAGTCTCATCTTCTACAGTTTTACACATAAGAGAGGAATGACTCTTCACAAACCATTCATCATTTGAGACCCATTATTTCATTATTTGAATACCTGCCATTTAGCGTTTAACAGAATTCAGCATAAGAGAGCAAGGTCACTAAAAATGCTAAATCATTAATACAGCACTTAGATTACATAATAGTTGATCGTTTTAGAGCAGCAGCAATACATATTGAATGGATTGAGGAGAGGTGTGGAGGGAGAGGAAGAATGACCCAGGAATGTCAGTCTATTTCATGGACTGATATGAATCGTTGTCCTTTGATTACAACTTGCTAAGTGTAATTGCTGCTCTATTGTGTTATTAGAAAGTGTTTTTTGGCTCTTGGATTACATGTACATACACCGAAGCTTGGGACTACATCTGCCTTTAAGAGGGGAAGAGTTTTTCTTACTGTTCATGGTTCTGGAGGCCAACCAAGACAAGGTGAGGCTCCCTTTATCATCAACCCATGTGGAAATACCCACTGCCACCATCATCAGGACATCCAAAACACCATGAAAGTCCGTTTCCTCAGAAGGAATTCCGCAAGTGTCAGGTCTGCAAACATCACCTGTCCTTTAGTGAGGAAAGGAATTTTATACAGCTTTAGTAGCCCAACTTAGTTCCACCAAGGCAGAATTCAAATCTCTTTTCCTCTAATAAAATATTTATGTGATTGTGTTGAGAGATTTTCTGCTTCAGCTTTTCAATCCCACTGTATCAAAAATCTTCATGATTTATTTTGATCTTGCATTGTTTGAAATTTAGAACATAATTATAATAATTTTTAAGTTAGCTTGCATATACAGAAATATTTGATTTGTTTAAAAATTAAGAATAAAAAAACCTGCATATCAGTGACTCTGTCTTACTGTGTAGTTCTGCACTACCTTCTTTGAATGAGTAGGTAGGATGAGTTACATAGTAATCAGTGTTCCAATACAAAATTTCAGAGTGCAAGGTCGTGACACAAATGTTTGAGATGCTGTTCATGTTTTATATTCTATATCTTTCAGAATGTTCTTTCTTGGAGCACTGAGACAGTGCTTGGAGGCTTTAGAAAAGAAGTTCTTGATATTTAAGGGAAAGCAGTATGTACAGTATTGTTAGGGGAAGGATTGCTTTTTAGTTACTTCTGAGGAATATAGCAAAGACTAAGGAAAAATAATGCCTCATTCTTACTGAGAGAAGCAAATTCAGAGTTAAGAGGTCAAATGCTTTTATTACAACAGCAGTACATCTGGATCTGTTAAATAATCCAAGTGGCACTGCACTGAACATCACATTTACCTTCTTTAAATGTATTCTGTTCATCAAGTTTTTCAGTACATAAAAACACTAAGGAAATGATGAAAAAGTCTGACACTAAATGAATGTACAGTTTATTTAAATGTTTTATATTTAATGTAAAAAGATGCTTGCAACATCTTTGTATATAGTTAAAATTTATAGTAACATCACTGTAGCTGAGTTATTCAAGAATACAAAAAAAAAAAGGAAACTTCTGCATTTTTACTGCGTCTTTTTAAGCAGTCCTCAAACAGTATGATCTATGTTAGTACTGAAGTATAATTATGTTCCTGACAAGACACAGCATGGTTCAGAGCCCAGGTAATAATCCTTCCTCGAGGTTCCTTGTTCTGTGATGGGCCATCTTGTCTTACTCTGGACTATGTTTAGAGCATAAGCCCTGAGGAGCATGGTCCTGAGACATCCCTATAGCTTTAGGCTAAGACAGCAGAGTTCAACTTAGATTATTGGTTTGGGCATTTGGCCAACATTGCTGGAGCTGCTGGCAACAGTATGAGGCAAAGAAATAAAGGGAGAAAGTAAGAAGGTTGTAATGAACCCTGGTGCTGGAGAAGAAGCTAGTGATAGCAAGATGTGATTGGAAAATGTGGAGAAACACTGCTACACTATGCATTTTATAAGTTGTTTTAAAAAAAAAACATCTGCATTTCATACAGCAAAATAACATACTTACTTGCTGGCACGTATACTTTCAGGGCTGCACACGCACACACAGCAAGAGATATGCTGCTGTATAAACATTAATTTTGCATTCTTTTGAGTGTCTACAATATTAGGTGACATTCCAGCAATGTTTTAATACTGAATTCCCTGAAAAGCATGTTGGTAGATATTTTTTGAGAGGAAAACAAACTAAGATCTATATTCGGAGCTACTCCAGTTTGCCAAGCTGCTCAATTTTATTCAGGACATCTTAGGAACATATAAATAAAGGTAAAGTAGCAAAACATCCAAATATTTGTCAGATTTAAGGAAACAACACAAGTTGACCCCCATGGAAAGCAACTATTTAATTTAAGAATGCTTACTGGCATCAGTGGTGGCTTTGCTGGTAGAGAGTGGAGTAAACAAGCTATAATGTTGTCTACAATATAAAGTTATAAACTTAATGTCTTAGCTTGCTTCTCTCAAACTCAAGGACAAAGCTCCAATTGACTTTATTGGAGCAGGGATAACATATGGAACTAAAAGTTCAAGCTAGCTTGAAAAATATTGCAAAGAGGCTCATTTTTGTTGTGAATGTGTGCTATATGCAACTTTTCTCACCAAAATATTTTCTGAGCATGTTATTTTACATTTCTACTTCACTGGGTGCAAGAGACTTTATTTCTACCACTAGCTTAATTACTCAACTTATTTCAGTAACTTTATTCTATTTGGCTTCACATTACATTTTGGACTTTCAGCCCTAAATTGCAGATGTTTGTAATAGGTTATGCTTAAGAAAAAAAGAAGGGTTTAAGACTAAGAGTTTCCCTTATGCCTGCTAATCTACTTAACTGAATCCTTTCTTTATAATTTAGTTTTTTCAAACCAGCATTTTTTTGTGGGGCTTATAAAATTTATTTTGCACCCTACATATTGTGATACATTGAACCAATGGTTTCTTTGAATTTCTTGTATATGTTAAATTCCTGAATTGCCATATATCCAGGACTATATTGTTTTTGCAGTTGTAGCTTTGTTTGTATTAAAACAGTTCTGAATGTATTATCACCTATCCCAATTCTATTCCTGTTCTTTTTCTGTACCTCCCCAAAAAGTTATATTTGTGGCTTTAAATCAAAACTAGAAGTAAGAAAGTCCACATATAGCACAATCATAAATTCACGTCCTTAGGTGCTTAATCAGTTCTTTTTTATTATGTTCTGTTTATCAACTAATATCTGATTATTTTTTTCTTTTAAACCCTCTCTTAGGAGCTGTCTATTAAATTAAGAACTAATTTAAGAATAGCATTCAGTTGAATCACAGTGCTTTAAAAATGGTACTTTAAAAACCTCTTTCCATTTTGAAAAATGCAGATTACCAGTCTTCTGTTTTGCCTCAATGGAAACCTAAACCAGGAATGTTCCTACAACATTTAAAGCCTCATGAAATAAAATAAAAAGTTATATTTATTCCATTTACCTGAATAAACTAAAGAAACTACCTGAGAAACTAAATCTTTTATTTCTCACATATCCAAAATGTGCTTTAATATGCATGGAAATCTGTGATCTGTGGAAATTGCAGGACAAAGCTTGATGTGCACTGTTATTTTGAATATGAGGGTTAACTGTATGTCTTAGAAAGTGCCCAACACAGTATTTGTCACTCAAAAACAGAAATAAAACAGCTATGCACTATAATTTATAAACATAGAACAAATTGTTACAGACATTGCTATATGTCCCCTGAAGAGGCCTAGAGACCCATGATTTTTTTTATATTGCTTTTTAAGAAAGTATTAAAAAAAAAAGGAAGAAATCAGGTTTGAAAGCCCCTTATCTCCTATAAGACAAAACAGGGTGCACTGGTAAACTAAGATAACTGACTGGTAGAGAATCTAGGGAACAAAACATTAACTACAAACAAGACAACCAGGAGATGTAGGATGACAGGAGACGAACAAGAAAGCATGCAGAACATGGAAGGACAAGAACAGGCTGCTGGATCAGCTAGTAAATGAGGCCTTGAATTATGACTTCACTCATACTTTCTTAAGCAATGACATATGATACTTTTCTTGGGGAAAAAGTAAAAAGGACTGGAACAATATCTAGGGGGCCCTCAGTTACTAGCACGCGATCTAATGTGGGCAAAGATCAACACAATATATTGTTGCTGGCAGGAAGATTGTTACTCAGCAGGATGCTCACAGCATCTGGCTTAGTGAGATACTCTAGTTCTGAACTTAGATGCTCACAGCCCTCTGAATGACAATATATTCCTCTGTTGACTAAATAAGGAGCCCAGGGAGAGAAGCTTTAACTTGTCAGAAAAAAATATGGAAAAGGAAAAAAATAAGTTACAATTTTTTTTGCAAACTCTGTACCTCACTTCCCCCTCAGAGGTTCAGTTCTTATCTTTCTTCTTTCACTCCAGCAGAGAGGCAGTGTGATACACCCTTATTTTTCATGGCACAGCAAGTGTTTCTTGATGAGTCAGTAAGGTTATACAGACTAACACATTCAAAGGATGAGAGTCCAGTTATTGCCAGTCCACTTCCTTAACCAAGTTTGCAGTGGAAATATAACAGCTCTGCGGGATCTACTTTTCCTTCTCATAAAAAAACTTGTATACGAACAGCTTCTGCAAGGAGATAGGTATAATGTAGACTACATAATGGGAGCAGAAGTATTGGAAAGCTAATGTTTTTTAGTTTTATTTGCTTTAGAATTTTGACAGCATTGTTGTTGACATGCTAAATAATTTTCTCTGTTTGAATTTTATTCTCTTTTAGAATGTGATTGAAAAAGAAAGGAAAAGTGAGTACCCTTTTACATTGCTGGTATTTATATTATTTGGTGGTTTATGTATCTATTGTACTAGACTAAGATATATTACAGTTTGATTCAGTTTAGGAAATGCAAGGGTGGCAGATTCTTATTTTTAATTTAATGAATAGCTCAATATTTGGTATTGTAAAGTGCTCTTAAGTAATATGTATACTTCAAAAGAGGGTGGAATAGCATTTAAATAAATTCCAACCATAGAAGTATTATGTTTTCTTTATAAGAATTTTTGCATATCAAAAAACCCCACCCAACTCTTAGAATACCTGTAAATGCTCAAAAATATTTTTCTGCTTTTATATACACACTTCTGAACCTGTACAACCCTGAACATTAGTATTAGCTCTTGCTTAAAAGTTGCAGAAATCTGCATTGTTTCATGGTTATACTAACGATCAGAAATAAGCCTTGTGTTACAAGGGACAGAACACTTTGAAGAAGGATTTTACAATTTTCAAACAATTTAGATTTAATGATGCCAGACACATAAATATGGAATCTTGAAATATAGGCTTATAGACTCATTTAGATATTTATACTTGCTGTCAGAGAGACAAAAAGAAGTGTATAAATATGCATCTGGGACCTACCACATATGTTTCCTGCATCTGCCACCTTGTCTGTGCTACTTTAACCAGTCCTGATCTGGGTACTGGTAATTGAGACTGAGCGAAGATAAGATCCCCTAGTGACTTTTAGGAGTTTACGAGTACTGTAGCTAGACTTCCAGGTTGATGTTGAGCTCTTCTAAAGTAGCACCCACAAATACATGATGCTTAATTCTGGAAGACAAAAATGTGTCCTTTTTCATTCATGTTTTCAGCATCTTTTGGCTGGCCTAGAGAGATACAGTGTATTTGGAAAATTTTAACTTCAGTGAATGCCTGAAGTGCTATACATTTCCATACCCTCAATCTTATTTCCTGCTTTACTTCAGGGCCTGACCACGCTGCATTTCCATACTGCACACTTGCTAGTTTGCTCCTGGGTCTTCCTTCTTCACACTAAGATTTTTAGAACACAGGGCACTACCTGAGGGTCTAAGGTCAAAGCCAGCTGCCAAGTAGTTCAGTTACAGCGATGAAAGCAGGGCAAACACAAACAGTCCTTACATTGTGGCAAGAGGGCCACAGTTTATTTTCCTGGGGATGATCCACAAGGACTATAAGAAGCCTACCTTCTTTCCCAGCAGTGACTTTACATAGATTTCAAAATCAAGGACCAATACATGAAAAATATTTTTTCAACATCTATGCCACACTGTGACATACTTAATCTGTGGTAAAAATGAAGAGTATCTTTGCAGGAAAGATCTGGATCAAGATATTATTTCTTCAGAGGGTTAAAGACCATCAACATAGTCCAGCTTAACTGGAAGGTGCACCACAGTTGCTATTTTCCAACCAAGGTAAAGTAACTTACATAAAGAAAAGAAAAAAACAAAACAAGGCACTCTTTCCATAGACAAGAGAATCAGAAAACTAACAGGAAAAGTGTCTAGTCTTCTTTCTTACTACCCTACTGGAAGCAGCTCACATTCCTTTGACATGCAAATATCTATGTAAAACAGAATATACTTAACACACTGTGCTCTTTGATAAATAAACTCATGGAAAACCACACAGCTTGAATAATACTTTGGAAATTTGTCTAAAAATCACTATTTGCTTGTGAGAAACAGTGTATCTATGGTAAGTATTCCTGTAGTTAACTGAAGATTCCAAAATAGCTTTCACACTGCCCAGGATCAAATCTGAGGTTTGGATTTATCCTAAAGCATTATAATTCTCCAAAACTGTAAACCCCAGTTTATTCCTCACAAACATTTAAAAAACAAACAAATAAAAGAGAGAACTAGAGAGAGAAATGGCGAGATTAAGATGTCAGTGGTAGGCAAATAAGGAAACATTTTTTTTCCCCTTGAAACTACATAAATTACTTGTCATTTGGCATACACTGTTTCAAGTGTTATTTAATTAAAATAAATGAGAAACATTCAAGTTAAATTTAGCATAACAAATTGTATTAGCCTCATGACATGATAAGAGCATATATTACTATTTCCAACACTTTTTCCAATGGATTTATTCTATTTTGTGAACATTATTCTTGTTCTTCAGAGTAGGAAAGGAATGTATCTCATTACGATTGAAATTCTTTACAGATAAAAGAGAACATTTGAACAAACATTGTGTTATGCTGTCTTTATAACCATATTTTGCTAAGCTGTGCTTTCTGAAGCGCATACATGCAAGACATTGTAAGATTTATAACTTTGGAGATGTTTTGCATATTTTGACTGGTCACAATTAAAATATGTGTATATCTTCTGATTCCAGGAATGTGTGATCTACATTCATCATAAGAATAAAGGAAGAAAAACATCCACTGATTATGATTATAGGAGTAATTTTTATGGATTACAAATTAGATTTTAATTCATAGATGTAAGACATGCTTTTGAAAAATTATTATAAACTTTTCTGATAGCTGCAGGGTTTTGTTTTTATCATTATACTTTTATCTGTCCCACTTGATGAATATAAAAATGTCTTGGTATACTTATGAAAGCAAAATGCACTTGCTTACAAAAAAACCCAAACCTGTCAGAAACAGAATTTAAGGTAACTTCAATAGAGAGTCCTTGTTTTTCAACTCTGGCATCCCAAATCAGTATTTCCTATTTACTTTTAATTAATGATATTCCTAACTATATTAGTGAAGAGTTAGTTCCCTTTTTAAGGTTTGTTTTTGGTTTTTTTTTTTTTTTTTAAATTTGCTCTGTGGAAAATTAATACACTAGCTTAAAAGAAAAAGCAGCATTAATGGTGTACTTTAACCATTTAATTCAATTGGGTAGAGAAAAAATATTGCTGAAAATTCATCATTGTTTTTAAAATAGAAAAGAGTGATTACTAGATAATGACAGAAGAACATTTGTTTTGGATTTAAATTTGATTTTTTAGGGCAATATGAACTATATGATATGCAAACCATTCCTAAAAATCAATAAACATCTTGCATAATATTGTATGCTGTAAAAGTTGCTTTGCATTCAGTAGTTCTATTATATGTCTTAATGTCTTCAAATGGCTTAAGATTTCTAGATAACACACGAAGAGGTGCGTTCTTTCACTTGCTAGAATGCTGTTAGAAGGACTCTACAGAGGCTTTAAAGATACCTTTCTCTACCCACTATCTACGAAGAGACTTTAGGAATTTAGTCCAAAAGAACAAATTCAGCTGCTGCCTAAAATTTAGGCAAATGTTAGGAGCCTGAGTATGATTTCTAATAAGTAAAAAAGATCACTTAGCACCCCAATTCTTAAAAAAAAGCAACAAAAAATCCCCCAAAACCCAAAAACTAACCAACAACCAAAAAACCAAAACCCAACCAACCAAAAAAAAAAACCAAACCCAAAATAAAACATCTTTGACACCTTAGAACAGTCAGGTAAATGCTGCCTCCTGTACTGCCAGACAAGAAGGTGCATTAAACAAAAATCTTTTGGCCACACAGTAAGCCCAGAGCAATTGCTTTCCTTGAATCCTGAAAACAACCACAAAAGTTTCATGTCCCTAGAAAAAGTTGCTGGGAAGCAACCTGTTCATGAAACCTGTGCATGCCTGCCATTTCTCTAACATGTGACAACACTGGCAAAACAGGTGTCTTCAAGCATAACATGTAAAACTATGGCTAACAGGAAACCAGAGAGAAACACAGCAGCAAAGTGAATTAATACATAAAAGAATAACTATATCCTATAGACTTACCAAAACTGCTATAAAGCTGACCTTTTTTTTTTTTATTTAGAAAGATAATGAGGTGGTTTCAGATGCAAATAATGTAAGACAAGAAAAATTCTTTTGTCTCAAAAATGCAGTGCCTTTAAACATCTAAATATCTGTTGAGTAACATATCTAAAATGGTAATTTGTTTGCCAATAAATATCTGACAGTTCAGAAATCAGTTTCAACCATTTTTTTTGTTTTTTAGAATCATTCTAAATATTGATGTTATACCCCTGTGGATCTCTTGTAAAAGAATTCAGTTTGAACAGTCTTTCATCTGGGGAATCCACTTATTTGTGGAATTGCTTTATTAAAGTTTTCTGAATAGATTGTTTCATTTGATTTCCAAGTTGCCACAGTCTAAATTTATAGCAAAGATGGCTGATTAAGAAGATAATACTCAAAGATAGAATTTTCACTGTTATGTAAAGAACAGACAAAACAGGAAAACAAAGATTTGAAATTGAAACTGTCTAAGCTCACAGAGTAAGTGAAGTGAGAGAGAAGGAGGAGTCCATAGGACTCCACAGGATTTGCAAACAAGCTACATGTTTGTTAGGACATGCTATTTTTGATATTGACTAAGTCATAAGAATTCCCAAACAACAGTATTAACCTTTTTTTTTTTTTTAGGGAAATAAATTAGGAAGCAAAATCTCTCCAGTGCAGTTGATCCTTTAGTGATCAGGAGAGTGATCAAGCTGTGCACAATATGAAAATATAACTTCTTAAAGTTCCATCATTAAAATTTCAGCATAAATTTTGAATAGACAGAGAACATGGGCTTTTTTTTTTTGGCAATACTGATTTTCTAAAGAAATTATCTCAATAAATTTCAATTTATTTTAAATATTTTAACTAGAACATTTGTGAACTCGGGCCATTTTGGAAACTATTATCTTTCTGCAGCATTATATTTACCTCTGAGATAAAGCACAGCTGAACAAATCTTTACAGCCAGAAAAAAGATAGGTACGGAAAACTAATGTGATATTTACACAGAAAATGTTAAACAAACACAAAAAAAAACCCTTTAAGAAGATATCTCCAAATAATATAAATATACCAATTTACTTTCAACAAAGATAAAGCCTATAGCAGTGGTATTTTCAGTCCTAGACTCTTACACCTAACATATAGTATTACTTACCTGAATTAAAATAATATAAAATAGAATAAATATAAACATTAAAATAAACTACAGTCTATAAAGTTCCTTAAAATTGTGATGTGATAACTTTTAAGCCTGAAAATATTACAAACCTATAATAGCACATTTGATTTCACACCTAATAAAATTATCAGAAATAATCCCCTGCTGCCCAATACTTTTCTTGATTATGAGACAGGACAGCTAACCACTTACTACAATAAAATTTTTCTCACAGTCACTAGCCATGCCACCATAAGTAGGCAATCCACTTACATCAGCACAAAAGGTAACTTACATTGTCTTTTGTAGGCTCCTCTGAAGACCAAATTTCCACTCAGAACAAGACAGTAAGCCTCAGCGAGATCCACACATTGCTGGAAGACAGTCCTTGCTGTGTGAAACCCTTGTGCTCAAGTATGCCTGTTGGCTCTGAAAACACTGCTCAAGAAACAGCTTTTTGGATTTAAAGTGAGCTTTCCAGAAGACACAACAATACTGAAGATATACAACTCCTCCAAAACTTCTGAAAGAACAGAGCAGTTACAATCCTTTCTCACCCAAATATAAGCCTTTCTCCTTATTATGACCAGCTGGAGTGCATGGAGCTCCACCTGGGGATGGATAAGGAGCCAGGTGAGAGTTTATGGGTCAGGATTAAAGGGAGGACAGGGGATGTTACAGTGGGAGTCTGTTATAGGCTACCTGTCCAGAAAAATCAAGCAGATGAGGCCCTCTATAGATAGATAGGAGCAGTTTCATATTCACGAGTCCTGGTCCTCATAGGGGACTTCAACCACCCTGTTGGAGGGATAACACAGCGGGGCATAAGCAATCTAGGAGGTTCCTGGAATGCATTGATAATAACTTACTTCTCCAGAGAAGCTGTGAATGTTCCATCCCTGGAGGTGTTAACGGTCAGGTTGGATGGGGCTTTGAATAACCTGGTCTAGTGGAAGGTGTTCCTGCCCATGACAGGAAGGTTGGAGCTGGACAATCTCCAAGATTCTTTCCAACTCTAATGATTCTGTTATTCTATTATGATCTGACGCTTTACCAGGCAAACTGATGGCATAAGAACTCTTCTCCTCACCTAGGCAACCATGGCTGTGTATGATTTTTATCTTGCCCTATCACTATTATTGTTTAAATACTTGCTATTCTAACCATGGTGGTTTAAATGGAAAACATATTACACTATGTTCAAGAATAGGAAGAATTTTCTCAGGGAGAAATACTTTCTGAGATCAACAGTCAGAAGAGTAACTTCTGCTCTGAAGTTAACTTCCTTATTGTCTTTCACCTAGAACATTTTGTTTTCAATCATCTTACTGTTGATGATATTTATAATGTTTCCAGCCTTTCATTGTTGTCTCACAGCTACTGCTTACATTGCACCCTATAGATTCACTGTCTTTCCCTGATGATGTATAATGCTATATGTAGTTGTGATTATCACCTACATACACAAGTAATATAAACCGTTTCTTTTCTCTTTTTTTTTTTTTTTTTTTTTTTAAATGCAGTAGCATTTGCACCATCTTCCAACTGTATGTACCACTTTTTCGTCCTTCAGAACCAAGCTGGCAATTCTCATCTTGAATAGCTTTAAAATTGCTCATAGCAATCAATGACAACTGAGGCATCACTAAAGAATTTCTTTTATCTCCAAGCTCCAATTTAGATCAGTCATTAAGCTTGAGTAAGCTTGAGCTGTCAGAACATTGTCCCTCATCACATGCTTTAAGCACAAAAAGTCAGCTTCAAAATCAAATTTGTTCTATCTCTTACTACATTTTGTATTGGTCTAGTATGAACAATAAACTTTACTGAAATAGTACTGTCAATCTTTAGAACTCGGATAACTACACAGGCTTTTTATCTAAGGAGGGCTGCTATGCCTCAAATGTCATCCACACTAAATCATTTCCTTATATTTCCTCTTTTATGCTGTTTGATCTTGTTAGCGATGTATACTACATTGCTGTGTAGTGCCTTTTTTATATAAGCATATATTTTAAAAATATCAAATAAAAGTATAATTTCAAATATGAGAAGGAAAACATCTAAGTAAATATCTGATATATCAAACATATAAGATCCATAGATATTCCTCTGCAAAATCTCCATACAAGCAGTATTTGTTTCAGTCAGGATTCAGTCTTAAAAGTGCAAGTTTCAAACCTCTGCTTAGACTATATTTCTGAATTTATACTGGAGCCCTTTTCAACTGTCTCCTAAATTAAATTATGGTAATTTTTTAAGTCTTTATATTCACCTGAAATATTTTTTCATGAGCAGATTGAAGCTGAAGACAAAAATCTGTCTTGAACAGGATGTTTGGCTTTCTGTACTATTCTAAGGAACTTCTCAATATGATTAAGGGCATAATATGACACAATAACATACACTTCTCATTGAAGAGAGAAAATTAAAAGACAATTACAGGACATTCTCTAAGATAGTTTCCCCCACTCTTCAGTTTCCCACTATGATTTTAGTTCATAAAATTGGCTATGATTTATAAATCACATCAGAACACTCAATATTCTCTGGGAAAGAAGGATTTGAACGTGCAGATATTGATGACAAAGGTTTTTAGATTTCATCTTTGAATGTATATACTTTAACTCTTCCATTTATCATTCCTTAGATTTCTTCTTTTTGTTTCTGTTTTGCTTTGTTCTGTCTTTTTAAATGGAGATATTGGTTGCAACAAGATTCATCCTTTCTTAACAAGTGAAAAAGAAAAAAACCATGGCATACAACATAAACCTAACCAGACGCCAGTATTTCTGATTAGCTGCTATTCATCTGTAATTATATAAAGATGCATAAATAAAAAGTGAGAGAACTGAAGAACTTTCAGATGAATACATGTCGTTATATAAGCATGTTGAATATATGCCAAAAAAAATAGCTGCAAAATAAGATACTGGTTCTTAATTATATTGTCCGTAACCTAGCCCCCATGACTGAAGTGTTTATTCTTCAGCTCTCAGCCATCCAATTGTCAATTACAATGACATATTTCCTCAGGACATGTATGCAAATCCTGTTTGACTAAGGCGCAGTAGTAGGAATAAACTTTATGATCAAAATAAAGAAAGACTAGTAGAAAAAGCAAAACCAGACTTATTAAGAAAACAAGGTAACAGCCACAAGGTACCCACTCTTTTATAATGAAGAACAAATCTTTAATTGGTATTCATATGCAGAACATTCTTTAATTCAAGTGCAGAGAGACATCAAATATATTTCTATATGAGAGTGTATGAACTTAAAGATACTCATCTCTTAAGCAGGCCACTTTTAACGGCAGGAGTCTAAGACAAGATTTTAAAATGTAGCTAATTATTTTAGGAAAATTACTTGACAAAGAGAGAATATACAGTGAATGTTGCTGGCTATTTTTGCTCTGTGACCCTTAAAATCATTAAAGTGAGCTGGGACCATACAAGTGACTGAGTAAGAGATGTGGGGTTGGAGCTCCAGAGCTTCCATTTCAAAGCTTTTGGGATAACTCCTAACAACCTTTTTCTATGCCTCAGAATGTCATCAATATTTACTGTTTCTAGAAGTCCCATATTGGTCTGAACTGAAAATAAAAACATCCCACCAAATGAATTACATGGTTATTGATGGTGACTAGATCTTAAAATCATTTGCTTCAAACTTAGAACTTATTTTCTTGTCTATCTCTTTGAAAACTACCATCAGTGGAATGGAAATTACTAATATTAGATCAAAATGTTTGTTTCTATATAAAAAACAGCTCAGGTACAAGGAGCTGGCATTAACATATAAGCATACAGTATTTATAATTTAAACTGTGATTTCTGAATATTAGAAAAATCAAAAATACCATGGGAACAGCTGAATTCTAAAGACTGAAAACTGAACTCTGCAATTTGAATGTGATTATTTTTCTATTTTATTAACAAGAGCTTCAATATTTTAAAAAATTACATTAATCTTAGGGTTTTTTGGACAAAAATATACAGTTATTGTAATGTGAATTGAAAAAAATAGATTTGGTTGTGAAGTATGTTTGTTGTGTTAAATCTACTCACTATAAAGACATAAAATGACTACCTATTGAATACAAGTGAAAAAGGTTTCTGTTAATAGCATTCCTGAGAAAATAGTGCTATGGGCATTGCTAAACCGTATAAAAAGCTATTCTACTCAATATTTTAAAATATTAAAGTTTTTTAACTGAAGATAAGTTTTAATACTTGTGAACTTGGTTCCATCCATATAGATTATCTTTTCCTCTGATTGGTATCTTGAACTGGATTTCTATTAGTGATTTGAAAATATATTTATATACTACACTGCACAAAGATGTGATATAAATCTACAATTGGATCCACAGGTACTGTGAACAGTCCTTCAGAAAAAGAATTTTCTGCTTTTCCCACACTGCAGTTATTTAAATGTTTGATCACATCATTTATTATTACAAATCACTATCATCTATGAGCAGTATTCAGTCTCATTTTCATAGTTCAGATTTATATGAAAAAGAGAATATTGAATTTTCAAAAGCATCCAATGGATTTGATTCCTCTGCGTAGCATGGTTGACTATTTTAGAATATGGAGCTGGTGATAGAACATTTTCCTTTCTTCATATTGTGCCTAGAAGCTTAGCACTTAGATTCATAGAATCTTCTGATCCGGAAGGGACCTCCAAAGGTCATCTAGTCCAACCCCCCTGCAGTCACAGGGACACCCCCAACTAGATCAGGTTGTCCAGGGCCTCATCGAGCCTCCCCTTGAATGTCTCCAGGGAAGGGGCCTCAACCACCTCCCTGGGAAACCTGTTCCAGTGCTCCACCACCCTCATTGGAAAGAATTTATTCCTAATGTCTAATCTAAATCTGCTCTTCTCCAGTTTAAAGCCATTACCTCTTGTTCTGTCATTGCTGGCCTTTGTAAACAGACTCTCCCCAGTCTTCATGCAGGCCCCCCCCTCAGGTACTGGAAGGCTGCCAATTCCTTATCTACTGAACAGTCCACCCATCAAATCCATATCTCTCCAATTTGGCAAGCAGGAGGTCACAGGGGACTATGTCAAAGGCCTTACAGAAGCCCAGATAGATCACATCCACAGATCATCCCTTATCTAGTGACATAGTCACTCCATCATAGAAGGCCACTAGGTTAGTCAGGCAGGACCTGCCCTGAGCAAAGCCATGTTGGCTGTCCTGAATTATCCTCCCGTCCTCCATGTGCCCAAGTATGGCATCTAGAAGGATCTGTTCCATGATTTTCCCAGACATAGAGGTGAGGCTGACAGGTCAGTAGTTCCTTTCTTCCAGTCAGCAGGGACTTCACCTGACTGCAATGACTCTTCAGATATCATGGATTGCAACTTCATCAGCCAGTTCCTTCAGGACTCTGGGGCTACTGTAATGCTTATAGTCTAGTAAAGTCTGTTGTTGAGACACATTAAGCACCACGTTATTCAGAAGCAAGTTTAGTTTTTGGGCCTTTCCTCAGTCTTAGACTAGCAATCAAGAATTCAATTAACAAATACTTCAGACAAGTTCATCATAAAATAGATCCACTAAAGTTTCCATCGTGAATAACATAAGTATATATTTAAGCTTATGAAAATATTTGAAAAGCAGAGCCTGAACCACCTAGTTCTAAACTCTAACCAGAATAGTTAAGATTTTACAAATGGAAAAGTAACACTTCTAAAGACAACTATTAAAGAGCTCATACAAAAAAGTCAGGAACAAACTCAAGAAATAGACTTTTTTGAACTAAGGATACGTAGGATTTTCAAGTATGTTCCATTAACACATATACATAAATAGCTACTCATGCTTCATAGAAAATAAGTAGGATTAAAGACTTGCCATTATAGAACTAGTAGAACACCTGTATCTCCCACCAAGGCAGTGGTGTTTCATTACAACTACAAAATTTATGCAATGAGACTTTAAGAAACAAAACTAAATACTATCTCTAAAGCAGTTCTATGAACTGAAATCAAGCCTAGCAAAGAAGAAGAAACTACACCCTTTGTGACACCCTTTAGATTCCTAAGACTTAAAAATTTACCAAGTGCTGTCTAGGTAGTTCAGTCACTGTTGTCCTGTACATCTGCATTTCCACCCAGCTGTGTAGATTTCTGCTAAGCATTACTTCATCTGACATCCAATGTACGTTGCAGCTATGCCCAATAGGAAGACTATACTGGAGATAGAGTTTATTGTATGTTCTTAAACTTCAAAGCTTTGAAAGGCTGTAAAGCTGGGTAAGTTTTGTGAAGTTGTAGAAATCAAGGTACTTTGGGTTTTATTATATATTTAAGTGTTGTACTTTGCATTTCTGTATTTTCTAAGAACAATTCTGGATTACATGCAAGTAATGTGTCTAGGTGGGGATTTTGGTTACTTGTTACTTAATACTTAAGAGAAGAAAAGGGTTATAATGAGAGCAAATAGATTCCTTAAGGCAAAGAAACCCTGCTCTTGCCATATTTTATGTGCAAAGTACATAACTTTTAAAAATTTTTTTAATATTTTTTTATTTTTATTTTTTTATTTTGCTGTTGAAGAAGGAAGAGAATATACTTTGCACAAAACATTTCAATATCTGTTGTGAATATCTCTAAATAATTTAATTCTATCTTACAGCTCAGGGCAGACCTCAGAAGTAATGAAATATTCAAGTAGTGAGAGAAATGCTGAAAAGCTGTAAATCACTTGCAACAGGGATTTGCTTTACCTAGCTCAATGCTAACTTGGGTATTTTAAGTACTGCACTGCTGATGTACTTCCAAGGAGAGCTACTGACTGATATAATGATTTTGGCAGTAATAGAGATATTTTCTGTTTCAACTTAAATTTTATATGCTTTAGACCTTCATTAGAAGACAGACATCCTAGAACTTCTCAAACTTCTCATTAATTTGCTAGGTCTTTGGTCAGAATCACCGTTGTTCAGCAATGTTAAATTTGTTCTGACGTCTGAGAAAATCTTCATTTTTAGATATCTAATTTCCTGCTGGTAGAACTAGTAAATTAGGCATTGAATTTTCTTGAAATTTAACTGTTTTCTTTTGGGATTCAACTCTAGACATTCTAGTTATAAGTTCTTCTGTCAAAGTTTACTTATTTTACTCTTGCAAAACAAAGTTACTTTGGTCAAGTTTTGTCACTCAAACTATAATACTTACATTTTTTACTTTCTGTATGACAGAGCTATGAACGTTCAAGGAACTTAAAATTTAAGAGGCCTTCCTAGTCATGTAGCGCTCAAATATATACCTTGTTTTTACACCACACTTGATGGTTTATTTCTTATAATAAGATTTTGCAACCATGTTTTCTTTAGCCTTATAAGAATGGTAGCATGTTATGGCAGGACTCTAGCTCAACTTTGGATAGGTTGAGGACTTTGGATACTTTAGCTCTAAAAAGTTACAAAAAGGGAAGAAAGCCATTTATAAAGATTATCAGGACCCAGAATAAGATGTGATGCACAGAAAAACTACAAGATGCTATAAGGTCAGAAATAGCTAAGTAATTTCTTTTGAAGACCTTTTGTTCTTCTGTACGTCACCTGGATGAACTCATGGCCACCAGTACTTGATACTGCTTTAAATATCAGCTGTGCTCATTACTTGGCTGAAAAACTTCTTGGGTGCTGGGAAAAATAACATTTTAGTCATGCTTTTCATGTCACCATTAAACTATTGTTATTTCATCATCACTTTAGGAACTATGGCTTCTGGTTATTTTCTTCCCAGCTGAGACAAAAAATTAAAATCTCAATTGCTTGCTACTGGAAACACAGTGGAATACAGAGTTCCAAAAGTATTATTTCCCATGGCTATGTTATTGAAACTGGATTTTCTGGGAAAAATTGGAGCAACTGAAGCCTGATTTCTGCAGATTTTATTGCTATGTGGAAATGTACAGACCATGGTTCATACCCCTATCTGCATCTCCTGTTCAGCAAGTTCCACATGTGCTAAGTGCCTTCTCTTTGCCTCACAGACCAGGTAACTCTTCAACCTGTTCTATGGGTTTTTTTTGGCAATAACATTCATAACCATTTCTACCTTCGACCTATTCATCAGTTTTCACTAAACTTTTAATATCTTTTACACCTTTTTCCCCTCTGGCCAGTTTCCTCGGAAAACTGTAGGTATTTAAATCTTCCCAATTCATACATGATTATTATGCTCCAATGATTTTTTTTAAAGGTATTACAAATCAGAAATTCAGTCTAATGAAGCAGTTGTCTAAGTGCTTTAGAAAACTAGATTCCTTTTATTACCAAAATCAGAGAGAATGATCAACATGTATCATTGTTGTTTTGCTATTTTTTCAAAACTATATAAAACTCATTTTCAGAAATATTCCTGAAAGTGGCATAAACAGCAAGCATTCTTCACTGGTTTTAAATAGGCTTATCTTTTTCCACTGCAGCATATTAGCTACTTACTGGATATTCAGGAGATACCATAAAACTCCCTTTCAGTTCCATAAAGAGAGGAAGTGATGTGCATAGGTGATATTTTGCAACTGTTTAGAAGTTCCTAATAACATTAGTATAGTCCAGCTACAAAATTTTCTGAATGCTTGCTTATCTTTTAAAGGCAAACCCCCCTCTCCTTTCCCCAAGGTACAGAGATACGACTTTGGAGTCTCACCCAAACAGCATGCAAGCGTTTGCCATATCCTCACCCGGTTAGCAACAGCCTCTTAACCACTCACCCGGCAGTAACAGTCTCTTAACCACTGAGCGAGTCTTGGATTCTGTTTTACGTGCTCCTCAACAGCTAAAGGGCTCTACCCCTCCCCCGTGGGCGGCTGGGCCCTCAGCAGAAACACTGGCCGTGCTGTGTGCGAGTGACCTCTTCAGCCAAGGCAGCGTCATTGCAGAAAGGTCACTGCAAAATTGACTTCCAAAATGAACTCTTTTTGAGGTAAAGCTGCCATTTTTTAACTCTCCTGAAGGTCCACAATAAAATGGAGACTAAGGGGCAAACTCAATTTTACAAAGTTCCCACTAATACTAAGTTTTTTTTAGATTTCTTTAAGTATATTCACCAATTTGTGTGCTGTTTCCAGATGGAGAATTATTAATAAATACTAAGTAAAAAAAAATTCGAGTGTGGACCATTAAAGTGTATTAAATTGACTTTCAAGGAGCTTAGTAAGAGACTGAGACATTGGCATAAAGCATATTTGCTGCAATTCAGTAATGGTTGTAATGAATATCAGTAATGATAATCTGCAGATTGTCAACATAGCACAATCATGGATTTCAAAATAGGAAATAACCCAAAAGTTCCAAATTAATTTATATTGATGAGATTACTTAAAAGTAAATTTGATTTTAAAATCATCTACTATTTTGTCAGTGTTTCTCATAACTCATTCTGCTGAGTGATTAAGATTTGCCTTCTCTTTCTGCGAGTGTTAAGATTCAGAACAGTAGTTGATGTTAAAATTTAAAGAACATAAAGCTTTTTTTTTTCTCCTGATAAATATCTTGATAATAGCAGTCTCTGAAATGAATATAACAATGATGTAAAAGACCTAAGCAAAAAAAGCTCCACAGAGTTTGTACACAACTTCTTAGTTCATTTCATTTTTATGTACAGTTCAGGAGCCATAACATTGAAGTAAAGACTGATGTTCTGCCAAGGTACGGAAACATTACAACAGTGTATCTTTGCTATTAAAGCAAAGATAATTTTCACCCCACAAAATACATTTTGTAACTCAGTAGGACTGAAGTGTATGTTAAAGACATAGTCTGATAGTGGTAAAACCAATCGAGACAACAGACACACTGTTTCATTCTCGTGAAACAGGATTGCCTACAGACTGACTCTCAAAACCTTAAGAGTCTTATTAATTACTTGATAAGTAGTACGCTATAATAAAGCCAAACTTGTATCTCTTGCTTTCTTAGCAAGAAAGTTTGCTGTTCAAGATATGAAAGCATGGATGTTTTCAAAATTCAAAAACTAGGAAAACTAAGTTCCTTTCAGGCAGGTGAATTCTCACCTATAAGACAGACATTTTAGGTATTCTTCTTCTAATTGCATTACCTGTAGATACGAGTTGGCAGAGCAACTCTTCCTCTGTGTGCCATCCATTGGCACAGAGATGGGGGAACGGGTGGGAGTCACCTCACCTATTACAACAAACTAGGAATTAAGTGTTCAGTCTGAAGTACTTGCTTTAAGTTCTTGCCAAAGTCACTCTTGCCGGATGTGCTTCTCTCTCATTACTGCAAATGGAGTCTAGGGTGTCTCGGTCAGACTAAATAGCTAACCTACAGATAGGTAAAATCAGGTGAAAAGGTCTTTAGTATTAATTAATATATATATATTTTTTCCCTTAAGGGTGGTCTCTCTATCTTGCTACTATTCTATTTTACAACTCAAAAGTATCAATGACCATACACTAGCTGTCATACTGCCTAACCCAAGAGCCACAAAAGAATGACTCAAGTTAACAGCTTGTTATGCCCTCGTGTCCATATCGGTACCACTGACAGGCTGCAATATCCTAGTGAGGGGGAAGGAAGGATCTAAGAGAAGAAACCTATCCATGTGATTATCCACAGCAACCAAGGGTAACTTAATGCAAAATATTAGTAGTTTCAAAGTGTTGAAAGGCTTCACAGCAAAAATACAAGGAAATTTAAAGCATATCAGCTGTTACAGGGAAGTCACCGCTATGTTCCTTTAACAAAATTTTGATACCTTTAAAAGAATTATGTAGTCTTGTGATGTAACTAAAGAACCTTACAGGAAGTTCTGAATTGCGAACTACAAATTCTATCCTGTCCAAACAGGACTTTTTGGAGAAAATTTTCCTTTGAGAATATCAATTATGCTCAGTTAACCTTAAACCAAAATAGGTTGTGAGGAACTACTAAACTAGAGATATAATCTACCTCTGTGTGTGTCAATAAATCATGTTAGCATTAAGGCTCACACCTGAAGTGGCAAACACTATGCAGTGCTGGTTGGCCTTAATTTCTCTTAGCTTTTCAAAGAAAGGAAGACAGTGGAAATTATTATAAGTTACTCATCCCTCACTGATATTGCAAATGTAGCTTTCATAACTGTTACAAGTACATGTTAATGAAGAAGCTAAAACAAACAAATGTACTCAGAAGTTACTTCTATGTTTTTTCATTGAACAAAAGCAAATGCACATACATTTTACTACAAGTATCAAAAGAAGTTTTGAAATGGGGCCCATCTTAATGTCTTCTGGAAATGTCTTACACAAGAGGATATTTGGTAGATTTAGGTTATCTCATAGTGTGGACCCCAAGTCCCATTGGTATGGGGCTTGGAGATGTCCCAATTAATTGACAGTAAAAATTGTATTAACTGCCTGATACATGCTCTTCAGGGGCAAATTGTGAATTCTTTCACCTAGATTAATGAGATAACAGTCACACAGAATGTTAGTAGAGACTATTCTATTTCTAATTTTGCCATGTGGCTCTTCCATCAAGCAGAACTTCATTTCCCAAGCAGAAAACAATTAAACACTCTAAGAGAAGAGGTCAGAATCTGTTATTCCATGTGCTTATTAACCACTGCATGATCCACTGTTCCTATATGACTACCTCTAAGCAGATTCACTGTAATACCTATCCTTATGTATGTTCACAATCAGAAAATGAAGATACCTAGTGACTTGCTAAAAGGCATGCACCTACCTGACATCAGGGACTGGGTTGCCAGCAACTCTGCATTCCAGCAATACTTTGTTTCCTTCAGCAACTTCCTGGCTCCTGAGCTTCTGAGTGAACTGAGGCGGTGAAGATTCACTCTTTTCTATGTTGATGAAGGGGTGGCAAAGGACCATTTCGCTCTGAGTGATGCTTTCCCTTTCAGAAAATTGTTCTCCATTCAGATGAACCCCAGGTAATTTTGTCTCAGGCTCAGTCTCTTGATGTGGCCTGTCAAACTCCTGGTTCACTAAGGTACTTCCAGCTGGCTGTTTCTTTTTAGGAGACAGGTATCCACTGTCTGGAGAAGAAGAGTCCCCATCAGGACTTCGGCCTCTTGTCTTTGCTGCCTGTCTAAATATAGATGACAATTCCTCTATGAATGTGGCAGCTTTGTCACACAGCTTGTTCCTGAAAGGAGCTTCTCCCTGGGATGCCACTTCAGACTTTGGGCTTGTCTTAGGCACACCTGAACCATCTTTCTCTGAATGTCTCAGGCTTCTAACAAAGCTGGGACTAGCAGTTAGCAATGGTGAGGTGCTTGACTGCTTCCTGGAAACCGTGACAAAGCTACTTGCTGTTTGAGGCGTGACCGATTGCCCCTTCTGATTCCCGGGGAGAACATGACTTGCAGCAGATGAAGTCAGACTGCTTACTTGAGGCCACTGTAAAGCAACTTGCTCGTGCAGTTTGATGTCTCTGAAAGAAGGATTTTCTGAAGTGCTGGGAGCACTGTTGAAATGATGAGTCAAGTCTGGTGCTGCATTCTGATCCTCTTTCATGGAACTGGCAATGGCTTCCCGAGCTATGTCAAGGCTCTTACAAATCTCCTCCTGGGTAAGGAAGGCAGAAAGTTCATTTGAAAACTCCCCATTCTGTATGTCTGGCAGGGAATCATAGAATAAGTCATGGTAGGATGAAGCTTCTGACATATTTTCAGGATATCCCTTACTGGTGCCTCTCTCTGCACAGTAAGCCTCCTTCAGCATTAAAGAAAGAGGCAATGCCTGGCCACAGCTCCTGTCTTGCATCCTGGAAGACAAAAATACAATTCCTTATGAAAAAAAACCAAAACACAAACCTTAACAAACCTGTTAAAAAAAAATCTTTTATATCCTAGTTCCCATAAGCTAGACACAAAACTGGGAGTAGAGCAGAACCCAACAGTGCATGAAATATTTACCATAAAACTTGGTTTCTGTTAGAACAGTCCAGGGCTGCAAATTGTCTAGATGAAAACGAGAGCAGTTAGGAGTCATTTTTCTCATGAGTCTTCCTTCAGAACTATGAAGACATCCTTTGTCTGTATATTGCCTAGCACAAGCTCAATTCCACTGGAGCAATATGAATGATTTTTTTATTTTGCATCTGATTTTTTTATTTCACATCAAGGCTATTACACCTTACTTTTTCTGATTTTAGGCTTATGATTATTTGGGGAACATATTTACTTTTCTCTTTCCCATAACATTGCCTTCCAGACACTAAACCATCGTTGTTCTAGTTGAAACCATTATGAGATCCTATACAAGACAGGATTAGATATTCCAAGTTATCATTTCTGTTTAATGTTAATATTGTGTTTAATATTATTTTACTTCTTGCATTAATGTTTTAAACTTTGTACTGTTTAATACAAATAACTAGCACTTTTGTCAACATGGATGAGTAGAATATCAAACTATCACATGCTAAAAGTAAAACACTAAAGAAATAGATTTTCCAATCTATTTTATGCACCATGTAAGTGTGTAATGTATATTCTGTACCAGTTTCACAAAGTACAGAAGTATCTAAACATCTCCAGCTTTCCCACGTGATTTTAGAATGAGGATGAGTGTTTTCTGCTCTGTAAAGCCATTAAGAAACAAGACATCAGAGAAACCACTCTTTTCCCAAGGGAAGAATCTGCCTGAAATTCTCCTTATTGAAATGTTATTTGTCCTGCTGGTCACTAGGTTGTGGGTGATCTGATCTCAAAAGTAATTGCTGCTTCTGCAAATCATTTAATTAAGTTGAATGTCAGTGTTTTCAATTACTCTTTAAAATTACCTTCTTCTTATGATAATTTCTGTGAGATTAATTCTGCACAAGATTCTAAAAAAGTATTGTATTTTCTCTTAATGGTCCAGTATTCGTCCACTGATAAACAGGTGGCTTGACAGTGGTGAGATGCGCTCAGATGTATTTTACACCAGCTTGTTCAAGCTCCAGTTACCTTTAGTCACTTTACCAGGGCTTACCCAGCATGTAGTCATTAACTGACTGATAGATTATTGGAATTCTTGGCCTGGCACATGCATCTCTTGATATGCCTGCTTCTCTTGCCAACAGATTACAACTCAACATATAATAGAGAAGTATAAGGGGACCATTTTAGGATTTGATATATGTTTTTATAGAATACACCGATATGATTAATCTTTGTTGCGATTACATATTTCTTCCCTTCCTTTTATCTGTGTTTATAGACCAATAAATTTAGCAACTATGCCAATCTCTTGTCAACAAGATCTAAAAAAGTATATACAGTATAACTGACAACCACATAGCAGCTTTAAAGAATGAATCTGAGAAGCCAAGCAAACAGTTGGTCTAAAGCCTCAGCTGTTTAAGACAAACGGGATGACTGCAAGGAAACCAAGGGTTAAACCTAGAGAGTTTCGTCTCCTTAATCTTAGTTATTTTCTGAAACTTTGTATTCCAATGAACAGGGGTGCTAGTTTACTATTTAGATAACTCGTAAATATCTGTGCTTCAAATGACATAGTTATTTAAATCTGATTCCTACTGGTTCCTAGTGTGCTCACATCTCAAAGTGATGCATTACGTACTCAGGCAAACTTCTCTGACTTCTAACAACAAGCTGCTCTGGTGTTTCAATGGGTAATGGGTCAGAGGACAATTTCACCTATTGCCAGCCACCCGACACGATCATTTAAATGAATGTATTATGAATTAGCAGATCTCCTCCTAATACTCAGTTTTATCATTAAAAAACATAATGGCTCCATATGTGATAATTTTCAAAGCCCAGTGTCTAAATGTAGGTAAATCAATCCATAGCTCTATATTTAGATAAAGTTGATGAATTTAAACATATCCTGGTTATTAGCAATTTCAATTGCCAACTGGCAATTATCAATTGCTGATAAACCTTGTGAGAAAGGTCTGGTGCCTAAAAATGGATTTATATGTCTCGGTTTAGACAGTTGAATGGAAGTTTCCAGTATAAAGACTTGTTTTCAGCCACACTGTAATAGACAAACCAACTATTCTTTTAGAGCAACTTGTAACCACAGTGAAATGAAGTATTGCTAACACTATCAAGTAGCATATAAGATCATAAATAGAAATTTTGAATGCTATTTCTAGCTTCTCCAAGTTACACTACAATGTATTTATAACAGTTTTCATCATCATTAGTCATTAGGTAACTTGTAAAGCCATATACTGTATCATTTAAAGACACAAACATAAAATAAAACATTATATGCAGATCAATGTTTGGCTATACTTCCAGCATTACTACATATAAACTACTTATGGGGTTCTGTTCGATATATATATAGAAATTGCTTACAAGTAAACATACATTTTAATATCATGCTGTTTAAATATTTATTCAGAAAATAATATAGGTGCTCTAAAGAATAATATGATAAATAATAAATTCAAAATATTCTAGATTACAGTCATCTCAGAAAACATTTGCATAATGATTCAAATTAAGGTATTCAAGCAATAAGTGATGAAATATGGAAAACCATAGAAAATCAAAGGACTCATTTCAAGAAAATATAAGCATTCCGAATTTGCAGTACCTATCCAATGAAGAATTATTACTTAAAAAAATGTCCCAAAGCAAATCTGTTCAAAGGAATAAAATGAAGGGAGAAATGTACCCAATAAAGATGTCTTAAAACAAAAAAGATACATACTTTTCCCCTGAATT
The DNA here is from genome assembly GCA_004320125.1 of Scolopax mira. NCBI lineage: Eukaryota > Metazoa > Chordata > Aves > Charadriiformes > Scolopacidae > Scolopax > Scolopax mira. The sequence continues at coordinate 353,753 of BJBW01001994.1, forward strand.
TTTAAATCCTGCAAAGTTACTCCCCAAAGTACAATAATTAAACTTAGCAGATAATATAAAACAGACCTTACAATTAACAGGCCAATGTGAAGAGTCTCAAGTATAATTAATATCAGGTGAAGTTGGTTTTTTTCCTTCTTTATCTAAGTAGGCTTAAGGTTGCTCCAGCTACTCAGCAAAGATTGCTTGGTCCTCGGGAAGCATTGAGAAGACTGTGGCCTGTGCGTTACATCTGTCCTCTGTGACTATGTAGTTCTTACCCACTCATCTATATTTGGTAACAACTCATGTTTCAGCAGACTGCTGCTATCTGGAATTCCAGGAGAAGCAACGTTAGGCCTGAGCTGGCACAAAGTTCTGTGCACTTACTACTCAGAAATTCAGAGAACTTAATCATTTAAATGAGCAATTCTTGTTGTGTTTAACACAGTATTTTAGGCTGGTTTAAAAATACTATTCTGGAATTCTAGGACTTGATCTTTGCTCATTATTCAAGCGCTTACCTCCACAGGTCATAGGGAACACAGTCTGTAAAAGTTAATTTTTAAAAATAACATCTTTCTACAGCATTTTGTCTTAACAGATTTTTAAATTTTTAACATTATTAACTATTTTGATGGCAATAAATAAAATAGTTTTATTTTCTACAAAAAGTTATTTAAAATTAACAGCTTCCTTATATATCTTAGAATCTTCCAGGAAAAGAAAAAAACATAGAATCATTTGGGTTGGAAAATCCTTAACACTTTCAGAGTTATCAGCAGAAATGGTATATCTTTTTGTAATAATAGAAAATTGTTAATCTATAATATATTACACTGTATAAACAAATTTACCTGAATTTTCACATCTCAAATGAAGTAATCCTATAATCAGAAAAGAAGTATGTCACTCAGAAATGACACACAAAAATCCTTGGAAAACATGTATGCTTTAAAAAGGCCCCACAACTGACACATGTATCAACAAACAATCAAAATGCTTTTCTGGTTTCTATAGCCTCGTAGAGTGTAATGAGTAACACAGTCAGCTGTCTCTTACTGTCTTTCCTAAGGAAGTACTTTCACCTCATTAAGAGCTCATGTGAGAGTTTTATCTCAGGGAAGAAAAAATTTCTGTCCAAGAGAACACTTCTGTCTTTTCAGGCACCTCATTTCCTTTGACACGCAGTGAAAGGAAGAAGTAAACAAGAAGAGTGCTGGTTTAATCTACACACTTTATCACACAATTTCCAGAAATAAAAGCAGTATGTGGGTAGGATTGGTTCTGCCAGATCACAGGCTGTTGTGAGTCAAATTCTCTAGACTAGATAAGAGAAATTGTAGCTCCAAATAGACATTACAGACCTCTGTCTCTTCTGCCAGTGTCCATTGTATCTGCCCTCTGAGCTGGATTAATTTTGTGGGCTGGGACTTGTTCTTAGCTCAAGGTATTCTAGATATTGCCTTACATTTTTTTCTGAAGTTTATTCCTTGGCAGCAATGGAAGTACAGTGGACCCACTGCTGAGGCAGAAGTGCATGAGCCAGACCATTTTATGTGTTACCAAGTGCCACACATTAACATGGTTAATGTTATGTGTCACACATTTTATTTCAGTAGCTAATGTAGTTTTTTTCTTTGCATCTTCATAAAGGCAATTTCCCCTCATCAGAGCTTCAACAGATTCACTGTTGTATTAAGAATACTTACTTATTCCACAACATATACAAACCCCTTTTTCTCATTCTTATGGCTTGGTATCCTTACTGTCTTGTAATGAAATTAATAAAAAGGATTTAATTTGAGGTCATTTTACAGTAATTTTAGTATGTCAAATAGGAACAGAATTGTCATTCTAAAAATTCCGGGCTAAAAACTGTCCACACAAAACGAGCTGGTCATCTAAGAGTTAACCACTGTATGCCTAATTTTTAAGCAGTCACCCCACAGAGCAGAATCCAGGCCCTGTGTCAGGCACCTGGCCTTTCCAACAAATGCATAAGAGTTAGCCACCTTGGAATGGGAACCAAAAATAACCCACATATAAACAGCAATGACCTGCCTTGGGCTACCTTCAGCATTTTCTACAGGGAGGGAGTGGATGAAATCTTTGAATCCCATGTTTAAATTGTTACTTCTAGGAAGAAAATATATCTGCCTGGAGACACCTGCAGAAATCATGTCTAAAGGAACTGAGCTTTTATGAATAGAATCACAGTGGTGATTTGCCTATAATAGGTATGCCTGTTGCTTTCTGTACAGCATGACAGAAACATTTGCCCAGGAAGTGAAAGATTTGTGTTCCATATATTCCTCGTGGCTTCAAGTGTTAATGAAATACTCATCATAACTTGCTACTAGGGCCAGGTTTTACACAGCTGTATTTAGCCATGAACTAATTTTCCCAATATCATTCTACTGAGATTTAGGGAACCCATGCTAAATCTTTTGGAATCCTACTTAATATTTGTCCAAGACCTTCCATTTTTATTGCAAAAATAACGTGGGTGCTCCTTTCCAAAGGTGGTAGACACCACCTGTCTACACCACAGTAGACAGATCAGTATAAACAAATGCCAGAAGGACTAAAACTTTGGAACAATCACACATTTTTAAAGATAAACAGGTGCAATAATATGCAATGATGTAATAATTCAACATTTACATATAAAATGTAAAAATTAATAATAAGATACAATGAAGATAAAGGCTATTATGCCTGATATGCTCCCTCCATTCTCATTGCAGTATTGTGGCAAGTTCAACTGATGAACAGAACTCCAGGCTGAGAATACTTTTCACTATTTTTCAATACTATAGATTTGATGGAGCATAACTAGACTGGTCTCTTGAAACTTTAACTATAGCTTCTATTACCAGTCAGCCTGAGTCATTCAAAACCTCACACCACAAACTATAGAGCTATTCTGGTTGTACCAGCTTTCCACTCCATCTGATGATGTTACACGATGCAAAAGATTTTCATTGTTAATTGGTCTAAACTCAAAATATAATAACAAGCATGGCTCTTTCCCCTACTAATTTGAGTGCTTACCTGAGAAAGCAGAAAACCTCTGTTCCTACTATTCTGTATCTCATTCTAAATAGCAACAGGATAAAAAACAAGTAGATAGGAAATCTCCTTTCTAAGACCCAAAGTCCAGACACCAGTCTGTTTGGAAACTGCAAATAGGAATCTTTAAGAGCTGCTTCTACTTTAAGCAGCAGAGACAGACATAAACCCCTTTACTAGGTGATACAGTATCCTCCAGTTATTTTGATTCACTAACATACATTTTTTTCTATCTCTGAAAGGTTTTTTGAAAAAATACCTGTACTTACACATATTGGGTCACTGCCTTGCTGTAGTTTAATGCTGTACATTGCTTTGGCTTTTTTTGCTTTCCTTCAGTATGCAAACATGTTTCTTTTGCTTGTAAATATATTTGTAAATAAACTTGTCACATTAGAGATAATCTGTATTTTCATAGGGTGCATTGGAAGTACTTACCTGCCATAATATATGAAAGTGTCAAACATATTGAAATAATCAAACAGTACCAATGGCACTCAAACACCATTTCTTGAAATTTCTGGGAGACTTTTTCTGAGCATTTTCCTAGGATGTAGAAGTGCAACGGAAAAGCATATACACCTTCACTTTTGCTTGCAGTGGTACTGGTACTTGATCTAGAAGAAATACAACAGTTGTTAAAATTAAACTGTCAAAAGAAGAATAATAATTCACACCCTTCTTTGACCCAGTACTTCATGAACAATGTAACTGAGGGGTTGCAATTAACAACAGTTCAATAAACTTAAAAATATCACAACTTTCCAGAATTACCACAGCTGCGAGTAGGAAATGAAACAGTAAAGTGTAAAGGAAAGCTAATAAGCAACTCACAAAGAACTAATACTGTTTCTTAAACTGGGAAACAGATGAAGTCTTCTCAGTCCAACCTCTACAGTATCTAAGGCCTTGCTGAAACAACCTGCCTCAGACTGAGAGACCTGTAATTCAGCTTCCCTTATTTCAAGCCTACTAGAACACTTGTAATACTTTTGTCTCTCAAAATGCCTTGGTTCTTAATATATCACTCACCACTGAGATAAAAAATGAACTCATGGATAAACGGTGAGCATCTTCAACACCCCTTAAAGGAAATTTGTTAGGAATTTGTACCCTGTGATTAATACACTCCTGAACACAGGGCCATGAAGCACACCATACCCTCACAGGATTTAGCACTAAGGCAGAGCAAAGACATTCACCCTTGCCAATAAACACTGAGCCTGGAGCAAAGATGTCCCTGCCCAAGTTACCTGGGAGCTATCACACAGCCCTCTGAACCTGCTAGGCTGGCAGCCCTTTGCTTTTTGCCAGGCTCCATCAAACTCCCTCAAGGTTCATAACACCGTTAAAAACAAAACACTCGTTTCTAAGCCTGCCCTGCGTCTTTTTAATCTCGTCCGCTCACAGACCCACGTATGAGGCGAGGGGCCCACAGCGAGGCCCTGCGGGAGGAGGGCGGGTCGGCGCTGAGGGAGAAGAGCGGGAAAGGGGCTCGGCGCGAGGGAAGGGAGGCGCGCGGTGGCTGCCGGCTGAGGGGAGGAGGTGACGAGGGGGCGGGCCCGACGAGAGCGGCTACCTCAGGTGGGGAAGGGGCCGCAGGGAGCGGGAAGGGAGCCCGCCCCCCCGTTTGGCTGAGGCGACCGGGAGGGGGTGGTGGGGCGGGCTCGGCCGCTGGGACGTGCGGCTGTGGAGTGCGCCACCAAACTCCAGCACGGAGGTCGGGCCCTGCGGTTTTGACGCCTTTCTCGTTGGAATTCCCCTTCAGAGCAGAGCAGAGAATAGACAGTCTGATTTACAGGTACTGATATTTTTCGTAATAAAAGTCCGTGAAAATCCCTCTAGGCTAGGCTTGCGCCTGTGCTGAAGGCCTACATATAAATATTTAAGGCATATTGTAGCATTAAAGGTCAACAAATGAGGCGCCAACAAACTGGAATTGACAGCCTCTGTGTTTTAAGTAGGCTGTTCCAGGTTCTAGCATTTGGGAATGTATACAAGTAAGAATTTAAGCAAGTGTATAATACAGCTGATGTTAAAGCACAAACACACACACACACCCCTACCCCCACCCCCGCCAAGAAACCAATTTTTCTGTTGAATTAAGAAACATTAAGTTACAGAAGATACGAGTGATGCAATCTTACAAGGATAGAGAAAGCAAGGATAACGTTTTACAGTGTAGCACATGGGAATATAATTGAGATTGGATAGTTTAGCATGTAAAGATTATATGACATGAAATATCATATGATAAGAATATATATGATAACAACTCTAAGCACATTTGTAAGGTATCAGTCCTTAGACATAATTGTCTAAGGAAAGAAATTATAACTGAAACACTAGTAGAAAATCTGTGTTACGAAAGTAACAGTCTATGTTACTCAGACTGATACCCTGGGTATTGTTAGAAAGAAGAAAAGCAAACCATAAGTGTTAGGTAGTTAATTTAATTTTCCAGACTGTGCAAAGCAGATTTAACACTAGTGTTGTTTTTAAAGTCAAGAGTTTTCTTTTAAGGAGTCCACATTAAAGACCTTGGCTGTAATTTTGTCTAGGTTTATTTACCTTATCTTATTTAACTTACCTACTTCAACTGTTATTCTTCCCTAAGTTGATTTTATCCTGCATTCTGTAAATGTTAGTCATATTCATGTGGCTTTGCTATTTATTTTATTTTGTAAATGAATGATGGTTATCATGCCCTGTACTATATGGAAAAGTTATCCATTTCTCTATGCCCTGTGTAGTATGGAACTGAAATATGTACTGCTTAAATATGTACTTCAGACCCGCTCACATTACCTGTTACCTGGATACCTCTGTAAAATACATATCTCAAACAAATCTGATTTCTTTTTTAAATAAAAACTGTTTGCTCTTATGCATATCATAAAACTTTCATAGCTTGACAGTGAAAGCTTTATAGCATCACATGGCATTTTTAAATGTTGTATATACTAAGACTTTGTCAATGCAGCTCAGACTTTCCTCTTCATAAGGAAAATTATCACCATTAGATTGATTTTAGCTGTGAGCCTTTAGTGCATATTTTACATGTTTATATTCACAGCCAGTCTCTTACTCAGATTCCTTCTTAGCATGTGAAATGTGTTTGATCTGAGCAGGCACAGACAGCGCTGAATTTCAATACCAGATTAAAGCTTCTTTCTTTACAAGGGGATTAACTTTGAAAAAGGCATGTGCCTCTTTCAACAAACTGTGAAATGCTGATCTCTAGGAAAGTAAATATTTACTTCTCTTATCCTTTTATCATACTACAGCTTTACATTACTTTACCTTTTTAACAGTTAATGCAAGCTGTCTTTTGGTTCTGCCACATGTATTCCTGCAGTCTGTAGGAAGGCTCAGCCTGCCACCTAAAAACATGTCTGGTGGAAGATAAGGGTAGACAGCTGTGTATTGCTGCCAGAAGTCACAGTGCTAAACAAAGACAAATGTGTAAGAATGTGACATCCATATTTCTGGAAAGAGGAATGAATGCTGAAGAAGGAACACTGAACAGCTGATTACTTCCGCTGCTAACCTCAGTAGGACTAAATTTAAAAAAAAAAAGTTAAAACACAGCTGGCGATATGGAACAAACTGCTGAGAGATTTGTCAGTTACTAGCTTCTATTAGGGAGACACTTAGCTTGGGAGTATTTTTGGAAAGAGTTTCCATGGAGTTGGAGAGGCTTCAGGCCTTTTGCTTTTTTCTGATTGGCCAAGAGACAGGTGCTGAAAAAGGTGGTGGCAGAAATATTCCAGACATGGTGAATATCATATGGACAAGCAATGGCAAATTACTTTTTGTTTTATGATGGGCTCTATCATGTAAAAATACAGCAGAATTTTTCCTTTCTTTCTTTCTGATGTGAAATGAAAAGAGGTCAGTCAAAGCACTGAATAATGTTGCTTGAAAATGCAACCACCCGTGTTTACAAATTTGGGAGTGGCATATTCTATCATAGCACATGTTAAGAGGCTTAAAACTAAAAACATGTATTTTTTCTTCCAGGGTGAAGTGTTCTATGTGCTTTACAAATACGTTTTATGTTTAAAAAGCCTATGTCCTTCAAACAGAAATGTATTATTCCATTATAAATGAATCATTTAATTTTAGAGATAAACCATGTAGCAAACAAATTCTTTTTAAAAGTAGATGCTTTTCTGAATGACAAAGGAAGCCACAAAACTTGGGAGAAAGCTGGACCCCGTCAGTGACAATGAAAACTTGTGTGGCTGCACTGAGAATCCTTGTATTTTGTAATTTTGAAGTCAATTAATAGAACCCCAAATTATATCCACTGTTTCTGACAAAAGCAACAGTTTGAATTTTGACATGGTATTGACAGAGATTGGATAGTGACAGAGTGCAATTAAATCCATCTCTCTCTAGGTGTTACAGCTTCAGACCCAACAGTAAACATTATTGGGGTACAGTCTTCATGCTTTGTCATTGATGGACTGGAAAAAGGCATTACAGCTTCAGACCCGATAACTAAACATTAGTAGGGTACAGTCTTGATGCTTTGTCATCAATGGACTGGAACAAAGAAGGTCCAAGATTTTAAAGTAAAACAAGCTGTTTGACATGTTCTCCATTTAGGCAGGATCAAGCTTTTTCTGTTTCCTAAACAGTGAACATTCCTGTGGGAAAAAATATAATTTGCAGCGCTGAATTGAGTACATAAAGAGGTCAGTGAAAAAACACTGTGTATAAAATATATTCCAGATAAAATATGATAGGTTCTACTCAAGACAGATATGAAAAATGCATGATAAGATATGCACACCTCCCTTCCTGTTCTGTTTGATACTTTGGTTAGAATCAAAATAAAGAGGCAAAGTATGCAGCCACCTGCAGGTATGTTTTTATATGCTTTAAATTTTATAGCATCAGATGTGCACCTTCTACTCCCTATTAAAGAAAGGGACAGTTAATTCTAAATCCATGTATTTCATAGTAGTTGAATGAGGGTCATTTAAGTTTCAGTGATACTTTATGCAGCAGTTTTCTGGTTCTTAGGTGAGGCTGGTGGTATTAGTCTAGAAAAGGGAGTCAGACTGATTGATTAGTGAACTAGTTAACTCTCTTTGAGAGGTGAAATGTAAATGGCGAAATGAAAATAATGCAAAATATTCATATAAATCAAAGGTTCACCTTTTGTGATGATCATGCCAAATATTCAATGGTCAGAGGACATGGGAGGAAGCAGGCCTGAAGAGCCAAGACAACCACCCTTTAATGATGATGCAAGTATGTGTATGAGAGTTAAAAGCTGTCAGTGAGGCAGATCAAGGAGCCATTGAAACAATGATTCACCCAAGTGGATTACTAGAAACAACACCATCAGACTGTTTAGAATGCATTTTCTGGCTGTGTCACTAAAGTTTGACTGGATCCAAAGAATCCACAGATGAAAGATGGGCATTTTTTTGTGATACTTTCACAGAAGGCTCAGAAATTCATACGTACATTATTTGCTTTGAACTTTGAGCAAGAGTAAAACCTGGCTATAACCCACAGAAGTTAGGTAATAAATCTGTTATTCAAAAACTTTTTGCAGTAGTAGTAACTGTATTGTTGCACAGGTAGTACAGGCAGAAATAGAGGCAGATCTGGCGTGCAAAATTAGGATCCAATAGAACCAATCAATCTAGACTTGACTTTACATAACAAGAGGGAGGGAGGGTCCTGCTCTAAATAAAACAAACCAAACAAGAAGCTGCTTAATCCTCTTTGTTGCTGACCCCAAATCCTAAAATAATCCAATTGAGCTGGAGAGATGAATGTCTATGTTAATAGAAACAGTTTTAGAGGAGAAATGAGATATATTTTATATGGAATTGGTGTAATAGTTATGTATATCTTTGATTAAATACATATACACGTACAACTACAATATGCAAATACACAGTGTCGAAGAATTAGTTCACACAAAACTTTTATTTTTTTGAGGTAATTGTACTTACTGTATGAGAATATATTGCACAATTTTGTGATCAGAGGGTATATAATTTTTATGTAAATAAGGCATTATGCCATTCTTCTCTCTATTTTTAACAGAATTATTCTGGAGTATACATTTTAAGTCCTAAATTGAAAGCAATTTTATGAGTCAGTCTTGGGAATTGAATTTTAAAGCTTCCTCTTGGGACATGCTGGCTATGAGTATTTAGTCACAGAGTCATCTCCTTCAAGAAGCCCAGAAGAGTCACTGTCTCTCCTTTGCAGACATCTAGATATGTTTGACCAAGAATTCTCTTCTGCAAGTTGAATGAATGATGCAGTAGTGAAGCCTAGAGAGTTTTTATTGCCTGAAGATAAAGGTTAGCTTATCATCAGTTAATGCAGAGTGACTGGGAGGGTAACACTCAGCAATGAAGCAGTGAGAAGAGTTAGGGGTGGGCTGACATCAGTAACTATTTATCCCACATCAGCAGGTGTCTCTTAAGGTTTACAGGACTGGAGGTCTGGAATGATATGGGAGACCATGGGAAAACGCATGTCACACATTTGCAGACAGAATATCCATACATTTTTGTTTCCAAGTACATCTGGAAACCCCCCCAGGGCAGAGGGGTTGGAACTCGATGATCTTTAAGGTCTCTTCCAACTCTAACCATTCTATGATTCTATGATCTATTGCATTTGCCAATTTCTGTATACATTGAGTCATCTGTGAGAATCACTAGTTCCTGTTTTTTGAAAGTTTAATATGGCCTCTGTAACATGGCTAATCCGATCTTGTGCAATCTTTCTTGCATTCAGCATAAACGTTCTGTCATCATTATTTTCTGATGTACTTAGCATCCTGAGTTGCTTTCTATCATACCGCATGCTTAATCAAAACTGTATTTTGAATGGACTTTAGTATACAGTAGTATACTGCTGTAATTACAGAAGTATAACAAGGTCACGGAATCACAGAGTTGTTGAGGTTGGAAGGGACCTTTGGCGGTCACCTGGTCCAACCCCGTGCTCAAGCAGGGCCAACTACAGTATCTCCAAGGAGGGAGGCTCCACAAGCTCCCTGGGCAACCTGTGCCAGTGCTCGGTCACCTGCACAGCATGACACCGACACATCGGCCACTCCAGGTTTTGTGTCATCTGAAATATGATAAACCAAGATTCTTTATTTTCTCTTACTTTTGTTTACTTATTAGTGAAGTACTGCATTTCCTCAAATATTAGGCTCTTGTTAACCAAGTGTAGGCAACTATTTGTAATCAATTTGATAAAAGAGTGCCAGGTGGCCTAGCAGTGAGTAGTGGGTTTAGATGGAATTTTCACCACGATGCTCTCGACTGTCAGGTATGTTTAATTGAAATAAAATAATTATTTCAATTATTTTAAAAAATATTATTATTCAAACTTGTGGATGTATCAGTTTTAAAAAGTTTTACTTCTAAATTTTGAACTTCTAAAGAACTACAAAAACTAACACTGTTGGACAAGGGCTGACATTGTAGAACAAATATACTCTTAGCATCACAGTGGTCTCACTGAGGAATGCATATGTACACTGACTTAGCACTTACTTGTAACTATTTTATTGAAGTGCCAGCTGGAAGATGTAGAATTCCAGCTCAGAAATTAGATAAATGCATAGATAAATTCCTGCATAAATAAGGAAATCCCTTCAGCCCACAGCGGGCCATTTACATACTGTTCTTCATCTGCCACCCAATGGCTGTTAGACAAATTGAAATTAAAAAGGTGTTCCTTAGTGACATAAAATCATACCCTTTTACTCGTGCGTTTAGTTCTTCTTGTTGCTGTTTTGAAAAGGTTGCCAAGTTTCAATAGCTAATTAAATCTGCTAGGAAATAATTGGGTTTTGTTTTTTAGAAGCTTACAGAAAGTAAAGAGATGCTGGCAACATGCTGAGAGCAAGGAAGAAGAAATCTCCAATTTGTTGATACAGCTTCAAAAAAAAAGCAGAAGCAGAAAATTACCAATACAGTAAATAACACATACAGCATTAAATTGGGTAAGTAGGGGAAACTGAAATAGCTTTAATTCAATTATTAGTTTCTTCTAAAATACACTTACATTTTTAAAATCTGGGCATCTAACTTTAGGCACTTCATTCTGTATTTAGAATTGAATGTCATGTTTGTCTGCATCCTTAGTACCTGCGGTTACCATGGATATAAATGGGTGTGATGGTTTCACCCTGGCTGGATGCCAGGTGCCCACCAAAGCTGCTCTGTCACTCCTCTTCCTCAGCTGGACAAGGCAGAGAAGATATAGCTAAAGGCTTATGGGTCAAGATGAGGACAGGGAGATCACTCAGCAGTTACTGTCACAGGCAAAACAGACTTGACTCAAGAAAATTAATTTAATTTATAACCAATCAAATCAGAGTAGGGTAATGAGAAATTAAATCCAAATCTTAAAACACCTTCCTCCCTCCCCTCCCTTCTTCCCAGGCTCAACTTCGCTCCTAATTTTATCTGTCTCCTCCCCTCAGATGGCACAGGGTGCCAGGGAATGGAGGTTGCAGTCTGTTTGTTACATGTTATCTCTGCTGCTACTTCCTCCTCAGGGGAAGGACTCCTCACACTCTTCCCCTGCTCCAGTGTGGGGTCCCTCCTACAGGATACAGTTCTCCACAAGCTTCTCCAACATGAGTCCTTGCAGTTCTTCACAAACTGCTCCAGCATGGGTCCCTCATGGGGTCACAAGTCCTGCAAGCAAACCAGGCTTCTTTCTCTCCACAGGTCCGGTCAGGAGCAACCTCCTTCAGCCATCCACCTGCTCCAGTGCAGGCTCCTCCATGGGCTGCAGGTGGATATCTGCTCCATTGTGGACCTCCATGGGCTGCAGGTGGACAGCTTGCCTCCTCGTGACCTTCACCACAGGCTGCAGGGGAATCTTTGCTCTGCTGCCTGGAGCACCCTCCCCCTCCATCTTCATTGACCTTGGTGTCTGCAGGGTTGTTTCTGTCACATTTTCTGCTGAAAAATCTCATCTTTTTGGTAACATTATGCCATGTATGTGGAATGCTTGAGTGTGTTCATTACCTTTTGTAGCAGTTTGTGAAATTTACCTATAGTTTCATCACTAATGAATCATAATGAAGCACAATTTAGATTTGGTTTAAATGTGTAGGACAAACAGAATAGGGATAACTGCAGAATACAATGGAGAAGGATGGTGGTTTTAATTGTGTCACAAATTGAGAAAGAAATCGGTTGGCAGTTAGGTTCATTAGTTTTGCCATACAGTGCTGAAACTGATTTTTTTCCTGTATATCACAGAGGCAGGACAAAATGTAGAAATAGATGGTTAGAAATTAAATCAGGCATGGATAAATGGATCTGTAAATCACAGACCCAAGAAGATAATTTACATTGGATGTGGTCACCTGATAAAAAGTACGTGAACAGAGAGGAGGAGAAACAGAGGTCTGTGTCCTGCCGTAAACACTAGAAGAATAAGTAGCCCTTTAAAAAACTTTTATACTTTACAATTACAGAGTGTAAAGTGCTGTTATTCTAGTAACAGCATTCAAGTTCCATTTACATTTCACGATTCCAATCCTGATTCTTTATAAATTATTAGCTCATGAAAGTGGCAAAACTAAATTATTTGAAAAAATTTGAAATGAAGAAACTTGGCATAATGCTTTTTCCTTTAACAGCTGAGTATAGTTGTGTATGCCTATTCTGTGTATCTTAAAATATAGTCTGAATAGGGGCACTGACTGGTTTGCTTCCTCTTTCTCTCAACTGACCATTTAAAAAAGTTTAATTTAATTACAGCACAAGGCATCTCACAGTAAAATAATCACATGGAGGGAAGTTGCATAACACAAGATTTTCACATCTCTGAAATCTCTCTTTTTACCAACTTGCATCCCAAATGACCAGAGCTGAGGTAGCTGTCTAAGGGTCAGAATAGATGTGGAATGCACCGATTTAAAAATGTCTTCATCTGAGACAGCATGATATCAATACATCTAATACAACAAGTCTGATGAAGGTATAGTTCAGTTCACTTAAACACTTCTTTATTTTCTTTTTCCACCTCTGTCTCTTTACTCTTCTGACAACACAATTCACTTTAAGGCATAGTCCTGAATATTACTGAAATGATCATTTGCTAGGATAGAAAAATGAAATAAAATTGTATCTTTGAACTCTTAATTCAGATGTCAGCATGGGCTAGAATGTGCTGGGAAATAAGATTTTCTATAAGATTCCACAGGCCAAAACAAGAAAATTTGTAAAATCTAGTGTACTCCAGCTGAAAGGCCAGTTTCCACTGAGTATCACATAGATATTGAGGCTCCTGCTGTTTTTTGACAAAGCTAATGACAAGGCAGATGCAAAAGCAAAGATACATGATACAGTTTTATTCCTCATTTTGAGAATGGATTCTGTATCTTGTAGCTAAATATATATTTAAAAATCTTAAATAGAGATGTTAAATCTATGTATTATTTTTGGCATGCTGAAAAATATGCATCTTGTTTTTAGTAAACAGATGCATATTTTTCAGATAAAAAATAGCATTCCTTATACATTAAGTGATAAAAAGATGGTTGTATTTTTATTTCTGTATTCTCTGTAATATGCCTGTTTTCTTTCTATTATTTACTTCAAATGCTCACAGAGAACTCTAATCAGGAGAAATATCTTCCGTTACTTGTGCATGTAACAGAACAGGCTGTAATGCAAAGGAAGAAGATAGAGTGGTCTCTACTAAGCTATAAGAGATAGCTTTGCCATGGTTCACATCTTATTTATGTTGGCAAAATAATGTTTCCAGCTCCAAATTGAAACAGAAGAGGGGGAAAAAACCTCCTTCCCAATTTTTCACTTTATTTTTCTTTTTCCCAAACGTCTCAAAATCATCACTCTAACAGCTAATTATGAGTAGATGATCTGTATAGACTTTTAAAGATAGAAAAATATATAATCTATCAAAGGTTTTGTGACTGCGGAAGCATTCGTTCATGTCCTTCAAACAACCAAAAGCCTTAGAGATGTTAAATTATACTTTTTGTTTTCTGTGCATTTTTTTATGACAGAGGTAATTCTTTGTAATTTTATTTTTTTTTATAACCAAATGGATTATTTCTACTTTGACACTCTTGTAGCCTCAACATACTCTCTGGGCACAAATATCTATGCATGCAAAGTTCTTTGCAGAGTCAATTCCTTTTTTGAATATGTTATGCCATTTAGCTTTTATAATTGTGTATCTAACTATATTGGCTGTTACTGCTTTTACTGTCCAAAAGATTTCCAGTCATACTATTGAGGCCAGAAATTTTCCATGTACTTCACTTTCCTTTCCATGTACTTTGCTTGCACCAAAAATGCTGAATAGAGATTAAATATTTACTAATTTGCCCTTTATTTCCCCCCACCCCTGTTTATCTACCTCTCCCCCTCCATGTGCTTTTTTTGATATCACCTTTATCAAATAAGCTTAGATTAATGCTGTATTTCCTTTTCAGCTCAGGAATTCAACATTATCAGTTATGTGTCTAATACCACCATCCTAACTACACCATTGCATTTTAACAGTGTGTTAAAGATTATGATAAAGGAAAGCAAATAGAGGTGGACTACATGACAGCACATGATGGTTGGAAATCTGACAGGAAATATCCACCTTCATCACTGAGAGTGTCAGTGTGACAGCAACCATATTCATAACAGTTGATTCAGAATATATTCTCAGATGTAAACTGCATGTTCACCCTTTGAATGCATCTGAATCCTTTGCAAACATATCACCTCTCTAAAAGAGTAAGTATAACTTCTTAGCAACCCAAAGAAGGTACCAAATCACATCTTCAAGTGTACACTCCAGAAAGAGTACAAAATAAAAGATAAATTGTCTGCAAAATCCTGAAGTTAATGAGTGGATTTGCTTTGAAATTCTGTGTTTCGAAACTGCTAAATAATGGCTCTTAGCCTTATGTCAGCTTCAATTCTTAGAAGCTAATAGACAGATACTGAACCTTGCTTGAAAAGTAATTCAGCCTAAGCTCAGATACTGTCAGGGACTTGAGTGTACTAATTGGCTTAATTGCCTTGACTGGCATCACCTGGAGTCTTCTCTTGCTCTTCCCCCAGCCACGGGGCTCCATTTAAGCTCTGTCCAGTTACAGCTGCTTGTCTTAGCCCTGCTCCTGAGTTCCTGTGTGGGGCTCTTGGGTTGACCTTGGCTTATTACTTTGCCTGGTGGTGACTGGGCTGCTGATGGGACTCTTTGCTGTCACTACCCTGACCTGTTCATGTGGGTGTGCTGGGGCTGTGCCCCTTGGCATGGTCCCATCCCTGCCCTGTGCTACTGGCGTGGCTGCCATCTGGAGTGGCCCTGCTCCCCAGTAGCTGCACTGATTGTTGTGGCAGTATCATAATGACATTCAATTACAGTATTCGATTTGATTATAGCATTTCATGTTTTCTCCCAGCTGCTCAGAAACATAAATGTAAATTGTGTTTTTCTTTAGGTAGTTCATAACGATCTCCCAGAAGACTTTGCTGCTGCATTAAATGAGTAAACCAGGAAAACAAGAGGAGAACTTTGGCCAGTTCCTATTGATTGCTTCTAGAATGGCTGATATGAAACAAGAGTATTTGCTTCCCACTTTAGAAGGTGGTAGGTAAACATTCTATTTTTTATAAGCAGAAAGTGTAACTTCAAAAAACTTCTTTATGGATTTCAGGAAGATTTGGAGGACTGTTTGTGGGGGGGAAAATGCAATCTTGTATAATATCAGGCTTGCAGTGTCCTTGTACTCTTACTCTGGTGGTACTTTCTCTAATCAAAACCTGTTTGCATATTGTGTCCCCACCCAGTGCACCAATAAACATTTCACTGCTGTTCCTGTGTTTGCTTCACTGTGACAGTTTTCTTCCATGATAATAATGAGACTGAAAGAAAGAATAAAGGCATGTTCAGTGTGGTTAGTCTGTGCACTTGATGCATGTGTAGTGAAGGAGGAATCACTGATTTCAATAGGCTGTTAGAAATAATCTGTGCTGAATTGGTACAATTATATTCTATTTACGGATAGAATTTAGCCCAACTTTTGGTTACCTTTCATTAGGATTTAAATTGCATGTGTCTGACGCCAAAGCAAATTTAATTTTTTCTGATGGGCAGATCTAAAAAGCAAAGTCCTTATTTGCAGGGCTGGGCTGTCTTTCTCATATTTGCAATGAGGTGTCCTGTGGTTTGATTTACTTAAATGTAAACAATACCAAAACCTCCAGTAGAATTCCACTATATAATTATATTGCAGTGTATAATGTGATCTAGTATATATTAACAAAGTTATAGTTATATACTATAAAGACTGATAAAATAGGGAAGGAGATTTTCATAACAGTTCTGGGTACAGCCTTTTAAAATAGAGGTTTCTAGAGAAACAGAAAAATAATACTAGCTTAAAATAGTCCTTTCTTACCCTAAAATTATTCTCAGTAATTGCTAAAGGATTTGAATCTTTAAGAAGCACTTATTCACCCTGAGGCAAAGAGAATGCTTGTGAAATCTCACATCAGATTCATTTTAGACAAAATTAGGTGGATAGAACAGAGAATCTGTATATACAAAGTGAGGAAAGATTTATCAGGGTGTAAGAGGATTTTAATCATTAAAAAATCCAATGAAGAACATTGCTGAATTTTTCTTTAATAAAAAGTCTTCAAGATTTTAATATATTTTTCTGTAACTTCAAATTTATAATAACACTATGACGAAGGTTTTTATATGGGTTGGAGAAGGAATTATAGAATCATAGAATCATTCAGCTTGGAAAAGACCCTTGGGATCATCAAGTCCAACAATCAACCCTTCTCTACAAAGTTCTCCACTACACCATATACTCCAGCACTGCAGCTAAATGACTCTTAAACACATTCAGGGATGGTGACTCAACCCCCTCCCTGGGCAGCCTATTCCAGTGTCTAACCATTCTTTCTGTGAAGAATTGTTTCCTAATGTCTAGTCTAAACCTACCCTGTTGCAGCTTGAATCCATTCCCTCTTGTTCTATCACTAATTACCCGTGAGAAGAGACCAGCACCAACCTCTCTACAATGTCCTTTCAAGTAGTTGTAGAGAGTGATGAGGTCTCCCCTCAGTGTTCTCTTCCTTAAACTAAACAGCCCCAGCTCTCTCAATCACTCTTCATAAGATCTATTCTCCAGGACCTTCACCAGCTTCGTTGACCTTCTCTGCACTTGCTCCAGCACCTTGAAATCTCTTTGGTGTTGAGGTGCCCAATTTGTGTGTATAAATATGGATACACTTACATTTTATGTTATTTCTGTTTAGACTTCTTAGATAACTAATTCACTGGCTCAAAACTGGCATCGTACTTAATGGTTTGTAATAATGTAAGAACAGCTATTTCACCTTTTGCATGGTTGTCTGGAAACTATGATAAATTTCTTATCCAGAACAGATATATTTCTGGAAATGCATGTGAAATTCTATAGATTGTTTTATTACTGATTTTGAGGATGTTCATATGCTTGACAAACATGTAGAGAATCCAATTTCAAAACAGCCACATGAAAGAGACATTTTCGAAGAACACTTTTCTATTCGATGTCAGATTCTTTGTTTCTCCTTTTACAGTCACATGCCATTTAGTGATGATCAACAGATTTTATACCTGGAAAAGTTTGATGGTATATATCAGATTTACTTTCTAGGAAAATATTTTCTCTTACCAGTAGAAGGGCTGAACATGTATCCCCATCAGGTATACAAACAAACATATATACAACACACATACATAAACATAGCTGGCCACTTGGATCAACCAACTCAGAGAAATATTTGGTAGTTGCTCACTAATCAGGAAGGGAGTCCTTTTACTGGCAAATACATACCATGCAGATCCCACCAGCCCTGTGCTCTTGGGCTATCCAGTGGCTGGCAGTGAAGATCCTGGCTCTTTCCAGTTGCCTCCTGCACAGGCAGTCACATGCCCATGGAAACAAGTCTCTCAGCTGAGCCTGAGACCTTAGGGTCTTGCCAGTATTTGACCCCCTAGTAGCCAGCTCCTCCAGGGTCTCACCCTTAGAGACATCATACATGGCTCCCAGGCCACTTCAGGTACTTGCTGGCATGTCTGGCTTGGTAGCCACTAGAGATTGCACACTGACTTACATACCCTCGTGCCTGTTTCTGGTTCCACAAACACATGGAGCCCTGTGACCAGTGGGCTGATGCCAGTTGCTGGCACTCAGACCTCTATGCACACACATACACAGGTAGGACAGGTAGTCCCTCACCCAGGAAGGTGGTTAAAAATGGAGTTAAATGAGTAGACAGGGCAGCTTGTGCTGATTAGGTGCAGGTGCATGGCTAGAGAAGCATTCTGCCCAGCAACCTCTTCATATGCGATCAGCCTCTTGCTTTCTTATCTCGCTGTTTTCCTCTGCTCGTTCACTCCCCTGCCTCATCCCAAACCACCTTGGTATCTCCCTCCTCCAGAGCAAAAGCACTGTTGGGATCCTCTTCTAGGACCTCGCTTACCATTGTGCTAGAAAGCAGAGCAAGTTGTCCATGCAGAAAGGGCTGCAAACTCACTTCAGTTAATCTCACATGAATGGGTTAGCGTTATGAGCAGATACAGATCCCTAGAGCCTGGGAGAGACTTGTTCCTTATTTCTAAAAACTGAATAGAAATGTATCAAAATCTAGCTGGTCTTCAGAAATGGAGCTGAAATATCTGGGTACTAGAGAGCCCTCTATAATGAATAGAATTTTGTTAGGAAGAACTGACAAAAAACATGACTGGAGTTTCACTATTTAGAAAGTTCAGTGAGAAAATGCACAGTAAAAATAATAATAAAAATGATTGGGTACTCTGAATGTAGTTAGTCTGTTCAGTATAACTCTTACCACTAAGTAAAGAATTTTTTTTTTACATAAAAGTGTGTGCACAT
Organism: Scolopax mira; assembly: GCA_004320125.1. Taxonomy (NCBI): domain Eukaryota; kingdom Metazoa; phylum Chordata; class Aves; order Charadriiformes; family Scolopacidae; genus Scolopax; species Scolopax mira. The sequence goes on from BJBW01001994.1 coordinate 372,750, forward strand.
TTAATCTTTTCCTTTCATTTTCCAGTGTTTCATTAAGTGACATCTGAGAAATGTGGTAAAAGTTCTGTGGCTGGTGTTAGACCAGACAAGCAGAGTGTTCTCTATGGTATGGCCATTATGCTTAATAGTGTTTAAACAATAATCAAAGCATTACCAAATTCCTTATCACTACTTTCTGTATTTTATGTTGTTACAGTAAGTTCAATGAAAGAAGTTAAAATATTCATATATTTAGTTTACTGTTTGGGTCAAAAACTTTTCTAATTCAGGCGTGTACTAGTCTTTCCACCATCTGCATTGAATTTAGGGTTAGATTCTAAAACCGGTTGAGGCATAACTTAAGCAAAATTTTTATTTATGCATTTATTTTAAAAGAGAGAGCTTAGCTTAGTTTAAGACAGGTGGCTCCTGACAGCTTCAAGTAAGTGTTGGGGAATTTTTATTGTACCCCTTGAGGTGAATTAGATACACGTTTGCGCTTAAGTATGAAGTGATTTGATGGACAGTGCATTGGATGGAGTCCTGCTGCTGTCAGAGGTTCTACAGGGAGTCACTGAAGATGTGGCAAGAGCTGGTTGCTTAAACTCACTTGTGCCAGCACCAGTCATTGCATTACAAATCAATACTGTAGCATTTCTTGTTTTATCAACAAGGGAATTTGTTCTCCCTTATATAGAGTTGTTCCACCTCTGGTATTCCTGTTTCTGTTGTTTAAGCTGGTTCTGGAGTTCAGCTTTCCCACTGCCAGGACCACGTCATTCCTCAGCCTGCAGTTACCATTGCTGAGCAGTTACAGTTTGGATTTCCCCTTCATAAGATGTCTCAAGTTAAAATTTTTGCAGCTATTTTTCTGTACTAGGTGGTTACTGCCAACTGCTCCCTGATTTTAGGCACTCTGATTCATGCTTGAAAGAATGACTGTCTTGGATCCTTATGTCAAGCATCTGCCTGTACCCCCTTCTTTGCCTCGTGCATTGCGTAGAGACATCTAAAAGAGAGTGGTGGGTTGACCTTGGCCAACTGCCAGATGCTCACCCAGCTCTTCTGTCACTCCCCTTCCTGAGAGGAGGGGGGAGAAAATAGGGTGGAAAAGCTTGTGGGTCAACACAAAAGACAGTTACCATCACAAGCAAACCAGACTCAATTTGGGGAGAAGTAATTAAACTCATTGACAATTGAAATAGCTTTTGGTAGTAAGAAACAAAAAATTAAATTTTAAGCACCACCTTCCCCCAACTCTTCCTTTTTTTTCAGGTCAACTTCCTTCTTCATTCTTGACTCCTCTATCCCTCCCCAACCCCTGAGCGGCACACGGGGGGCGAGGCTTGTGGGGGTTAGTCAGGACATAACAGTTTTTCTTGACCCCTTCTCCCGAATGAGTCGTCTCCACAGACTGCAGTCCTTCAGGAGAAACCTGCTCCAGTGTGGGCTTTCCACAGGCTGGGGTTGTTTCAGGGCATAAACCTGCTCCAGCGTAGGGCCATCTATGGGGAGACTAGTGTTATCACTTTTTTTCTTTTCTTTTTTTTTTTTTTTTTTCCCCTTTTCTCAACTTGTCTGCAAGAGTGGTGGTTTTGCTCTTTCTTAAAATGTATTTTCATATATATAGCTTCCTCAGGAAAGTAAAGTATCCGATCTGCCTTTTAGTCAGGTGATCAGCAAACCTAAAATACACTTTTTTGAACCAAAACGCATTATCCAAAGTTATATTAAAAATCTTTTGAAGCATTGGGCTGAAGTTCATCTCCCATTTAATTTGAGGAAAGAAATAAAGAGTTTAAATTATTTTCCAGATTGCTACCTACAAAAGAAAAAGTAAGCGTGCTGAGAAGAGAGAGCAGGTGCTTGTCTGGGCTAGCAAAACAAAATTATTCTGATATTCCGGAGCACTGTGGGTGTGCTACTGGGCTGCAAAAGATACTGTTCTCCTGAATTTCTGGAACCTTTGTACAGGTCTCAAAGGAAATGCAAGATGTGGAAGAGACCTCTGATCTGCTTACCTGGAAACTGCTACATGTCAGCAGCCCACCAGGAAGGTTGTCAGAACCCTACCTGGATCCAGGAGGATCCAACTTCCATAGGTAACCCCGGCGGTGTTCTGCCCTGTAACCTGCACAGGGATCTGACCTAAAGAGGAGCTGGGATTTGCACTTTTCACCAAGACAATGTGATATGTAAACTCTGCTTTCCTAAATATTATTTGAGCAGTATTTGGCTACACAGGTTCCCTTGCGAATTTTAAATTCGCTATTTTAAATTAAGTGGTAGGGGTCCGCTACTGATCCTGCTAAAGGATTTGCTGGAAATGCTAACAAGTTGTGTAAAGTGTATATCTTAATATGTAATTTCCTACTTTAAGAAAGCAGGCTGGTAGCAGTATAGATTATAGTGAATAACGGTATTATATAGGAATAAGAAATAGGAATTAAGGTTTTCTTGCCTGTGTTACCAAGATTCGTAAGCAATGCAGGATTAACGGACCTTGGACCGTGACCTGAAGCCACCGGGACAGAAGAGCATCACGGAAGGGAAGCACTGAGCTGCCCATCCCTTGCTGCGGCGCAGTTTGGCCGGCACCTCGGAAACGAAACTTGAACGATCGCCGGGCCGCGCCGGGAACGGAAAGCGAAAGAGCGAAAGGCGCCGGGCTGGGAGGCGGCCGGAGCTGCCGCCTTAAAACGGGGGCGCGGCGGAGGCGGGTGGCGGCGGGCGGCGGCGGCGGCAGGTACCGTCCGGGCCGGGGGTTTGTTAAAAGTTGTGGTTGGGACAGGGCTTGGGGCTGAGGCCGGGACTGGGGTTTGGGCTGGGGTTGGGTTTAGGCGTGGTCCTGGAGCTGGGGTTGGGGTTTGCATCAGGGGTGCGGGTGGTTTAGGTCTGGCTGGAGGGGAACGGCTGTGACTTTCCTGGCAGCAAGGGAGCTCCTTCCCGGGTGGAGGGACAGCAGGAGCGCTGGCAGGGTGTCAAAGCCACCTGCTTGTCTCTGCTCACACCGTAGCCACAGGCACCTCAGATGTCACTGCATAAAAGCACCCAAGTAGCAAAGTATTTAAGTCTTTTTTTTTTTTTTTTTTTTTTGAAAGAAATATAGCAGTCCATACGTATGTGCAAATACAGTTTTGCTTTCTTTGATAGCGCTGACTTTCCAGTGTTAGTGATGGGCTTGCTTAAGAGATTGTTGAAGTAGTGATGACTATTTTCAAGGTAAACAAGAAATTCAACATGCAAAAATACATGGTTCATCCCAGAAGGGTGTTCTGAAGCCTTTGATACAGTTTTATTAGATAAGAGAATGAGAAAAATCTGAGGTTTATTGCTGCCTTGACAAAACATATATATGCAGGTACACAAAAGGTGACTTTGTGTGGCTGTATGTATATAAATAGCTTACATGTAATGAAAATAGGTATTAAAGTTGCACTGTAAAGTTACGTTAAGCATACCACTGTAATATAGCACACTATCTGTGCAGTACTTAATAAGTAGATAATAAAAATGTATATTTTTTTCTGCAACTTCATTTGCTAGGAGTTTCAATGCAAGATGAAGATTAAAATTAAAATTGCAGCTCTGTTTTGTGAAATCTGTAAAATGGAGGTTGCACTTTATTTTCTTTTGTTAGTTTTTTAAGAATCATTTTAAGAAAGCAGGTAAGTAATGCTCCTCTTTAGTAAACTTAAAGACAAAAGCTGATATTTTCCTTATAGTTCAAAAAAAAAATTAATTGATTTAAAAAGAAAATATGCCTCAGGGATATTCACAAAATGCTTTCTGATTTTTCTTAAAGTTTTATTCAAGTGTGACTCTGAAGTAGTTAATTTAAGCCCTGGAGCATACCATATTTTCTGAAAATTATATCTTGATTACTTAGAGTTTTCTTTTTTTTTGAGTCCCAGAATCAAGATCTCTGATGGATTCTGCACGTTATTTCAAGGAATTAGTTCATAATGATGTAAATGAGAATGCTAGTGATGATGACAATGATAGTGAGTGTCTCGACAATGAGAAAATAGGCTTTGTTCCAACAAAGGAAGATGAAAAGAGTGTGATTACAAGTGACAGCGACGAGGAGGATGAGACCAGTGAGAAAGCAGAAGCAGCTGTTAAGAAAATGCTTAAAGAAGAGGAAGACAGAAAAAAAGAAGCCAAAGATCTAGATTCCTGTATCTTAACCACTGAAGAAGTGACACAGCAATCATCACAAACTGAAGACAAGGATTTCAGAGTTCTCCAGCGTGAATGTGATTCCAAAAGCCCTGGTGAGGAGCTGTTATGGCTTTTATTGTAGCATCTTACCTTTTGTCTCTTTTGTAATTAATTGATGAGTTATGGTTCTATCAATAACCATGTATGTGGTTATTTTAGAAATAAGACAGCATCTTGAATTTCTGAAGAAGTTGAGGATACACAGTTGGGCATCTCTGTCAAGAGCTCAGTAAGTACAGTGCAGTTCATGGAAAGAAATGTAATAAATGGTAATTAAAATAGTTTCTTTGAACTAAGTAGATATCACATTGTAGTACCCCTTAGAGAAAGAAGCTATGTGCTCGTCACCTAGGTTTGTGGAAAACTAGGAGATCTAAGGGATACTTAGGATTTCATACTTCCAGCCACATGGAGGAAGATTCCTAATATAGTAGAAAGTCTTCCCAGTGAGTAGGGAGACATGTCTGCATGTTTTAGGAACTGATCTAGAATTTTAACTATTGCTATTCATTTTTTAATGACAGATTATCTGTTGTGCTTTTTTTGCACACATTTCCTCACATATTTTATGGCTACTACTTTTACAGCATTTAAAACAGTTTTCCTGAAAAAATTTCCTTTTCCTATATACCTTCTGTGTTTTTGTATGTCAGTTCTCATGCATAGTCTTCTGCAGCTCCAGATTCTGATTCCTTTCCCTGCTTGATATGGAAAAGGATTAGCAATAGTACTGTTCACATTGACAGTGAAGTGTCTTCGCTACATTCTGCAGTTGTGGTGCTAAAGAGATTAGTATTAAATAAGGCAGACAGTTTAACTCTGTAAGGCAGAAGTTTACATAGGTTTTGTTCATGGAAGGCTACTCATTGCATCAGATAACAAACTGGACCTGTAAACCAGAAGCTGTTGATCCGAGATGGAAAGCAAAGCTGTGTCTTCCCAGGTGTGGATCTGAGGTCATGTATACCAGGCATTTTTTACAGCTTTGAAAAAACCAAGCATGTTTTTACTGTTAGAGTAGGGATGTTCTCATAACATGCATTAGTATTGTAATATGTAATAGACAGTGTAGTATGTAACAGACAAACATGAAAGCAGAGAACCTTTACTAGAAGGGCTTGCCTTTTCTTCATCTGGACCTGCAGAAGTTCTCTGACTCCTTGATCTCTCCAGGGTAAAACATCATATCCCATATCCCTGGACTTTCATGAACTCTTAAAGAACTGGGAAATAGAGGATGTATAAAAAACTACTGAGGTGCTACTTCTTAAAACTTACCATCCTCAGCGAAGAGGATTTCAAGTTTTACCTAAGACTGATTAATGCTGATTTTTATCAACTTTCATAGTTTTCTAAAATGGGAAGGGGATGATGAAGTCTTTTAATTCTTTGGTCTCTTAAAGGAGTGTATTGTGATTGGATTCCTCTTGCTGTTATTTTTCTTGCCACACTCCTTGGATGAGAAAGGTAGTTGTTATGGTCATGATAGTTGTTGATAACTCACTTGCTATTTTCAACTGGAAACTCAGGCAGAACACTCTGAAAATATATTTTGTGGTTGTTTGCTGTGGGGTATTTCTTATAGAACAGATAACTCTTTCTGCACAAGCAGACATGGACAAGAGATGCCACTTAACTTACAGAAGCCTCAGATGCTACAAAAGTTTCTGGAGTTGTAAAGGAGGCAATTGCTAATATAGTCAATAACTGAAAGGACTGTAATGTATTTAGGACTAACATTAGATCCAATAATGATGGTTTGCTATTGGTTTAATTTATACATTTAGTGTTTAGTTGCTTTAATTAACAAAAACATTTATTTTAAAATCTCTGTCCTATGTCCTCAACTTTTCTTGGAGTAACGTTATGTACATGCTATTTCTTTTTCTTTCAGGTATGTCAGTTTGTTAAAAGATTTTGTTGAGTCTGAATTCTTTGTGATAGATGGGGATTCCTTATTGCTTATGTTTTTAGATTCAAAAACACAGTATCTAAACTTCTTCTACCAAATTGAATGCTTCCTGCAGGATTTCACTGAAAAAGGAGCAAAATACGTGATTGTTTTCTTCAAGGTACTGAACAAATAATGTTTATTTGCTGTTTAAACCTCTGCACTCCTTTAAAACCAACTGCTTGATTCTAATCAGGATTAGGAAACTGTTCATTGTGTCAACAGATGTAACTGAATAATTTCATCGTTTTTGTTTCCCACAGGATGCAGAACAGATGTATTTTCCGTATCCTCATTTTCTTTTCTTACGCACTGCCTTAATAGAGCACCTGAGGCACAACACAGGCACAGTTGTTCATACGGAATTTTCTAATTGTTTATCATCCAAATGGGAGATTTTCCTCAAGAAAAGCTATCCTTACTTCATCATTGTATCTGACATAGGACTGACCTCTCTCCAAACCGACTATTTATCTATTTTAATTGCTCATTCATTGTCAAAGAAAATCAACGTTGTGCTTGCTTCAGGACAGGAGTACGATATTCTTAGAGTTTATGGCTATCATGTTCAGTGTGGGTATAGACACAGAGTATTTTTTCAAAAGGTAAGTTTCACAACTTCATTGTTTTGCAATAACTGTGTTAGTTCTACTTCGCAGATTTAATTAAAATGTCTCCATATGGGTATTATATTTTACATATTAAAATTATAGAGCACTGATACATGGCACATTTTATATTTCTTTTATCTACTGGTCTTGAAATCCTTAACAAGCAAACATTGTGCTTGTTGGCAAATTCCTGCCCTGTTCCCTATAGTCTCACTTCGCATCCTTGTAAAGAATCCTACTTAAGATATGGTAGTCTCAAATACAGCCTTTCCTATATCTTCAGTATTGCATGTCATAGTTGAGTTGTAATATCACAGGCAAGACTAGCGTTTAGGCCAGGGACATGATATTTAAAGGAGTTTTATTTAGAATAGATGTTCCTGGGAGGCTGTACCTGAATGGATTCTGTCTGAGGCTAGTAGTCGCTGATGCATTGTATCTGCTGACTTTTGCATATAACTTTGACTTCTGCACTTCTTAGTATCAACGTGATCTGCAGTTTGCTTGTGAAAACCTAGTCAGTTACAAAGAACCATTGATCTGTCTATATGAACATCTCAAGCTGGGCCTGAAAAGCATACAAAAAGAGGTAATTGGATATCTGATAATTTTTCTTTTTTCGTCTTCAGATTGACTGTCTTTCTCCATTCTATTACCTGAAATTCTTTCCTAGCCAGAACTCTCTTCCTTATTGTGAAGTGAAGCCCTTGGTCTGAGAAGGTGTCCTCTATGATGGCTCTTCTTCACAGCAGCTTGAAGTTGTTTCTTTCTTTAGAATCACAGAATGGTCTGGGCTGGAAGGGACCTCCATAGGTCATGTATTCCAGCCTTCCCACAGTCAGTAGGGACACCCCCCTTGTTTTACCATTGCATCAGGCACCTCCCTGGGAACAGGCCGAGGCCAGGGTGGGCTGTTGGTGCCCTCAGGAACGTGACCAAAAAGAGCTATTTTTATTAACAATAGTATGCACTTTTCTTTTTGTAGTTTTCATATCTCTTTTTTTTTTTTTTTTTTTCCCCTTCTGTAGAGCTCTGTAAAGGATAAGATTTGTCCTTTTTTTCTAAATTTTATTATAGTGGTTATTTGTGCTGTTCATTATGTTATGACTGCAGGCTTGCCAGACCGTGGGTCTGTTGAAACAACTGTGGCCTGAAGGATCTGACATTCGGCGTGTGATCTGTGTTCTTGCTTGTGCCATGGGACTAAAAATATACAGCAACATGTTGAAAAATTCAAATATTTCCACGGGAGCAAAGAGAAAGCAATCAGCAAGAGTAAGGATTTTTTAAATATCTTCTCAGCACAGTGATCATAAGCATATTGCTAACAGGAGAGATGGCTGTTCTAGATCCCAAGCTGAAGAGAGGCCCAGCTGCTTCCTTTGTGACCACACACTGCAAGTGGTTGGGTTGAGGTAATTACTGTGGCCACAGCTTTTCCAAAGGAGCACAGTCTCATCGTGCTCCCTGTGGCTATTCCTGGGGGAAGTTTTACCTTAGGAGCAATTACTTCTATAGGAAGTTTTACCTTGGAAGGTAGTTGCGCTCATTATTTTTATTTTCCTAATATTCAGTAGTACACTAGCTTTTACAGAAGAATACACTTTTCCTTAAGCTAGCAAGACATTTCAGAAAAAAGGTCTCTTTCTAGGTGTGGTCATGACATTTTTGTGACCATATTACAAGCCTTATATTTTCATCAATTTAACACAGATGCAGTATATCAGTAATATTTTATGAGACATATTCAGTGGACTACAGGGAAGTTACAAGTGCTTACCACAGCTGTATTTTGTACAGACTTTTTGCTGTGCAGTTGAGAAAAAAGTGTAGACCTATATCTAGATATTAACTTTTCCTCTTAAAATAATAACATTTCCATCCACATTGACAATTAAGTTTTGTCTGGATTTTTATAGTTATAAGATTTTCAGAAAAGAGATTTCTTTTTTTTTTTTTTTTTTACAATGCATCTATATTTGCATCTACCAGCATTACAAGAATGTTCATTTTGAAATAAGTGTATCCACAAGTAATTGCAATGCACAAATTGTTTGAATACATCAGAATTATTAGCTGTTTTAACAAAGTGCAAATCGCTGAATTAAGTAGAAGAGAACACAATTATTTTGCTGAAGGACATGGTCAACTTTTTATCTGTCATCTCTCAGCAGGGAAGAAGTAATCCTCTATCTGCAGAAGAAGCAGCTGACCTCTGCAGAATGCAATGTCTTACCGTCGCTTTTCTTCTTCATATGCCACTTTCACAAAGAGCTCAGATTAGGATCATGAAATCCTGCTGGACTAAGCAAGTTTTACCATTAATAAAAATGGTATGTAGCACTGTTAATTTCCCTGTCATCAAGTGCAATTGTCATTTAATTTTTCATTTTCTTTTATATACTATTTCAGTCATCTTATGAGATCAAAGATGTACCTGCTGGAGACAATCCTTACCTGATTCAGGAATCTTGTGAGCCATGAATCAGTAGAGCTAGGAGAGGGATTGGGGTAACATCTCTTTACTTGACCTCTTTTAGACATCTCTACTTAGCCAGCATTAGGGTTAGGGTACAGGGCTAGGTGGACTTTTTGATAGATGGATCCATTATGGGAAATTTGATGTCAGGCGTTTTTATTGTTGGTTATTATAGTGAAGGAGAGCAGTGTAGGCTTCTCCTGATCACAGAGAAGTCAAGTAACAGTGTGTTGGTTTTCAAGTCAATAAAATTTGTGGTAGTTAACCTTGCTTTGGAGATGCTTTGATCCCTCCACATGAAAAGGTGCTCTGTAAGAATTAATTGTTTGCTTTATTTTAACAGCAACAGTTGTGCATGCATTTTTCTCTGACACAGCTAAGAGATACAAATGGTTGGAAATTGGATTTAACTTACCTGCCCGATTTAAATGATGATTCACTGCTCAGAAATATTGCATGTTACTATGAGGTCGAATATACCAAAGGTATTTATCTTTGTTGAACAGTTTGCTTTCTTACATTTCTAAATTAATTAAGCTGCAAAATGAGAATGAAACTGCTTGTACAAGCATAAATGAGTATGATTTTCTAATTAACCTACATTTTATGGAATAATAGGGAAAATTTTTTCTATAGCCAAGTTTAGAAAATTGCATATGAAAGTGTCTTTCACCAGTACTCATTCAGAATACTTTAACTTCTCCTAGCTTTGATGTGCCACCTGTATTTATGAAAAGGAAGAGTGATATAGCCTAGGTAGTAAGAGCTCTATGTCACTGTTATTTGGGTATGCTCAACCATTTGTTTTTTAGCCAGGTTTCTACCCATTTCATTTTGTCTTAGTGCAACTGAGTTAGAATGGAAACTAGAGCTGACCCCTAATGTCACTGAGACATTGGATAATATTTTGAATTTCAGATGAGATTGATTCAGACAAAATCATATATTGTCTTATAAGAAATGAATTTGGAGCTGGAGCTTTAAGAACATCATCAGATATATTAACATTCAAAAGCTGACAGAGCAAGAGCATATGGAACAAGATTTGTAGCAAATGTTTTTCATAGTAATTCCGTTTACTTGAAGTGCTCTGCCATGAGTCTGTCTGATAGTAAACCAGAACACTTTATGAATCTAGTCACAAGATGTCCTGTATGTACCTTAATAAAGGAAGTGTAGAGGAATTTTCAAAGGAAATATGAATTAAGAATATGAAATATTATTTTTTATAATGATACCTATTACTGGGCACTAAAAAGAAAATTCTCAATTCAGGATCCTAGCCTGCAGGAGGTGAAGGTGAGAGAAATTCTACTTCATCTGTGAAGCTTTTAGATTTCCACAGGCAGTCTAAATCTGGTGTTCTTTAAAAAATATATCTTCTGAATACAATTAGTTATTTATACCCTAGTTAAAAACTCTGAATGTACAACATTCTATTCTAATTTGCTCTAATGACCAAAGGCCTTGGATAGGACTGAAGTCTTTGTGCCTGATGTTGCATAGGTGAATAGGTAGATTCTGTTTGAGTAAACTTTTAATTTTAATGTGCCCTGTTTTTCTCTTCCCTTCCTCCCTCCCTTTCTCCCTCCCTCCCAATCTTCCCTTTCCTCCCCCTTTCTTCCGTTTTCCCCTCCTTCCCCCCCCCCCTTTTTTTTTTTCCCCCCTTTTTTTCCTTCCCTGCACAGGATTAGAGTTCAAAAAGGAATTGGGGAAAGAAATAGAGAACGAATACCAATATTTGTGGGATACTGTGACAAAATTGGCTGTGGAATACAGTTTTGGAGATGCCTTCCCAATACGAAAGACTTACAAACTATTTCTTCAACAGGAACAGACATTATTTAGAGGTACTAACAACTCCAACAAATATAGAGTTAGAAGCATCATCTTCATTACTCTCACTAAAAGTTCTAGAAGTAGTAATCTGATATTATTCTGATCACAGATCTAATCCATGCTTTATGGATTCTCTCCTCCTTCTTTTCAACCGACTAGCAAAACTTGAAGCTGATGCCAAATTAAGTCTGACCATGCCTTATGGGTTAAATTCTGACTCCACTGTAGACAGCACAAGTATTGATACTGACTTCAGTAGAAACTAGATTTAGTTCCATGATTGCTAGCCCAAATCATTGTCTGTATTGTAAAAAACATTACAATTAGTGTCATACATATAACAGTAAAGAGCATAATAATTACTCATAATTAATGATTTTGCCAAAGACTGTCCCTGAAGAACATGTCTGTGTATGTTGACACAGGATTATACAGGATATCCAGGGCACGGAGCAGCAAGTTAAGGGAAATATAGAATTGTTGCCATATTGGTAGGGAGTCCAGCCATCACTGTAGCTCATATTGCAATCCTTGAAGGTTGTAGAAATCTGACTTGCTCATAAGTGTCATAAATTACACCATCATTCTGTTTAGTAGCCTGTAATTGGAGAAGTGCATAGTTGGCTCAGAGATTATTTGTTTTCTTACCTGACTTAAAAGACCTGTTCTGAATATCTGAAAGGAGTAGGTAGACATTTTTGCCTGATACCTGACATTTCTTTAGAACCTTCAAATGCTTGATTTAAACCTAAAAACATGTATAAATCTTTAGAAGAGACAATTAGTAAGAGATTCAGTAAGGTCTGCAATATGACTCTCCTTGAGTTTGTGAATGTTCTTCAGCCGGTTTCAAAGATGTGGAGTGGGCAAAGTGGGCTCTAGTGGGCAAAAAAAGATGGTTTCTTTGTTACCTGTGAGATATTAAGGCATCTTCTGGCACAGTATTTGCATCGCCTATTTCTCTATCTCCTTTGGAGACCTAGAAGACTGAAGACTGTGGCTAAACTTCAGACATGGGAAGGATACATAATGTTGCATGTCATTTTTAGTCATCTAACATAAGTGCAGGAAAGTAGATGCCTGTAAGATGGAATGGGTCGTAGCATTCAAAAAGTTAGTGCAGGTGTCTAAAATGGATTATGAGGTTATCTATGTGGAAGCAATAATGGTATCTGCTTCATTCTTCTCATCCTTGAGAAGAAACAGGAAAAGGGGAACTTGTGAACAGCTCATTATTTTTCGTGAATTTTACTTTATAGAATTTAATTTAGAATGTAACGTGACAGAATTTTCAAGTATGATATGCAAGTATGTATATTCTTAACGAACCAATGTTAATTATTTTTTATTCTGTAAAGACTATGCAAAAGAACTTCCTAACATTGGACTCATCCCGGTGAAATCTGATCTTGTTGAAAATTATGCTGGAGATGTTTTGAAAGACCTACCTGTTTTAGAAAGGTATATATATAAATTTTATTCCAATGACATAATATTGTACAGGTTTATTTTCTACCCCCTTGCACTTTACATCCATATTGTGTTCAATTTTTACAAATGTAGAAGTGCTTCTGCTATGACTGGGTAAATTTTCACAGTCACACATAGTGGTCTAAATACTAACAGAAAGTGTGGAACAAGAGTGGATATGAGTTAACATATCTGTATTTTCTGATACTGTTATTTGTTTGCGTTATAGTCTGATTCTTATTCTACATTCTGGAACTGTTTTTCTAAACGTACGATTTGTGTTTGAAAAGCCTTATCCCAATTTCCAAAGTTCAGGTTGATTTCAGGAAAATAAAAACATTAAATAAAATTACTGAAAAAAATAAAGAGATTATTCTTTACATTTGCTCTGCTTCTTGTTGAAGTGGGTTCTGTGCTGCTCAGTGAACAAATTTTAAGCAGTGTATGAGTTACATAGTTACATTGCATTCTGTGATTAATTTGTATGAAAATACAAAGCTTTACTTTGTTAGTAATTCTTTCTGAAAAACTGAGGCTGTCTTGACACAATATATATTAAACCCTGTGATGATTTTCTTGGTTTTCTGCCACAGTAAAATTGTGATTTGATAAATACTCTTTTTTTTTAATGTTTTGAATGTTTCATTAGAGATGCAGGAAGACACTAAATTTCTGCTCTGTTTAATGTTTGTCTATTTCAGCAATGATCCTGCAATTACTTCACTTATTAAGTACAAGGAATTCGATGAGCTTCGTCACTGGCATTCTGGCAGACCTTTATCTGAGGAATATGAGCGAGTACGGTGCAATGCTGATGGTAAGAAAAACTAACACAAAGCCCACGGGTCTGTGATGGCTTGAACAGTGTTGTAAAGGTTATCATGGTTTTGGAGAAAGACTTCCCATTTCAGAAAACATTTATAACTCACCAAACTGGAGCTGCAAAATAGCTAAATTATACTTAAACTGATGTTCCTGTACGTGATGTATATGCATTGTGTATAATCTTAAATAGTTCTAATAGGTATAACTGAATGAGAACTTGTGGTCAGATATTCACAATATGTTCCCTTTTCCTTGTGAAATGCTTCACAGATTTATAGAAGCAAACTCTATGTACACGTGCAGTTTAGTGTTTAAATACATGGTTTGGATAATGCTTGGTAAGCACATCCATCCGTATGCAAAATCTGCTCTGATTTTTTCACAGTACACACATAGCCAGTCTTATCTTTTGAGAACACAATTAAAGTAAAAGAAGTTGTACTTGTTGTTCAGCAGCAGCTGGGAACTGAGCACCACACGGCCACTTGGTCACTCGCCCCTACCCAGTGGGATGGGGGAGAGAATCAGAAGAGCGAAAGCGAGAAAACTCATCAGTTGAGATAAAGGCAGTTTAATAGGTAAAGCAAAAGCTGTGAACACAAAGAAAAATGAGGATTTCATTCATTACCCATCGACAGGCAGGTGTTTAGAACCATCTCTAGGTAAGCAGGACTCCATGTGTAGTGGTTACTTGGGAAGACAAATGCCATCACTTACCATCACAGTCTGCTTGCTGGTGGGGTGGGGTGAGAAGCAGAAAAGGCCTTGATGCTGTGTAGGGTCTGCTCAGCAATAACTAAATGCCCCTGTGTTATCAACATTGTTTTAATCACAAATCCAAGCTATAGCCCCATAAAAGCTACTATGAAGATATTTAACTCTTTTCCACTAAAACCAGCACAGAAGTAAACAAAAGTTGTTTGTATCATAATTCTTGATGTTATGTGTTATAGTTTCTTTTAAGTTCTTCTCAGTTTGAGATACTAAGGAAATCAGACCATGGACTAATTTTTGATCTTAGATTTGCATATTGAAATATATGAGACTCTCTCTACTAGTAAGCACACAAAACTTTCTCTCAAAGATTTTCACATCATCTATTGCATCATACAGTGAATTAATCTGTGAAAAACCTATCAGGAGTTGTGAAGTCATGGCTTTCTGTTGGTACTTCCAGTCTTGCTTATGGTTTTCATTCAGTGACTTAGAAACATTTCCTGAATGGGTACTTGTACCACTTCATCAGTGAAACCAGGGTTCCATGTGCACATCTGTTTTACTGGATATTTTTTGCATTATTTTGTGCACTATGATTTCAACAGGAAGTTTCAATGGAGAGCATAACCTTCAGAATAGTAGCTAGAGCACCTTCCATAATTTTGGCATTGTAAAGTTTATGTCCACTCCAGTTGAAGAGAGGGCCTTCCTCTCTTGTGCGTTGCATAAATACTTTGAATGCTGACATGTATAATCTCAGTCTTTCATGTGAAAAACAGAAAGATTTTCTGAAATGGGTTTTCACACTTGGAAATAGACTTATCATTTTGATTTTAGGGCAGAGAGAAATACTTAGGCATGAGTGTGGAAGTAACTGTGTGCTCAGTTCAGTATCTTCCAATGGCTGGCAGAAGTGTTCTTCCAGCAGCTTTATTTATGTTCTGATGCCAGACTCTTTGTTTTCACAGGGAAGAGGTCTCTTCCTGATAATCTGAATTGCCTTCAGAACACAACTTCCTATTTTCGTGGAGTGCCTGAGAAGCCTAGATGTTTTGCTCAAGTATAGTTTCTTTCTAGGCATCCTGATTGTTAAGTTTTCCAGTATTGTGTGTGTGTGCCTATAGTAGTTTGCATTTCAGTCTATAGCTTATGTCTTAAATAATTCAGAGTACTGTTGGATTTCAATGAGTCTTGGTAACCAGCCTCTTTCAAAATGGGATTTTGGCCTTTAGGTCAATGAAGAATTTTTAGGAAATTTATCCGTTACCTTTGCGTCTTTCCTTGGAAACAGATTAGCCTGGAATTCTGTCAGAATGGTTTTTTTATCAGTTATATCTGTTTCCAGCAAAATCCAACAGTCCAGAAGAAAGAAGACAAATACAGAAGTTACACGCTTTTCATCATTTTTATGGAACCACGTTGGAAGATAGCATTTCAAAACTTATTGTGCGTCAAGAGGATGTGTCAGGGAATGTTAGTGCTGCTGGTAAAAAGACACATAAAAAGCATGTGAGTATATTCATGTTGCCCTTTCCAAATTTTTTTTTTTGTGTTATCCAGGAAAAGATTTTTACTGTATGAGTCACACAGATGAAGTTTTGCATTCTGAATGCACAAGGAGTTCTAAGTTGAAGAAATTCAAATTGAAATTACTTCAAATTTAATTAGCAAATTAAATATTTTTGTTCCTAGTTAGGAATACTAATGAGTGATGATATTTTCACAGGCACAAGTAAATAAATAAAAAAAATAATATGAGCTCTGTAAAGGCTGATAGGTTTTAGCTTTTTTAGTATTTTTTAGTATTTTTAGTGTAGTTTTTTAGTATTTTAGTTCCTGGGAACTCAGTATTAAATTCGAGAGTTCTGGAATTTAATTTTAAGAAACTATTGCAAAATACTGGAAAAAACATTATTCATTTCTTTCTTTTCCTGCACTTTTTGGAAATATTCTCTGTGAAAGGTCCTGTAGATATAGTAGTTAATGCTCACCATGTGAGCATTGTCAGACATCACAGGGTATGCAGCAGGTACTTGCGTACTCATGAACAATGCTCTGCAATAGTAATTTGAGTAATATTTTGTCGTGTATGAAGGCACGGATTCCGGTCAGTGATGCAACCAGAATCGTTTATTATAACAAACAGGCAGTTTATATTGTACCAATGTATCTCCTTTCCCAACCAACACGCCCCTGCAACCCCCAACCACCAGGGGGGCAGAATTCCCCTCCATCAGTTGGGCTGTTAGGCATAGTTTATGGGTTGCTGGGACTTGATCACGGGCCTTCCCCTGCCAGTGTTCCTGCTTCTTCTAGTCCTTCTTCTGGTCTCAGCTTCTTCCACAATCCTGTTCACCCACAATATTTCATAATAGACTGTCCTGTGGATTCGAGATTATGGCCTGTTGAATTATCTGTAAAAGTCTGTATATAAAATAACTTTGTTAACTTCAAGTAAGGTTGATCTCTTAATTTTATTCAATTTGTTGAAAAGCATCTCAATGTGACAAGAATTACTATTACCCATGTATAAAATAAAAACTTGAAATTTAACTTTCAGACATCTGCTAATTTACTTGTCCACATTTGTGCATTTTTATTCTACTTGTGAAGCTTTGTACTGACCTAAAACGAAGCTTAAGGAAGCTCGTTTGAGCAACATATATTGGGATTCAGAAATTATACTTCCTTCAAAATGAAGTACAATTTAAGCAGTTCCCAAACCACAGTGTATCAAACAGATAAATTGAAAATTATAATGTACCTGCTGTGACTGAGTGATGATACTTGCACACAGTGATGGTTAATTCTAAATATCTTCATTTTATTGGATAGAAAAGTAAAGCAGAAACAATTGTAGAGGAGAACAACAAGCGACTGAAAGCTAAAGAAGAAAATAAAGAACAGGAGCAATGGAAATCCTTGTGTACACCAATTGAAAAGGAAATAGAAGCCAATCTGACTGTTGGAATAAATAAATTGGAGAAATTTCTCAAGACCCTTAAAAGTAAATCTGTGAAGTTCAGTGTAGAAATGACAGGACTGTCTGCCTGTTTAGAAGTGTGGAAGGAACACTGCAAAGAGCAAGGTATGATGGCCAAATTCATGTTCAGTACTCAGCTTCCACTCCCTTTAACCAAGAGAATGAGAGATTTTGGACATTCTCAGGTGGAATAGATGTGAAAATACAGCCCTGTTTCAGGAGCATGTGAAGTGTTTTTAAGTATTAAAAGGCTCTGGTTTTCCTTTTCCAATTTCAACATCCTTTGAATCAGCAGTAAAGTATCCAATTAAATTAGATTGCAGCTAATTTCATATTTTGCTTTGTCAAACTTGAATACATAAATAGTTCATTTTATTGTATGTGTCTTTAAAGATTATGTATTATGCCCCTTAAAATATGTCTTTATTGAAGTGGATTGTTTAATTAGCTGAGGTGGTAAACTCACAGTCTGAATGTTGGCCATTTGCACAGAAATCTGTGCTGCCATGGTTAGTGGCTTTCTGTTTCAGTAGAATTAACTTGTTCAGTCTGTACTTCCAGTCAGGTACACTGCTCGAAATGTGTTGAGGAGAGTTGTCAACATTGACCTTAAATACGTTGCTAATAAGATTGAGTAACAAATGTGTGAGTCTGGAAAGTGCAATGGGGGATCTCTGTTACTGTACAGATGTTAGAAGTATGAATTCCTTTTATGGCTGAGCATACAGAAGCAGATAAAATTACTTGGGTGCTTGGGCTTCAGTAGCCACTAAAGTAGAGGTCACAGGAGTGTGAGTTGTGTTTGTTTAGTTGTCTTTCAATAAAATTAATTTTTAAATTATCATAAATGTAGTAGGACAGATATGATCTGTTCTAAAAATACCTAATATCAGAAGACTCCCAATGATACAATTTGCTCTCAAATAATCATAAGCTTTTTTTTTTTAAAGGTAACAAATCTAAAGATATAAGCAAAGCTGTTGAAGTCATGAGGAGAATTCATATCCTCCTTGAAAAATATCAAGATCTCTTGGAGAAACCACATCTACAAAAGCTTACCAGATATCTAAGACTTCTTGGATTTGAGAATTTGGCATGCTCTCTATCCGGCCAGGTGACTTTATAGATTGCTATGATTCTACAGTAACTATATCTGCAGTTGAATATGTTTCTTAAGCATTAAGTAGTATGTAAAATATCGATATTGAGCTTATTTTTTATTGTACCATAAGATTCGGAACTGTCTATTCTTGCTTCAGATATTAATCTTTAGTTCCAGGATACATTTCTCTACTTGATGTAAGAAATAGCTGGCACAATAGGACACTTCCCCTTTAGCAAATAGAGCTTCATATGGCTGCAAAGATACCCTTTGAATCATGCATTAGGATTAATTTGCTCTGGTTATGTCTGCTTGAGGCCTTAGATATCTCTGAGAGGTACCTGCTGTTCAGCTCATCCCATCACCTGAACTCCATATGTTAAAAAATAATGGATAAAAGATAAGTGATGACCACCTGCTTTCTAGCAAGCCCAAATAAGCTATTTTAGAAAAGAAAATCTTTGAGACTGAATAGTTGGATGAAAACTAATCTGTTTGCTGTTACAGTATCACTGATGTCTCTGAAGGAAACAGTTCCACATCCTCAATTGCTTGATTGCTTGTCCTTGCTACCACAGCTGGGACCACCAGTAGCTACACTGAATTTGGCTCCAAAGTGATTTCTCTAAGGATTGATCTTATGCTTTTTTGCATGTTAACAATGTGGTCACTGGCTGATTTAATGTTAAGAGCATTTGGATACCTTTATATGTAGATGAGGTGCTATTAGGGAGAGAGGATGCTAAAGTGACTCTGAGGCAGAAGAGGGAGGATATAACCTCCTGCAGAGGTTATATATATCCTTCACACCCTGCAGAAGATGGAGTAAGTAGCAAAAGGAAGGAAGGTTACAGCTAACTGTAAAACCAGTATTGGTCACTTCAGTGTTTCATTTTTCAGGCATGGTAGAGGCAGGATTTTTTTGAATCTTATTTCTGGAAAGTGTTTATCTTCCTTCCTTGAGGATCAGGACTAAGAGGTTAGGGAGGAAGTGATTAATTGATAAGAGTGTTTTTTCCTTGGAGAATGGGAATTATTTGTCTCTTTTTCCCATGTGAATTCAACTGTTTTATGCTGTTTGTTTGCTCTTGGCTAAATAATTATTGTAAGGGCATTTGGCGCCCCAAATAAAGTGTATTACATTTCAGGAAGTAGAATTGTAGGATCTGAGGATCTCAAAGGGTCTGTTGTAAAGGTTTGTGATGATAGAAGGGATGTGTTGGCAAGTTTAATGCCTTACTTAGAAGGGCTCTAGATCAGTCAGTGCATTTTGGACCTGCTTTTGAAGCTGCTTATTTCTGATTATTGCTTTTACAAAATTGGGGAAATTTTAGGAATAACTAAAATTTTCAGGAATAACTGAAGATGTTTCTTTCAAGAAACTGAAGCTGTGAAATCTCCATCTTTCAATATAGTAAAAACTCAGCTGAACATAGCCCCGAGTGACCTGATCACTGCTTCTGGCAGTGAGTTGGACTAATTAACATCCAGACGTCCCTGGCAATCTAGATTATTATATGATTTTCTGATCTTCTGGTGTATCTTGTAACATATAATGCTTTTCTCTACAAATCTCAGAATCAGATGTTGTAACCAGCTGTGGCCACGAACGTTAAATTTGATACATCTTAGGATATACAGGCATTATTTAAAATTCCAGTGCTTTACTGAATTTGGGATCACAGTTGGTATTTATATTGAATTTCCTGTTGCAGCTGTGATTCATTGAACAAGCAGTCAGGACAGGCTGAGCTTTGCCTGTTAGCCAGTTTTGTTAGATCGTCTAAAAAAACCAAAAAACACCCCACCACCAGTAATGGAAGACATAATATTTTTAGAACGTAGTCTCCTTTGAAGAGATACAAGTGTAACCCTGACATAAGGCTATATGGTGTAGATTTCTGCAGGAAATTATTTTAAAATCACCTTTGCTTTCATGTTTTTCAAAGCTTGCAGAGTTCTGCAGAGCTAAAGATGTGCCACTTCCTTTATCTTCTGCTAGCTTTCAAATCAACTTGAATTTTCATTTGACCTTATAGACTGGAGAAAGTGGTGATCACAATAGAAGCAAGTATGCCATCGACGTGGGTCCAGCTCGCTTTCAGCTGCAACACATGGATTACTACTTGCTCAGAGAAGAGAGAAACGATCCAGATCCCCGAGTGCAACATTTCATACCAGACACATGGCAGGTAATGAGACATCAAGTTAAAGGAAGTGATCTTTGATTTTGGGTTTGGTGGGTTTTGGTTTTTTTCATTTAAAAATACACATTATTATTCTACTACTTGTTAAAAATAGTGCTGTTTAATGAATTTAATTTTTTAACAAATATAACAAATTCAGTAGATCATTTTTGACTGTAATCCATCATTTTTCTACACTGAGGGCTTTTCTACAGAGAGCATTGCCCAAGGAATTGAACATAAGAAATGCCTAATCCATGAGATTTCAGTACTTATTACCATATTTGACGGTGATAATGCCCCGTTTGGGTAATCTCTGACTGTTCATCCTCAGCTCATTTGTCCCTAAAGAATTACCCATAGTAGCAACTGAGAAATAACTTTTATGTCTAAAGCAGAGTAAATCTAACTCAGTTGTTTGGGTTTGGTTTTTTTTTTTTTGATTATTGGACTGGGGAGGCCAGTTGAGTTTGCTGCTTTGCAAGTCCATATCTGCAAAACTTGCTTGGAACTTGCCATACGTGCTGATGGAAAAAGATCATGTTAGTACTGTTTTTGTTTCCTCTCTTGTAACCCTTCCCCTATCCTTTCACCGACCTATGTAAGGTGAGAGAGCATAGAGGAAGAAAATAATAGTGAAGAAAACAGATTAGTGAACTCTGTAAGCTAGAAGAGACATTTGGACAGTATTGATGTAACTTGTTCCAAGGCCAGGTTGAATGGAGCTTTGACCAACTTGGGCTATTGGGAGCTGTCCCTGTCCATGGCAGGGAGGTTGGAATGATGTGATCTTTAAGGTTTCTTCCAACTCTAACCATTCTATGATTCTAATTATTTTAATGCAAGGAAAAAATACTGCCTTGTATAAATAATGAAGTTTTCGGAACTAAATTATACACTGCTGTTAACTGGTTTTATTTTTTAATTTGAAAATGTCCAGGTTTGAATTCAGAATTTTCTGGTATCAGAATCTCAGACCAAATAATTGACATAGACAAGTTATAATTTGTAGTTCCTTTTTTTTTTCCCCACTAACAGTTTAGGAGAAAAGAATACGGTTATAAAACAACTAGGTTAACTCTAATTTCCTGTAGTCTAAAATCACTATATGAACTCTACATGCAAAAATAAGAGATGTTGTCACAGAAAGAGCTGGTTTACTCAATAAGAACATAATGATACTTTGAATAAGAAACTGTTTTTCCCTTAGCGAGAACTTCTTGATGCTGTAGATAATAATGAGTCTGCAGTGATTGTCGCTCCCACTTCATCAGGAAAAACATACGCATCATACTATTGCATGGAAAAAGTTCTGAAAACAAGCAATGATGGAGTAGTTGTGTATGTTGCTCCTACAAAGGTAAGGCTGCATCCTACTACATATTCTGTATGTAGGACTATGGCATTTCTCAGTATGATTCTGAAACTGTTTGGGTAACTTGTTACATGAATTTAGTTGATATATATATATATTTTATTAGAAATGGAATCTTTACATTTTTGTTTACATTTATTAGAAACAGCATGTTTACAAAAAAATCTTCAAACGCTAATATACACAAAAGTGCTCAAAGTAGTGTGTTAAGTAAATGGTGAGGGTACCAAAAGTGTACCAACATGGTGAAAGTAACATTAGAACAGAACAATAACCAATCAAGTAATCTTTTTTTAATTGAATTCACTGTTTGATGCTTCAAGAGAAAAATTTATGAAACTCTAGGCAGTGGGATATTTTTTTACTGAGAGTTCTGTCCTAATAGTTAAAAACTTACTTAAGTGCTGATGCAGAATGTTTTGACTTCTTTCAAAAATTATTTTAATGTTCAGTAATATATTTTTTTTGTATTGAATTATATGTGCTGCTGCTATTCAATAACAATTTCCATGGATTGTTTTCTATAAGTAAAATCCATTTTTTTTGTGGTTATGCTCAGGTTGGACATCAAAATCATCTTTTCATTTGAGTATTAGTCTGGATGCAGAAATGTATTTTATAACTGCAGCCCCAGGACTTAGAGATCATTAAAGTGCTTGTGGATGCGGTAGTATGTGATCTATATTTAACTGCTTTGAAAACAATTAAAATACAGAATTAATAATGTATAATATATAAATAATATTTGATGGTTGGACAAGATGATCTTGAAGGTTCCTTCCAACGTAGAAGATTTTATGATTCTATGATAACTCACTTTACACAACACTAAATTTCTTTAAAGCATCTGAGTATAATTAAAAATCAAGTACCATATTGTTTTGAAGTTAACGTTGTTGACAGACAAGACTTAATAGTACATTACCTAATTCATTATAGTCTAGTACATTAATATTGGTGCCAAAATTGAATGCTTTTATATTTGTTGGAATATCATATGCCTTTAGACATACACTATCTAGTTTTGTTAATGACCTACTTTATTTAAGGCCCTTGTAAACCAAGTGGTGGGAACTGTATTCAGTCGATTCACCAAGAATCTTCCGGATGGATTGGCAGTGTGTGGAGCCTTCACGCGAGATTATCGCAATGATGTTATGAACTCTCAGGTATGTTTTTATGGGTGTTTTAACAGATAATAATAATGTCTTCTGTATTCTGTCTGGCTTCTGAAATTGTTAATTCTAATTATAACAATTGTGTCAATCTAAGCATACCTGGTCTGCTTACCAGAAACTTTCAGTCTATGGCATACAACTGTAACTATTTATGATGTTCATTCATTGGGGGTTGGACTGGATGATCTCCAGAAGTTCCATATCGTTCTGTGATCATTAGGGGAAGCGCAGTTGATTTTGGGCTCTGGTTACAAGAAAAGACATTAAAATCCTTTGGTTGCCAGCATACAACAGATGCCTCGCAGAAGTCCAGGTAGAATACCTCGGTAGCTCTTCCCTTGTCCACTGATGTAGTTACTCCATCACAGGCAGCCACTAGTGGGTCTCTCTTGTAGTGGGGAGCCCAGAACCGGACATAAGAGACCAGGTGTGGCCTTATCAGTGCTGAGTAGAAGGGGAGGATTCCCTGCCTTGATTTGTTGGCAACACTCCTTCTGATGCAGGATGCTATTAGCCTTTACTACAAGGGTACATTGCTGCCTTCTGTTCAACTTGCTGTCTACTGGGACCCTCAGGTCCTTTTCCACAGAGCTGATTCCCAGCTGGATGGCCCCCAGTATACACTGGTGCATGGTGTTGTTCCTCCCCAGGTGCAGGACTTTGCACATTTTCCTTTTGAGCTTCATGAGGTTCATATCAGCCCATTTCTCCAACCTGTGTTGGTCTCTCTGGATGGCAGCATGACCCTCTGGCATATCAGCCACTCTTCCCAGTTTGGTCAGAAAATCGTCAGCAAATCTGATGATGAAAATAATGCTTTACAAATATTTCTTCTTAGATATTAGTAACCGTGCCTCAGTGTTTAGAAATCTTGATGCTGTCTCCTCGCTGCCAGAAATGGACGAAACGAATACAATACGTTATATTTGATGAGGTAGGTCTATTAATAGTAACCAATTTAACAAATACATGGAATATATTGATCAAGAATGCCGGTGACTCAGTTTTTCAATACATGCATTATTGCTAGTAAAAACCACCAACTCTCAGAAATACTATTTCAGACTTGCTTTTTCCTGTTTGTTGAGCATGTGTATTTGCTCCAGTGAAAGAACTTAAAACACCGTTATTCCTCAAGAGGGCATACAGTTCAGTCAAAACTACCAGGAATTTATTTCTCTCAAGCCCGTTAATTGAGAAACTAAAAGTAACCACTATCATCAGAGTGGCACAAATAGAGCATTCCAGACTGGGATCATATACATTTCACATGAATACGATATTTTTCAGTCTTTCCAGAGAAAGTCAGTGATTAATCTTTCTAATTCCTTCTGTATTCTTTCTTGTATATTGAATTAATTGCTAATGGTGCCAGTCAGTATATATGATACAAACAGTGAATGTAGTATTGAAATTTAGACAATTTTCTATCCAGTGAAGTCTGGAGAGGGATTTACTGGGTATTTGGTTTGAATCTTCTTGTCATTTGCTACATCATAAGAATTACTTCAGTACTGATCTTGCCAAACCTTTGATTTTTGCAAAGCACAAAACAATTCCTGTTACAGATGCGCTTTGATAAGGAACATTTCTTTTCCTTTAATCCTTTTCCTGAAAAATGCAGGTCCATTGCCTTGGCGGTGAAATTGGAGCAGAGGTTTGGGAACATCTCCTGGTAACAATTCGGTGTCCGTTTTTGGCACTTTCTGCTACTGTCAGTAACCCAGAACACCTAACTGAGTACGTGTGGAATTTTCTTGCTCATAAGAGCATATTTAAACTGAATATGAGCTGTTTTAGGCAGAGAGGCCAATTATTATTGGGAGGCAACTGATTTGCAGTTATATTGTTATATGTATTATGCTACCCTTTGTCCCCCAGTTGACACAAAGCAATACTGTAGCTCTTAACTCTGTCACAGGCACTACTGTTCTTTCAGACCCTATAACTAAACTGTGCAGAGAAATTGAGGAAGCTTTTACATCTATTTGAATTGCCTAAGCCTGATAAGCACACTTGTCCATCATCAGTCAGAGAAGACACCTGCACTACTATTTATGCATATAATGGTGCTATTTCACATTTTTCATTTGCACTCTGGGATAAGCTGGAGAAAATTGCACTGAAGATGGTGAGAGGGCGACTGAAAATTCTAGAGAAATTGAGCAGATTGTAGTAATTCATCTATTATAGCTGTAGCAATTTTCTTAAAATATTTTTACAACTTTTATTTTTATTCTGGCACCATAGGTGGTTACAAACTGTGAAAAGGTATTGGCAACGTGCTGATAATAGAATAGAAGGAAGCTCTTCAAACTCTGAAAAGAACTTTGCAAGAAAATATAAAGTAAAATCTGAAGTAAAAGAACAAAAGAAATCCTATCGTGTTAGACTAGGTGTGTATAAGAATATTTTGTACCTAGGAACTAAATTTCAGTGTTATTTCTGTTGTTTTTTTTAATGATGGTGTGTGGACTTAAGCATATTTTGTGTTCGTTTTATTTAAATAGAAACAAACCTTGCAGGATTAAGTACTTGCTTTTTAAAACAACCAAGTGCATCGTGACAGCAGTTTTTTCTCTTCACAGTCTTGTATGAAGAAAGATACAATGACTTGGAAAAGTATGTGTGTTCTCTAAAGGACAGTGATTTTATCATTGAACATTGTCATCCATGTGCTGCATTAACAGTCAATCATGTAAGCATAATACTGGTGTCAGTGTTGTTTAGCAACTGTTATGTTTAGGCAGGATGGATTCCATCAAAATGATTCTTTTCTTTTTCTTTTGTTGAAACTCCTTGCAGATTGAGAACTATGGTGTTCCTTCAGATCTTTCTCTGTCTCCACGAGAGAGCATCCAGCTTTATGACACAATGGTAAAAGTCTGGCCAGCATGGCCAAGGGCACAGGTGTGTATACACAGATAGGGAAAAAATATATAAAAAAAAATAGATAACAAAGTACTGCAATATTTTATATTAATAATGTTTTCCAGGAGCTAGATCCTGAGGAGTTTGTCTCTTTCAAGAATAAAGTAGTAATAAAAAAGCCAGATGTGAGGAAATACGAACAGGAACTGAAGAAAGAACTAAGGAAATGGATTGCGCTTGGCCAAAGACGGAAGGTAACAATTGTTACAGGGCCCTTTCTTAAGATTGTGTATGGGTTTAAAATATGAATAGTTATATTTAATAATATAATTATGCGAGTTTCTCCTCCCGTAATTGTTATTTATTAGGCTTAACTGCTGCTGTACTTGAAAGATAAGCACTAATATTTGTGGTGTTTCCGTTAGCATTTTCAAGGTGATTCTCCTGGAATCAGTCTTCTGATATTGTTCTGACATTTCAGTTCCTGATTCCTTTAGGAATATGGAACTGAAAGTAATATGTAAGAATATTGTACCAATGCGCTGCTTTTTTAGTCTACCTCATTATTGCTGCTCATTTGAAACTTCCTGTGTAACCATAGACAGTATGTATGTTTCCACATTAAAGATAAAAATTAAAGCAGTGAGCAGAAAAATGAGTCCTTGATTGGAGGCCACCTATTCCTATGTCATAAAAAGGAATATGAGGAATCAACAACAAGGACAAAACAAAGAATATTTGGGAAAAAAATATTTCTTGAAATATGACACTTAAATGTGAAAATGTATCATTATCATTTATGTTAGTGATACTTTATTATTTGCACAGTGATGGTAGCCATGAATGCTACAACAATTTGCATTTTGAGTTCTTACCAAAGTCAGTTGATAACTTGCAGACCTTTCACTCTATGTGGCTACTGCAATTCTGAGTGATTTAAAAAATTTGAGCTGATAGAAGTTGACACAGGAAAACTGTGTCTTTGTTAGCCTCTGGCCAGAAGGTTCTGCCATTCACATCTCCATAATAATACTACTTTGGTCAGGTGAATTTGCTACTGGAGCAACTTAAGCCCAAACCTGTGGATTGCTCAGAAGAGGAAAAGTGGAAGCATTTTGCAAGCTTTGTTGATAAATTACATGAGATGGATAAGTTGCCTGCCATATTTTTTATGTAAGTATTTATATTCCATGTATTATATGTGTATCACCTATATTCAGATGAATGATTTAGAAATAAGCATTGATATGGCTTGGCAAATGCCATTTATATGATATTTGTTCCCTTACCTATAAAACAAACCAAGTAAAGGCCTACAAGCTCTATCGACCCACTAAAGGTTTAGCTGAAATAAAACTGGGTGCACTTAATTACTGTGTGGAAAGGGTAGAATCCATGCATAATGTCTGAGAAAACGTCAAGAAAGTGAATCACATTGAAATGAGGGTCAGATTCCCAGTTGCTTTCCCACAGTGTAGTCAGCAAAACTAGTGGAAAGTGTACACTCCTTATTTAGAGGTGCAAATGGTGTATGTAGGGGCATATCTGCGAGGGAAAAGTGTAGAATAAGGTTCTATTAATGTGTGCATTTGTCACATTGCATAGCCTCTGAGAGTCATCTTCCATCCAGTGACATGCATCAATCAGCCTGTTTTGCATGTGTGTGAGATGTGCATGTCTGATTTTATGGAATCGCCACTCTGAGCTTCCCGACAATACCATTATTGTCAGTGATATTCCTAATATTAGTATAGTAGGCATATACCTTAGTGCTGGATTTTGATAATAAAAAGAAGCTTCTTCTCAGTAAAGAGTTGTCTAGTGCATATTCTAACTGTAATAATGCATAGTAACAATCATGAAAAAATGGAAAGTTTTCTTACCTCAGTATGAAGCCTTGCCCTTCCTTATCTTGGACACTTTGATCAGGGTAGAATGCTCACTGCTGGTTTAGTTCTCATATGCTTGATGCTGATAAAAAGGTGTTTATGAAAGAACTCTTGAAAGGAAGAAGCAAAAAGTGAATATACGTACTGATGGCATATCTCAAATACTCTAGTTGCTGGTAAATTATTTCTTTTTCCATTTCACGGTGATGGTCTAGTTGTAAATTAATTTTATGGGTGATTTCAAGGTGAAACTGATAGTTTTCAAAAGGATTCGTAGAGATTTGTAATCCGCACAAATAAGGAATAATTGCAGGGCTGCTGTTAGAATGGTAACATAATTTTGGGGTACTCAATAGGAAGTTCCAAGATGCTTCCACTTAGGGGAGATGGATAAGTACCTTCCTCTTATCTACCCTGGAATGATGAGTACTTAGAAATTCTTGGTGACTTACGGCTCTGGTAAGAGACCAAGAGTAGAGTATGAATATCCTAGACATTTGATGTTGGGGAGACAAGGTGGGGACACAAGAAGTCATTACAGACCAGTGAATATGGAGGCAGAACTTAATGGTATCTACTTGGAGGACTAGGTACACAAATCCATTATCTAAGGGTCTTTTAAGGCATAGGGTATTGTAACAGCACTTGATAGAACTTCCCAGTGTCTTTGTAGTCAGACAAGGGGCAAGAGTCAGACAGAATAAAAAAATTAAAAATCTCTCTAGTTAAATGTCCCAGTCCTGAGAAATGGTGGTGGAGATGAAAGGGATGAATAGCCCTCACAAGTAGTAGACAGTGACTTGGAGTAATAGACTGATTTTTATGCTTCATTGGTGCTGCTAAGCTTTTTCTTCCTAAGCCACTATTAATGAATTACATTGCAAAGCAGTCATCCTGTATAGTGTTATGTTAGCATGGAATTCACAGAGACTCCTGAGAGAGCAGGTATCAGAGCTGTATAAACCAAATTACTATTGCAGCCATTGGTGGTGGGGAAAAAACAGTACTTAGTCTGCTTTTCTTTTGTTAAGAGCCACCAAGGAAAACAACAGGCTGGCACCACTTTAGCGCTCATTATGGATGAATAAACTCAGTGATAGAGAGAAATTAGATCATTCAGTCTGAACTTCAAAGAGGGAGAAAACCCAGTAAATTGCAAATGACTGATATTGAGCTCTGTCATCCATGAAGACTTGAAAATCTTAACTTTAGGAGAGGTTACATCCAAACCTTAAAATCTGTATTTGGTCTTTCTGGAAAAAAAGGATGAAGTCCAATTTTTGGTCCTTTTCTTGGTGACTGGCAGATTTGAATGACCTGTGACTATTCTAGTGGAAGAGGATGGAACCTTACCATGTGCTGCCAGCATGTTATATGGGTTTAGTTAACATGATCTGCCTGCTACAAGAAGAATGAAAAAAAATGCTGTTTGAGAGTGAAGCTGGAGAAGCCTTCACCCCAGTTAAACTCGAAACAATACTGAAAAAGCTATGAGGAAGAACAGCTATGTAGAAGACCAAGAAAGACAGGCACCGATTCTCAACTAGGTAGTTGAGAAGAATTAAAATTACTTAAGATACAATTTATTTTATCTGTTTGTCTGAGCGTCTGGCTTAGGGAAATGTAGAGTTGAGCAACATTCTACAGATAATTTATTGGCAGAACTGTTCTACTTTTTACCACTCAGGTTTGGAATAATAGTTTGAAAGTGAACGCGGACAATGATTTGGAGATGGAATAGGGATAGGTTCCTAATGATTAGATTCTAACTATTGTCAAATGATAAGCCTCACTGAATATTATTGTAACAGCACTACATATAAATAAAAACTCTTTTGGAGTTCACCTAATTGATGTATAATATATATTTACTTTAAGATTTAACATGGACTCAGTGGAATGTGCAGCCAGGAATGTATTCTTCACTTTGCTGAAAAAACAAAAAAGTGAACAACACCCTAATACTGAGAAGGATAAAGAACGTTTAAGGGATGAACTAAAAAAAGTGAATAAACAGCTAACAAAATTGAACCCTAAGTAAGTATTATAACTATATATTATTAAAACACATATTACCACCGATTATAATTTTGTGACAACTTGTTTCTGGGGAATGTACCTTACAGCAGCACATCCAGCTGCAGTGTAGCAGTTCTGCTCCTTTTTGTATTCTAGCAACCCACACAGTGAAAGCAGCTACATGGCAGATAACCATCAGCAGTACCTACTGCATGGTCAAGCAGCAGGAAGATACCAGTGTTGCTGATGCAGTGTAAGGTGCTGGCACTACAACATAAGAATCAAAGAGAGAGACCAGACCTGATTATATGAGAGTGTCATTTTTGACTAATTCGCTACTGAGATACCAAGATATCAGAATAGCTCTTTCTCCAGATAGTAATTTTTGTCATGCATCTCTTAAAAATGGTGTGGCATCTGACCCTCATGCTGGTTCAGCTACTGTAGGAGAACATGTTCATAGTTCAGCCTAACCATGGCTGGTTTCAGTTGTAGTTCTCTGAAGTAGGAGTTCACCTGGCTGGTGAGATGTTCTTTGAATACTTGTCATCTTTTTGCTTGGATTGTACTGTGTTTGTTTTCTCCTTAAGCTTGACTTTTCTTAATTTTGTGGTAAGGTGTGAATTTTTATAAGGCAGTTGGCAATTAAATGTGACTACAGTTAGGGCTGTCTGGAACATAAAGCATATGATTTTTCCTTCCTAATCATGGTGATTTACAGTGCATTTTTGGACATAATATCATGAAAGAATTAACTTAGCTAACTTTAATAGTAGTAAGTGAGAACTTGAAAATCCAGTAGGAATTTGGAAACATATTTAGACATTGCTGTAGCTTGTAAATCTGCCTCTAAATAGTTTTCCCTCTACTTTCTTCTTCAAATCCTGTCCTAAATACTTATTTACAGTCCCTATCATTATTGGCAGTAAATCCATCCCATTTCTCTTTCATGTTTAATTCTTCTACTGTGCAACCTTGTTAGCTTACTAATTTGCTAAATGAGGTACTTGCATTTGCTGTCTTCATCTTCTTTTGTTTTTGTATATCACCATAATTCCTCCTTTCTGCTTCACCCAGAATTACTTGTTTTGTACACAAGCTGTGGTAAAAAAAAAGCTGTTAGGATTATCAGTAAATTGACATTAACAGATCTACCTGCATGTTTAAGCCTACAGTTGAAAAGGGGATGAGTCTGTATTTTTCAGTACCCAAAGGATTCTAAAATCAATAAATGAATGTTAATTACAGAAATAATATTTTTAATTGTATATTGTATACAGGGATACCAAAAAGATGAGTCCCAGTAAAATGGACAACGAGGTATATCTTTTGACTACAAAACAACAGTTAGAAAAAAGACTTAAAAAGCTAACTGACATCCCTTCTACATGTAGTTATGCTGATCCTAAAGCAGTGAATGGAGATGTAAGTAATTCACTGATGATTGTAACAGGGTTTTTGTTTTGTGTGTCTAAAATGCATGAATTTGTGCATAAATACAGAGAAAGCATAACATGTGTGATGCAGTTGTACTTAATAACAGTACAGATTGACTTCAGGAAACATTCTGAATATTTCCATTTAAATTTGATTCCAGGTGTCAGTCTTAGATAACTTTATTTTTAAGACGTATGGACAACTTTCATTCTGCTAAATAAAAAGATGTTGACTTGTTCTTGTGATAGGAGTCCTGGTATTTATCCTATGACTGATTCATTTCCATGTACTATCAGCAATACAGTTCTTTTACTTGTTAATTCAGATCTCAGATCCTATTTTTCTGACTGAGTCATCAGCATAGACTATATGGCACCTCTGTGTGCTTATCAAAACATTTGTAAGCCATTCATGTATTGTGAAAATACTAAATAAAAGTTCTTGCTCTAAGCTTAAAAGCTAAAAGCTTTAAAAGTTTTAGTCCTCACAAAGCAAAATTTTCCATGCTCTTCAATGTATTTACGCCCCCTGAGGAAAGAAAAGGTGAGAAAATCTATAGATGTCCATCAGAAATATTAATGCGTGTATTTGTATACAAATAATTAAGGAATAATTTAAGAAAGAGATTGATATGATGTGATTTCCAGCAGTAGTGGGTGACTGTGCCAGTCAAGATCCAGGAAATTCCCTCGGGTCTAAACTTCCTGAAACATGACTGTGATTTATATTGCTGTCTCTTTGTGGCTGTTTTTTGGGTTTCTTTAATTAAAAAAAATTAATTGTGGTATATAGCTCTTAATTCAGAGAAAAAGTGTTCAAAATTTTTGATGAAGCATCTTGATAATCCTTCCTACTTTTTGTGATGTGTCTTGAAAGTGAAGAAAAGTCTGTGTATTGTGACCAAACGTGAAAATTCTCATGATTCCTTATCCTGGGAACTTGGGATCCCAATGGCATATTTGGACTGATGTCAGCCCAGCATGGAAGGAATGTTGCTTCCTATAGCTGTACATGGGTAAAGGCAGTAAAGAAGTTGCTTGGACGCTGGAACAGATGACACTTAGCTATAGAGTGAAGTTCAGAAAACATTGAAAAAGTTCAATTCGGTGCTATTTCTGAGTTTGGGAAAAGGAAGTTTCCAACTACATAGTGAGATGAGATGGTGGTACTGAGCAGGGATGACAACCAAAAGCAAAAGTGTATAATCTTCACAAAGCTACTTAGGAATTTGTTCTGTGATATGGCTCGCAGTACTTGGTTTTGAGGCCATGCTTTGAGTGGGAAAGTCATGAATACGTAGGCTTGTTGCATCTTGTTGCATCATGTCTGGTTGCATCTGTCTGCACGGTACGACATTTGGCATTTGTTGCTAAGGTGAAAAAACCTGGTAGTATAGAGAAGTGTGCTGAAAAGCCTGGATCTGTTGGCATAATGAAGCTACTTATGGTACACATCCGATTATATACTTTGGGCTTCAGATTCACTGAAGATCATAAACAGCTATATTTGTCTGTAGTGCTTGAAATTTTATCAGGTAAGACTTTTTTTTCATTAACAACACCTTGTTTGTGGTTAATACTTGACATTTCTTTCTGTTTGCAGACTTTGAGGAAGATTTTTCGCCGACTTAGGTTTGAGAGAAGAGGTTACCAGCAGCAAATGATGGCACTGAGGGGCATTGGGTATCATCATGGATCTATGAGTGCCAAGGAAAGACAAGTAGTGGAGATGCTTTTCAGGATGGGATATATCAAGGTTGGTTACTTAGAATCAGTTTTTTTTTTTTTTTTTTTTTTTAATTTTAGTTACTCCATTTGCAGTTGGAAAGGACTTTTAATGTTGAGTCCGATTGTAAACCTAACATTGCCGAGTTCATCACTAAACCATGTCTCTAAGCACCACATCTAAATATCTTTTAAATACCTCTAGAGATGGTGATTCAATCACTCCCTGGGCAGCCTGTTCTAATGCTTGACAACCCTTTCAATGAAGAAATTTTTCCTAATATCCAATCTAAACCTCCACTGTTGCAACTTGAGGCTGTTTCTTCTTCTCCTATTGCCTGTTACTTGGGAGAAGAGACCTCCACCTTGCTACAATCTCCTTTCAGGTGATTTTAGAGGGTAACAAGGTCTCCCCTCAGCCTCCTTTTCTCCAGACTAAACAGTACCAGTTCCCTCAGGCACTCCTCAAAACACTTGTGCTCCAGACCCCTCACCAGCTTTGTTGCCCTTCTCTGAACATGCTCAGCACCTCAATGTCTTCCTGGTAGTGAAGGGCCCAAAATGGAATTCTGTATTTGAAGCACAACCTCACCAGTGCCAAGCACAGGGGGATGATCACTTCCCTCCTCCTGCTGGCCACACAATTTCTGAAACTAGCCAGGATACTATTGGCCTTCTTGGCTACCTGGGCACACTGCTGGCTCATATTCAAGAAGCTGTTGACCAACATCTTCAGGTCCTTTTCTGCTGAGCAGCTTTCCAGCCACTCTTCCCCAAGCATGGGGTTGTTGTGACCCAAGTGCAGGACCCAGCACTCGGTGTTATTGAACCTCATACTGTTGGCCTTGGCCCATCAATCCAGCCTGTCCAGATCCCTCTGTAGAGCCTTCCTACACTTGAAGGCTCTTGAGGGTAGGAAGAGCAGGTCAACACTCCCATACAACTTGGTGTGATCTGCAGACTTACTGAGGTGCATGTGATCCCCTCATCCAGATCATTAATAAAGATATTAAACAGAACAGGTCCAGTACTGAGCCCTGGGGAACATCATCTATGACTGGCCGCCAACTGGATTTAACTCCATTCATGACAAGTCCTTGGTCCCAGCCATCCACCCAGGATATTTTTACCCAGTGAAGTATACTCCCATCCAAGCCGTGAACAGCCAGTTTCCCCAGGAGAATCCTGTGGGAATTCCCCAGGAGAATCCTGTGGGAAACAGTGTCAAAGGCTTTACTGAAGTCTAGGTAGACAACATCCACAGCCTCTCCCTCATCACTTAAGTGGGTCACCTTTCATAGAAGGAGATCAGGTAGTCAAGCAGAACTGCCTTTCATAAACCTGTGCTGACTGGGTCTGATCACCTGGTTGTCCTGTACATCTTGTATGATGGCACTCTAGGTGATCTGCTCTATAACCTGCCTGTACTTCCCCAGATCCACCTTCCAACCCTTCTAGGAGATGGGTGTCACATCTGCTAACTTCCAGTCAACTGGGAACTCCCCAGTTAGCCAGGATTGCTGATAACTGATGGAAAGTGGCTTGTTGAGCACTTAAGCCAGCTCCCTCAGTACTCTTGGCTGGATCCCATCTGGCCCCATAGACGTGTGTGTGTCTAAGTGGTGTAGTGGGTCACTGACCTTTTCACCTTCATTCTACTCCCCATCTCTGTCATCCACCTTGGGGGCCTGGGTACCCAGACAACAGCTGATCTTACTTCTTACCTTCTTTGCTTCAGTCTTGAATTGTACCTGAATCTTTGTCACCATGTTTCCCCTTAGCCCTTAATGTATTTATAGAAACATTTTTATTGTCTTTTACCAGAGCAGCCAAGTCAATGTTTTTTTTAATTAAATGAACTGTATAGTATTATGATATTTTTTATTGTCTTCATGGAATATTTCAATTTGTGTTTCATAAAAGATGCGCTATAAGCTTTCAAGACACAAGTGTTTGATATGCATATGTAAGAGCTTTGTGAACTACACTGAAGAGTGAAATTCTTGTTTGTTCATAGCTCTGTTAAAGTCACCAGATTAAAGTTTAGCTGTATGAAAAATGATAGTAATCCTGTTCATTTATGAACAAGTGGTTTTTTTTTTTAAGCTGTATATTGCCATTTCTAATAGAAATATTAATGTTTCATGTTTCATAGGTAGTCACAGCTACTTCAACACTTGCTCTAGGAATCAACATGCCATGCAAATCTGTTGTCTTTGCTGAAGATTCTGTCTTTTTAGATGCCCTAAATTACAGACAGGTATGGAAACAGAACACTAATTTCTTATTATAAGAATAGTGCACATGTAGCTGTCATCATACACAAAATCAGAAAAATGTCTTTTCGTTGACATATACTTCTGGGTATGTTCTGAGTTTTAGTTGTTCATTTTGGTGACTAATAGTTTTAGCTAAGGTGATTTTTACTAATGTTTCATAACTGGGAGCCCACAAATAATGTATGTATTCAAAAGACCTTTTACAATTGCTCAGTACATTAAAGGCCATATAGGCCAGATACAGTTGATGGTATTACCTGACAGGTAGGTCTCAAGTGTTAGAGTGTGAGTGGATCTGTGCAGTAGCCAGACCTATGTGCATCTCCCTTCTGCTGCACAGAAATGATATGACTCCAGCTTTGTCCCATCATCTGGAACAAGGGCTTGGTCCTTGCAACAGCCCTGACCAAGAGCAGGTGACCCAAACAAGGGAATACACCCTTAGGCAGCTTCTCCCTACTCTTTATTCATATTCCCTGCTCTTTATTCATACTGAGACTACCTCTGCCCCAAATCTACCCAGAAAGAATTCAGAGCTAAAAGTGAATTGAAAACAAAGCTGATGCATGGGTATAAATTAAGCTAAAACTTACCTTGAGAAGTGTCAAAAAAGCATGTGAGAGAATGTTAGTATTCTGGCCCGTGTTTAGGTCTTTTGTCAAATTTGGAAGTTTGTATTTGAAAAGATAAATAAACCCACCACATTTGCAAAACAGCTATATTTGAGGTACAACATATTTTGCACGCAGTATTTTAATAAATCTGCATAAGTACTTTATTGAGACTGTATAGATGGTAGTATCATATACAACTTCAGTATATTTTACTTAATAATTTTATCATCTGAATAATATAATCATTAAATATTTTATTTTTAGATGTCAGGACGAGCTGGAAGACGGGGACAAGATATGATTGGAAATGTCTTCTTCTATGATATTCCACTGCCCAAAGTTGAAAGACTTCTCAAATCCAATGTACCACAGCTGAAAGGCCAGTTTCCTCTGACTGTTACCTTAATACTGAGACTCATGCTGTTGGCTGCCAAGGCCGATGACAAAGCAGATGCCAGAGCAAAGGTTTAATATGTTTTTCTTTTCTTTAATTAAATTATAATGTCTCCTTAATATGAGCAGGAACTTACGCACTTCTAAAGTAAGCAGTCTGCCTCCAAATGTAATTGCAGACTGCTTCTAGTATGGCTGCCATCTTCTCCACAGTATTACACTGTCCATTTTCATGCATTTATTCTATGCAATATTTCCAATCAGAAAGTCTTCCAATATTTAAAATTCCAGCTTTATTTGGGGAAAAGATGTGAACATACATTTCTGTAGGGAAGAGGGGAGCTATGAAATGCTACCTCAAATAAAACAATGAGAAAATTCTATTACTTATCTGTTTAAGTCTGCGTATTAACCCTCTGGAATCAAAGAATTATTACTCTTGCCATTTAGTGCAGTGATTTAAGTAAACAACCCATGGCTATGATTAAAAATTAGTCAGAGATCTCCTCTTGTAATTATTGAGGAACTCTTACCTCCAATGACCTGATTTTTACATCCACTCCAGCATATAGACATTTATTTTCAAGGACTCACTGAATGAACTCAGACATTAAAGTGTAAGGAATAATTTCAAAACTTCTTGGTTTTATTTTAATGATATTTAAATCCTTGTCTTGTAGATATGAATTTAATGTAATTAACTTTGCAGACCTCAGCATAAATTGAGAAAATGCACACACATCTGGCAGACAGAGGATGGGCTTTTTCACAAGGATTTCCAGGAGTTAGGCATTCAGTTTAAATACAAATACAATGTAATCTCTAGCCAGCGTTTTTTACCCTGAAAACCAATTGATAAAGCATAAAACCTGGATATTGAATTTCTTTGCTTGTTACAATATCAACATTCCCTTGTATTTCTAATTTTGTCTTTTTTTTTTTTTTTTAAACCTGTTTGACCAGGCATTGTCAGTGTTGAAGCACTCACTGATGTCATTCAGAAAAGAAAGATATGCTGAAATATTAAAAATTTATTTTATATTTTCCTTGCAGTTTCTTGTCAAAGAGGTAGGTTTTAACTTGTTCTCATAAGGGGCAGCTCTTCTTAAATCTACAGATTCTCATTTGTTTGTGTTAGTATGCTTCTATTTAAAGAACCACATATTTTTTATTCCATAGCAACAAATTATCTATTTCTGCTAGAAAGAAATTTAAGGAAACCAATAAAATTGGTGGTTAATTCTGAGCCACTTATGTTAAGGAATAAATTCAATGGGGAAAGTCTTACGTTATGGTTTATATGATTACAAATTGATTACAAAATGATAACAGAGAGTTGTACATCTATATTGTATGTGAATATGCATGCATGTGAAATGAGAGGGGTTTAAATGACAGTAAGGATGACATGATTTCCAAAATCCTGTGAGGAATTGTATTTATAACAAAAATTAAGGAAGTAGATCTGACTGGAAATTAGTGGTGTATATATCCGTCGGAGTAGTTTCAATTTGATGTGTGCCATTTTTGGATAGTTTTAATACATTACTCCATTTTGGTTTACAGCCCAGAACTACAGACAGTAAGAGGCACCAATAATCTGTGCCCAGATTTCCTAGTCCTGCTGCCAGTAGGAGCCCTAACCAACATTTCTGCCTCTTCAGCTGAGTGTCCCTTGTATGTGAGACCAGGAGCCTGTGATTCCCATTCAAGAGAAGAATCCAGTCAATGTAAAAGAGAGATCAGTAATATTTCCAAAAAGTTACATTTAGTGTAAGAACTGGACAAAAACGGGCCCTCATAAGTAGTAGCCTCTAATAATTTTCCCAGGGAACTGTATTAAAATAAAATAAAAAGAAAATTAAAAAAGGGCAACCATATAATGATGATTCCCTGGACTGTCCCTACTTTCTTACAGGGCACGATGTAGAGTGAGAGGAGAGGTGTTCTTGCACTTATAGCATTTATAATATTATATAGTTTTATTCCATGAGTTTCACTTTTTTTTTAAACTGTATAAGCTTCTAGCACCCAAACATCTTGCAGCAACATATTTGATAGATAACTGCTTTCTGTACTTTTTATCCCATCAAACATTTGGGTTAATAGTTGGGGGTTTTTAGTGGAAGTTGCATCAAATCTTACTTTGGTGACCATGCAATTTTCATTTGCAACATGATCAAAATTGGCAGTGAAATTATGAAGTTGAGATCTGTGCTTTGCACAGGGAGATGAAGATCTCATGGAAATACTCAAATAGTTGGTGACTTGTTTTTCAGTAAGGACAAATTTTGCCTTTTAGTGGAAACTGTATGGTCTCAATAGGTAACTATGCATTAGGTTGCATGACTATTGTTCTAAATGCAACCATTTTATATTTCTTTTGTGTCCAAGTTCATCTTTTACAACTGACGTTGTTTTGCTTTTGCATTAAATAGGACTACTTGGATCAAGAGGGGAATCCCATAGGATTTGCAGGACTTGTGACACACTTATACTATCACGAACCTTCAAATTTTGTTTTAGTGAGCTTTCTCGTGAAAGGTTTATTCCACAAATTGTGCCAGCCAATTAAAGGTAAATAATACTCTATGCACGTAATTGCAGTCTCTGTCAGGCTCTGTAAGCCTAACAGTTCTGAAATTTTCTGGGTACCTTCTCTCTGCTGCCACCTTCTGCTGTCTACCCTTCATCCTCATGTCCTTGGCCTCTGCTTCTGCATAGTCTCTGCATGCTTACATTTCTGTCTGAGAAAGCTGAGGCACACATGTGGTAATACTGGTATCATGAACCTGAATTTACTGTTTGTGAAACATTCTGGTGAGGTAGAGAAGAATGCTATACATAAAAAAAATCAATAATTCTGACTCCTGAGCAAGAGTTGAACGCCATGTAACAAATAAGGTGGATGATGCTCTGAATATCAATGATTTTTAAAAAATGAAGTACTACTGTCTCATTACATGAGTAAAATACATTCTGAGATATACTGCAGTATGTGAATATTTAAGAATACAGTGTTAATTTGTATGTATTAGTTGCTTAGTTATCTACCAGAGTTTTTCATACGTAAGGAGTTGATTTTTATCCAACAAAGCTGTGCATAACCTCTGTCATGAAAATGGCAGCTGGGAAGGAAACTCCTGAATAGGACTTGTTTATTTTAAGCATAAAGAAAATCACTTTTGGTTTTTTGGCTTTTTTATACTTTCATACTTACTCCAAGTATTTTCTGTTTTGACATAGGCTCAACTGTTTTTTCAGAAGATGTTCTGGAAAAGCTAGTCCTCATTCTAGCAAACCTATTTGGGAGAAGACATCTTCCAGCTTGCTCAATGAAATATAAAAAAAAATTTTGCCAGTCAAAGGTAGAGAAAGCACTGGTCTTTACTGTAACTTCTATTATGTACCACTTCAGTGAACTTGTTTCCTTTTGTCAGTAAGTATCATCCATAGTATCGTTATGGATGTAGAATACTCTGGGGCACCAGCAGGTGGCTGCCCACCCAGCTGCTCTTACTCCTCCATCTCAACAGGATGAGGGAGAAAATAGGATGGAAATGCTCATGGGTTAAGAGAAAACCAGGGACAGTGCTTATCAGTTATGATCATGGGCAGAACAACCTCAACTTGGTGAAAATTAAATTAATTTTGTACCAATTAAAATAGATTTTGATAGTGACCAAAAAAATATATATATATTTCAACACCACCTTCCCTCCCCCAGGCTCAACTTTACTCCTGCATTGCTGACTCCTTTACCTGCCCTCCACCCCAAGTGGTGCAGAGCTGCTGTGAATTGAGTTGTTGTGATGGAATTTTTAACAGCTTTCTCAGCTGCTCCTTCCTCCTTACACATCACCCCTGCTCCAGGGTGAGCCCTCTCCATGGGTTGCAGTCCTTCAGGATAAACCTGCTGAAGCGTGGGCTCTCTATAGGCTGTAGTTCTTTAAGGAGACACGCAGTTCCTCTGGTGTGGGGTCCTCCACGGGCTGCAGTGTGGTTATCAGCTCCTGCATGATGGCCCCACTGAGAAGGAATTCTCTGCTCACTGTGGTCTCTGCTACAGACTGCAGGGGAATCTCCACTTCATCATCTGGAACACCTCCTCCCCCTCCTTCTCTGATCTTGGTGTTAGCACTGCAGATTCTAACTCTGCCCCTGTGATGGTGAGCTGGCAACCCTTGGCTTCTCACAGCAAACAGTCATGAACCATGTACAGCCCCTCTCCCCTTCAACACGTTGCCACCTACATGCAATACATGTAGCTAGACTAATGAAAAAAGTACTTGCAGGATTAAAATAAAGAAGGCCTGATTTAACGACAGAAGCAGCATTTGAATGTCAGGTTAAACGAAAAGTATATTATTCAAGTATGTTTTAGTGATGGCAGTAATTATACAGGTACTGTCATGATATTGCAAAATGTAAAAGTGTAAATGACACAGCGTTTCTTTGTACAACACAACTCAAGTATCTCTTCCCCAAATGGCAATTTACTTTCTTCTCCTCCCTTTGCTAGAATTTTGTCTCCATCTAAGGATCTGTAGCTTTTTGTCACATATACCTAGAAGGATTCCAGCACACTCCGTGGTCCATGACACTGCAGACATAGGGCTTTTACCATATTAGCAGGATGAGCATTAACATTAGTTTTGCACAAAGTTAACATACCATGGGTACAGGCAGAAAGTGAAACACTTGTAATGTGCTCCTATGGGCTCTTCTATGCAAAGCCTTAAAATTTTGGAGGACACAGCTATGACTGGAACAAAGGAAACTTATTCCAGAAGATGCTTATATGGCCAGTTTCCAGCAAGTATTCCAAGAGTGTAATTTTTATCTGAAAATTGGCTGGTCACGTAGGGTGGATAATGGACTGCTGTGGCTCATGGCAGCAAAGTATCAGTCTGTCATGTTGGTGAGGAACCCGCTGAGCACCAAGACCTGGGAAAGGCAGCCCTTTGAAGGAAGCTGAAACATATTTAATAAAGCTGGTGGCTAAGTATTCTGTGACTAAAAATCTACAAATTTTATACTTACTGCTTATCTTCTATATCTTTTTTTTTGCATAAAATTCATGTTCGTCTTGATCAGGCAGCCTGAGAGGTTGGGTAAAGTTTGGACCTATACTCTTTCCTTCTTTCTACTAATATGCTATGTGTGTACTAATAGTTTATCTATATGCCAGTGTAGAACTGACACTTTTGGAGAAATTACCCAAATGAAACAATAAACTGCATGTTATTTCAGGTCTTTCTGGAAGATCTGCCAAAAGATTTTGCAGATGCTTTAAAGGAGTACAACACCAAAGTAGAGGAAAATTTTGCTCATTTTCTTCTGACAGCTGCCAAGCTGGCAGATATGGAACAAGAGTACAGACTTCCACTATCAAAGACAGGTAGGAAGTGAAAAATTAATGCCTATTTACAATTTTTGAAACAGATTTTATTAGGAAAGTTAGGTTAATTCATACTTTGTAGAGAAAAATTATGACTTTAGACATGCTAATAAAGAGGAACAATTTCTATTTCACTTTTCAGTTGCAACCATTAGAAATTGTATTGTGTATGGTAGAAGCTTTGTACAGGAAAAGGATCATTGTAGTTGCTTTTCTTTTATTGTTTTGTAGAGGAAATAAAAGTCAAAGGGACTTTGTAAGCGGAAAAAAAATCTATGAAGTGTAACTATTGAATTAGAGCCTTTTTATCTAATCATCAATGCATTTGCACATCCTCAAATACTCAAATTGCTGTCAGAGACATACAAAGGTTAGATTTTCAACATCTGAACAGCCTTAAGATTGAACTAACAGTAAAACAAAAATGTTGCACTATTTTTTAAATCGACTAAGTTACTTACGCCAATAAATGAGGTCCAATAACCAATATCTTATTACCTGCTTCGAGTTTCAAGTCTGGGGATACCTGGATCATAAAGTTTTGTATAAAATAGATGACAATTTAATACAAAGGTGAGTCACTGAGGGAGGTAAACAGATAAAGTGAATGCAAAACAAGACTGAGTACTACATATGACTTGAGATGGTAAATAGCAGTTTTCCATTTCCAGTACAGAGCAGTAGAAAGTGCTGCATAATGGTATTAGAATTTCACTATAGTGCTGATATTGTATTTTTTCATGTTCAGTTTAAGATTGCTTATTTTAACAATGGAGGGACCTCAGACATTGATATGTTACCTGAAAAATGTAGGAAATTAAGAGCTGTAAATTCAAAGATGATGGAATTCTAAAGTAGAAGAGCAAAATATGGGCTGCCTTGCATTTTCAGCATATAGTAGTGTTACTCATGCTGTTTTTACCCAGGATGTGAGCTGTGGAAACTGAATTTTCTATTGTACTTGAATGGTAAATTTGCTTGTTTAAATAGAAGGTACAATATAGTTGCATTCTTCCCATTTTGCTGAAGCTGTTTCACTTTGAACGAAACACTTTCCCTTAAATATACAGGAACAGAAATACAAGATAAAACCATGTTCAGTTCAAGAGGTGGTAGAGACTTTTGTACTTACCGTAACTTGGGCAATGCTGCAAAAAAAATAACATTAAACTCTTCAGATTTTTTCTTGTGAATGCCATAAACAATGTAACTCCAGCGTGCTTACCGTAACACAAAGCAGAAAAGGTTGCAGCATAAAGATTGAAAGTGTCGTTGACAACTTCAAAAGAATAAAAAAGTTTCTATTTAGAAAAGGAAAATCAAAAGTACAAGTGTTTTTAGAAGTGACTAGACAGGTCCTCTACAGAGAGTGATAGAAGTTACAGGCAGACCATTAGCCAACTGAAATGCTGTGCTGTTGTAAAACCAGAAATTCATACTGGGTTTCATAAAGCAGAGCCCTTGTGTGCAACAACCTTCACATACCTAAGCTGTCACAGGGCCCCAGTTAGAATATTAATTCTTTAGAGCTCAACACTTCAAGAGAAATGTTGGCTGGGAGTCCAGAGAAGAGCAATAAAGATTATTAGGTGTTTAGCTATTAAGACCTGTGAGTACAGGTTGAATAAACCTGTTTTTCTTCAACACAGGACAGAATAAAAGATCGAGGTAAAATAAGCCTTCTAAATGTAACACTCCCTTTGGTTTTGGCCCAGCTTCATGCTGTTAGCAATTTTGGCTACAGCTGAGTCAAGGAGAAAGGCTTAAGTTGGGAAGGGAGGGTTGAGATGTAATTATTCTCACCACTAGAAAGCTTTCTTATATACTTGCAGAGAGTTTCTTATGAAAAGAAAACACAAACATGCATCAAGGATTCATGTTTAGAGGACTATTTCCTGTCATTACCTACTGAACTGACAATTCCATGCTTTTAAAACGGATTGCTGAAAGGCAGCTTGTATCTGCATCACTTACATTGTGTTTGAAACTTCTTGCCTAGATTTTACATCTAAGAATTGGCATGGCTCTGACCTAGCATCTTATTTGATGGACAACACCAAAAGCATATCTGCCATCTCACCTTTCGTGTGTTTAACTGGAGTGTCTGATAACCATCTATTTCATGGGGAGATCATTAATAAAGTAAGTTGGTTTTTGAGCTGTGCTCAAGTGTCACTCTTTTGGAGAAACAATTTGAAAATTGTTATCAGAAAAAAATTATCAGAAATATATTAAATATATTTATCAGAAAAAAATAAATCTGCACCGAGTAGCCTCACATTATCACAGTGCAAGAACTACAGAACGTAGGAAAACAAACATCTGTAAATAATTTGCTTTTTTGCAAGGCCTCTATTCCTCCTGACTCTGAGACACGTGAATTACTCTAAAATTTCAGATTCAAACCATAG
Source organism: Scolopax mira (assembly GCA_004320125.1). Classification (NCBI taxonomy): domain Eukaryota; kingdom Metazoa; phylum Chordata; class Aves; order Charadriiformes; family Scolopacidae; genus Scolopax; species Scolopax mira. The sequence goes on from BJBW01001994.1 coordinate 416,707, forward strand.
CCCTGGTTTGTTTTCTCCACCTCAGTTGTTTGGGTTTTTTTTTTTTTTTGTTTTGTTTTTGTTTTTGGGTTTTTTTTTTTTTTTTTTGTTTTTTAAAAAAAAAACTCAGTCACACAGTAGCCTTAGGGGTCCTAGCAAAAGAATGCATTATTGCATTGATCACTTCCTTCTCAACTAGGGTTTCAGTGATCATATTATGTAGCATATGAATTAGCTTAATTGTGATACACATCACCATGTTTAGTGAGAGCTTGCATTTTCCTGCAGTGTTCTATATGTGCTTTGTAGGAATGTTTGGGACTTCCTATGACTCGTAATGCTCTAATAGGAAAATATTGGATTCCTGCAACCAGGGAATTGAAATTCACTGTCACCCTTAAAAAGTTCTGTGCTCAAGGTTGATTAATACATTCAAATCATCTGTGTATTCAGACTCTCCCACTATCTGTGCATATGAACAAATCCTCATCTAAAGCTCAAGAGAAATCCAGTCTGGCCAAACTTTAAACTACTCTGAAGGTCCCAGAGCTGCACTGGCAGCATAAGTCACTTCACACAAACTCTCTCTGGTGTCTACAGCCTACACATACTTGTGCAGGTTTTTGGAATGGTCCAGGATTAGAAGTGTGGAACTTTCCAGGTGTGGTTCTAAAGGTGTAGGTTTGAAAAAAACAGGCCTATAAACAAAACCACAATAGCTATTCAGCAGATAATTACTTTTTTTTTTTTAATAGGCTGTCTTACGTTCCCTTGGAATTAATGTCCGAAACTGCCCCTTGCTTTATTTGAACAAGTACGATCATCTAGGTAGGAGGAGGCCACTCAACGCATATGCGCTGGACTTCTATAAGCACGGTTCCTTGCTTGCATTGACCACTGATAACTGGTATGTACTGCCCTTTGAAATATGCAGCATTGTTTACAATGTGGTACTCAAGGACATATTTTTGCTTTTACAGCCTTGTCCCTCCAGAGCTTAGAGGCAGAATAGCTGTTTAACATGATTAGATTGTTTTAATGAGAATCAAACATATACTGAAGTCCAAGTAAAGCATTTGCTGGGTATTCAAAACAGTACTGTAAATAGGAAGCCTTGTCTTAGTGACACAATATTTTTTGGCCAAACAGTGGATGATCTCCAACTCCCTCTTGCTGCTTGCTGCATCCAATACAAATTCTTTTCTGCTACAGGAAGACTATAATCATAGAAAACAGACTCCTACAGTAGCAAAGCAAAATTTGCCAGTAATCCAGTATTTGTAGAAGCTTCAACACGTCCCCTTTTCCTAATCTTTTCTAAGCATTTAGCAACTTGTCCTGATAATTCAATCATACTGTGTTCTCTCTTTAAAGGAAAAAAAAAAACCAAAACAACCAGCCATCAAAAACTCTGCCCAAGCTGGTTGACCACTGCCATATCTCATCTTATTTTCATATTTAAATCTCTGGTACATGCAGTTCTCCTTTCTACTTTCCTCCTGGGTCACTTATGCCCTTGCTTTTCCAAAGCTGCAGGTCTAAGCTTTCTTTTATACTCTTGTGCCTGTTTCTTGTAGCAGTGACCATGTATCCCTCCTTTAATCTGTTTCTATGGTTGACCAATCTTTTGATATGTTTGCTACTATGGAACCATCTTCTAGACCACTGCATTGGGCTTCCTCATTTCAGAACTTTCTGGATTTTTTTTCTGTGAAAAAGCCTTGATCAAATAATAAAACCCAAACAATCAAAAAACACAACCCCACACTTCTAAAGAGCCTGTCAAGCTCTTACACTTGATAGAGCTCCAAATAAATAATCTCTGACACACTTTCACCTTCTGAATTAAGTGATTTATAAACTGCATCAGTCTTCTTTCTTCTCAGAAGCTAAATTCAAGAGTTTTTTCTCTTGCTCTTACCTTTTACAGCTCTGTTGTCCTCATCCATCTTTTAGAGATGTGCCTGCTAAATCTAATGTCTTGTTATTTTCATCATTATCACTGTTGCCTTTGAATCTCACTGGCCTTCTGTGACCTTGGTCCTTAAATCAAACTCTTTATAAAACTTCTGGCTTGCAGTTCTTAATGAGGACATTCACTTATGTTTTATTCCCAACATCAGCTCAAAAAAGCTCAATCACAAGCTCCCTCTCCCAACTACTCTATTGGGTATCTTTACTTTACCTTTGTGCTCATAGCCAGTAACTTATTTACGAGTAACAAAATACCACCTCACTCTTGCTCCCTGAGGGTGCTGTTGGGTGCATGTAATAATATTATCTGCTTTTTTGATAAGCTTTCCAAAGATTCTAAGAGCAGTTAGAATGCACATTCCATGCACTGTTGTAGTTACAATAGCAGAGTTTGGCACTAATGCCACATTATCAAGAGATGAGGAAATATATTGATTATAGAATAACATCCTATGATTCTATCAAGCTGGCCTAGGGAAAGATGTCCCTGCACTTGGCATGGGCCTTGATCTTTAAAGGTCCCTTCCAACCCAAACCATTCTATAATTCTGTTCTTTTCCACCCAATACTGGTTTTTTCATTTCCCCCCCCCCCCCCCCAGTGTTGTGTTCCTAATTTCTATGATCTGCGTTTATTAAGCTGCTTTTCAGTAATCAGTACGTATTTTCGCAAAATATAGAGTCTTCATCATCTGCAGAAAGCTTACACTGTCTCCTACTCAAGTTAGCCAGCAGTTTCATTTGATGTATAGCATTCCAGTTTAGCTTGTGACAGGTTAGTTATTCAAACAGTTAAAACCATATTCGAAAAAGAACATTAATAATCTTTTCAAATATTATTAATGAGTCTTTTATATAGTTAATATAACTATAGAAACATGTGCCTCTATAGCATTATTGTTTTAAGCTTACGCATACTGTAAACATAACGAACAAGTATGTCTGTGTTTGAGGCCATGGAAGATGCTCTCTGTGTCCTTACCCAACCTAAATGGCAGGGTTTATTAAAGATGAAACAGTAGCACAGTTATATATAAATATATATAAAAATCTATATATGTTATGGTTTTTTTATATATACATATATATATGTATGCATATATACATATATATATGTATATATATAACAGTTATAGCACATATCAATTTGAATTGTTTTTTCTTTCTTTAGGTTAAATGAAGGAGATGCTTACTACGCTCTCAAGGATTTTTCACTTCTCATTAAGTCTATTGGGTATGATAAACTTGTGCTTTTTAATATACAATATATATTTCACCTTGAAAGCAACTTCTAGTGAAATAATGCCTATTCTTTTTTTCTATTAACAGAACATCACTGAGTGAACTGTGTGATGATCCAAATGACAATGTTTTACTGGCATTTCAACAGCTGGGTGCAATCTATGAAGAGAAACTGAATTCTATTACCTGAAGGGAAAAAAAAAAAAGCAGCAGTACATAACACTCTCACCACACAGATCAGCTGCCTTTTAATTTGGGAAGTGACTATGTACGAGTTATCAAATATGTTTCATCATAAAGCTTTAGTAATATCCAATATTAGTAATACAAAGCTTATTTTAGAAAATTAACCTTTACACACTGACATTTTAGCAGGTCTAGTATCAGCTAAATGATTGTTTCCAATAGATTAAGAACTAGGTAAATGCACTTACCTTGCAGTTGCACATTTTCATTTTTTATTTTTATTTTTTTAGGCAGTGCTATGCGTGTTAAGAGCTCTCAGAAATACACTGAACAAGTGTCACAGTTCTGACAGCACTGGAAACTTTCAGCCCATTTGGGAAGGGCGTTCAGCAATTACTTTGGCAATTATAATCGAATAAATTGGTCTAATTGTTTTCCAAGATTTCTAGTAAATTATGCAGTAGGACCTTAATGAACCATTATAAAAAGCTTTTTATACTGGTTTGTTATTTTAGTCTACAAAATTTTAAGTATAAAAAGGGTTTTTTGTATTATATCAGTACAATGAAGTTTAATAAAAATGTTTCAACCACGAGAATTTCTTTATTTTTCACCTCTTGTATCCTTAAGAGACAGAAACATCAGGACACCTCTAGCATACTTGTCAAAAAGTACCTTGCAAGACAAATTACTGAGTTTAGTAAAACAAGTTTCCTAACTATTTTCTTGGGTTTTTGCTGGAAGGAGCTTTCAGCAGTATTTTCATCCTGTTCTTGAAAATTCTTCAAGTTTAATGCTACATTTTAGTGCATTTGTAGCCTGAAAAAACATACACAATAGTAATGTTTAGATAAGAAAATTAGGCTTTGACATGTCCTCTTTGCTACATGCAATTTTATAACAATGACCAAGATAGTGATGGAAGTTATTCTCTACTGATAATAAGCTAGATGTCCATTAAGGACTATTCAGAACCCCATTTCTTTGAATTAGCTCTGATGTTCATCAAACAAACTGATAAAATCTTTGACTTGAAGTCTCCTCAGCATTAAATCGCATTCAACATGTTGCTAAGAGATATTTGGGGCACAGGGGGAACTCTTATGTCATGTAGTGCTGCTGAGCTACCATCAACTGGCTTAAACTCTTTTCTCCTTCCAGTTTTTTTAATGTATGAAACAACATTATGATAGAAATGGAACATAGTGGTACAAAAGACTGCTTCAGCTCTGCTCGGACCATAAAATTTACTCAAATTACTCTTTCCTGTCTGCAAGTCATGCCATATGTAGATAAATCTTGCACAACTGTTCCTCAGCTGGGTATAAGTGACCTTATTTAGAACCTTTCCACGTTCATGTTTCCTGATATGAGTAATCTTTTTAGCTAAGACACAGTTAATTGACCAAGGAATAATGTCAGAAATTGATCCTATTGAGTTCTCAGTTACTTGATGGATAAGCATGAAATCCTGGGTGAAAAAACAAACTTACTAGGTCTATCACAGGGTACTAATTCCATATGCTAAAGACTGTAATGTCTCTATAAAGCATTAGTAACAGCACTCAACTTTTCACTTTTAATACTGTATATGAAAAGCAACTCACTTCTATTATGGCTTTTAGTAAGGAGTCACTAGTGAAAGATGACCAAGTGATTAAGTCAAAATGACCAAGAAATCAACATGAAAAAACATCAGAAAAAAAATAAATCAATAATTCTGCTGATTTAATATCTAGATGGACTTAATTTTACTGGGACCTATTGTAAATAAAACATCCCACTTAACATATCTCCTTGTAAAACCTGAATGCTGAGCTGTAATGCACATAGACAACAACTTGCAATGCTTGAAAAGCAATCCTAGGATTGTACTGAACCCATATGCCAACAATTTCTGCTTTTAAAAATAGTGTATCATAGTCTATTTGCTTTATGCTTTTATAATGGTGTCTTTTCCCTAAAAGACAAAGTATTTGCTTTAAAGTTTTACTCTATCAAACTCTTATAAAACACTGAAATAGAAATGAAGATACATTGAAAATTAGCAATTTTAAGAAATTCAGTGGGGTTTCTGAGTAACCCAAGCTCATTAGGATTTTAATTTTTTCAGTCACTGTAGCAGAAAACAACCATTTTTTACAACCTTCTGGCAACAAGTTTTATAGTACCTTACCTTCCCTCTAAAATTGTCATATTTCTCCTGTTTTCATTATAGTGAGATCAACCCCCATCCATGGCACTTTCTGCCATGAGTGCCAAGCCATCATGCCAAGCCTTTGTCTTACAGTAATTTAACTTAATATCTCATTAACACTTCCTCCCCTATGCACACAGACATGAAAAGAGTATCTAGAAATAAAAGCAGAACAATTCTTGTATTGCTCTATTTCAGTTTTCTCCACAGAAATGAACATAAAGACCTATAAAACTAACAAAGAGAATTTTCACCACCTTCCTTATAATAATGCAGATGCAAAGGGAAGATTATTAAAATTTATAAATTCTAGAAATTATTTTTCAGCACATTGAATAGAGGAATGCACTGTCAGAGGAAAAACTATGGCCAAGAATGTAAAAGAAACTAAAGTTAGGTCAGTGTTTCCTAAACCAAGATTAGTATTTCTAAGTATTCTGTCCCAGTTAGTATATTGGTAAGTCTTGCAGAGATTTAAATGCAAGTAATATTCCTCTTACAAAGTTAGAAAGATAATTTGTATTTTTCAATTTATTTTTTTAAAAAAAGATGACTATTATCTAATTGCCAGTGGAAAATTCTGAAGTGATATTAAACCTTCTGATCTAACAATTGCCAGTTGATGTGTCTACCTAATGCAGGATTAGTTTATTTAAAATCTGGCACCAGCTTTTGCTGGAAATAGTGCTTTAATCTGAAATAGTGGTACCATCTGTGTATTCTAACAGCTAAAGCACAGTTATCTCTTAGATGCAACAAAATAGTTAATAAGTTACAAAAGATGGTTTTTATCCTCACTGCATATCATATTTCACAGATTAAGGATTCAAGGAATTCTGGATCACTAATACTTACAGTGGGAAGCATTTTCCTTTTTTCCGTGAATTTTAAGAGGAGATTTTGATGTTTTTCACAACCTAGGTTCTCCTAATGCTTTCATCAAAATAGCAAGTAGCTGGCTGCCCACTGACTCCCAGACTGCTGCCTAAAGAAACTGAAAATCAATTATGATGGTTACTTCTAATAAAGGCAGCATTTCAGAAGAGTAGCCGATACCTTTCCACAATCTGTAACAAGAACATTGATGCAGCGTCTCAACTTCAAAAGCATAAGGGCAATTGTTGAAATCACACCTTTAATATACATCAGATACATCACAGTAAAAGAAAATAACCAGAGGCGGATGTGCAAGACAGTTTTTGGTAATGGCCTTCAACATCCCTTACTTTCCCCGTGGCCCTGCTCCCTCCCTGCCCGTGAGGCCAAGGCTGCTGACTGTGCCCTCCTCACGGATACAACCCTGGTGCAAGCGCTGCTGTACCCCAACAGCCACTGGGGCTTCACTCCACCTGCCTTCTGGGACACCTCAGCCCCCCACGTACCCCAGGGGCACTTCTAGGGAGGTGGAAGGTCTGCATTTTTAAAGATAAAGCAGATACCGTCATACTAAAACCTTTAACGGGATAAATCATTTTTGGTTGTTTCTTCAGTTTGGGTTTGTACCAATAAAGTCACTTTAGTACATTGGACTTGCTGGTAAGCAGGTTTCTAAGAGATACCTCAATTGGCAAGAACTGGGGAAAACAGCAGCTATAAAAATCACAGGTATCCCCACTTTTTAGTGTGCTAAGAAGCATTTATTTAATTCCAGCTTATTTAAATATAGTTATCTTCCATTTCACACTCTCTCTCTCTCTCTTCACGTCTCCGATTTTCTTCTAGTAGATATTTTGTCTTCGGCAACAGAGAAGTACTCCGAGGCGCTGCTGGCATCGGTGGAGGCGGACGCTTGACTCAGCTCTTCAGTGTCCGACTCGCTCTCGCTCCCTCTTCCTCCCGCCTCACCCGCAGAACCTCCTGAGGAGGGGCCATCGCCAGGAAGGGAAGGGGCTGCATCCTGAGACAGCACAGCCCCGGGGGTGTGCGCCCCCCGAGGGCAGGAACAGCTCTTTTCAGCTAAGGTTTCACTTTCTTCATCTTTTACTTCTGTTTCTGGTTTTGCCGCCGTAACAGTGAGTTGAGTGGAAGATTCGTTATCGTATTTCAGAGGCAGGGCAGGTGGACACGGAGGCTGACTGCAAGAATTACTATCAGCAAGCATTTCTGCACTTTCAGTTTTCTTAGAGGAGTTTGTGGAAAAGAAGTCTTCACATTTCGGACGACTGTGTTTAGAAGCAGGTTCTCCACACTCTGAAGAAACAGCCTTCTCCAGATTGAGAGGTGTTTCCTCAGGAGATTTTATCATCTCTTTTTCCATTTTTTCAGTACCATTTCCAGACAAAAGCACGGAGGACGTCAGCGAGTCGGAAGTATTTCTGACAATACTTCCAAATGAAAACACTGGTGAGGGCCACTGAAAACAGTTACTTCTGAAAGAAAATACACAATTTCTGGGGAGAAGGTGGAACTCGGAGACATCATTCACCCCAGCTGCGGTGTTGGTTTCTGAAGTACTGCAAGCTGCAGTTGTGACGGATTCTGAGGCATTAGCTTTTTGTTCCCCTGAGACAGATGGCTTCTGCATACCACATTCTGCGGTTTCCTCTGCACAAAGTGTTTTTTCTCTCACTTGAGATGATATATTTTTGTCAGATGGCTTCTCAGATTGGCTAAGAAGTGAGGATAATGGTAAAGCCGTAGATGAATTGGCGACTCCCAATCCTGCAAAACAATCTCTTTCCGAATTCCTAACAGGAAACAAAAAATCTGACTTCTCACTTTTTGCAGAGTCTAAACTAGGACTGTTTGAAGCATCAGAAACTGTGGTTTTAGTTACAGGACCATATTTTCTAAGCTTGCTTTCATCTTCATTATCAGTTTTATCCATGCGATCACATTTTCCCAGATAAAATTGAGGGAAAATGTATTTCCTGTCTTTCTTTTTAAAGGAAAACGTACGTGCATCTTTAAAAAATCTGGGTAACGAGTTGTTACATGCACTGAAAGCAAAAGGTGAAGCAGAAAGCGTCTCTGTGGAAACACCTAGAAAATCTGGATTTGAAGCAGTAACGGCAACTGATGCTGCTGGTTTTAAGCCGGATGAAATGCTAGAATTTGTGTCCATTTCGGTGGAAACAGTTACTGCTGATGCCTGCATTGGCAATTTTTCTCTAACTACTAAGTCTTTAGAGTTTTCTGAAAAGGCTGGAGTGGTTACTTCCTGGAAACTTCTCTCAGGAAATAATTTTAAGTCACTATTTGTTTCCAAAAAATTGGATGGGGTGCTGTGGTTACTGATTCCAGCAAAACTTTTCTCAAAGCCACTTGCTCTTTGCAGAGTTCCCATTTTAACTTTATCTGTGTTCTTTGCTTTGGTAGGTGAAGATACAGGAGTTCCTGAGGACTTATTCTTCAAAGCCCCAGCAGTTACAAATTTATACTTCTTATTTGCAAGGGAAGTTTGTGTCTTGAACTCACTGGTGATCTTCTGATGGTCCAGATAGTATTTGTAACGCAACTCCTACAATTACAGGAAAAAAACCACCAAAATGCAAAACCTGTTAAGCAAAATGGCATTTGTGGATTCAGAGGTTATAAAACTCGCATGCAATAAAGAATATTTTTGTATATTCTATTGCATTTATGATGTATTTTTTCATAGCCACTAGAAAGCAACAGAACACAAATCATTATGGAGAATGTTCTTTATAAACAGTTGAACAAGATACACAAGGAACCCTGATGACAAAGTAAGTTTTCAAATAGGAGACTACAGAAAATTGTATTTAAAGTCATTGCCAATACCAGAAATAACTAAAAATACTAATCTTAGACATTAAAGGACAACTTCTCAAATTATAATGAAAAATAACCATCTGAAAGGAACTTAAGTGGTGGGACTATTTTTGCCTTCTGTTTTTAATTTTTTTTTTAAACTAAATACAATAACTATATAACTTACATTCTCAATGGGAATAGAAAACAGACACTTTACAAAATAATATAGCAAAAGACAAAGAATTCTTTATTTAAAGGACCTAAGAGACTTTTAATTTAATCATCTGCCATTGTTATTCTCAGAAAATATATTATGTGATTCACTGCCAGCCATGCTTCACTAACTGTAACTAGAACCATTCTGTACAGAACAATACTCAGCCAGCCACATTGAACTGCTATTAGGTAAAAAAAAAATATCCAGCTGTATAGCTAAATCATTGGAAATGAAACAAAAAGAGAGACTGGATTTCATGTCAAATTATCAGGAGTTTAGGTAGTCTTAAAAGAATTGACTTTATTATCTTCAGAGAACAGAACACAGGCAGATGACCTCCCCTTCAAACAGGCAACATAGAAGCTTAGTTGAATTAGAAAGCTACAGATTTGACTCAAAAAGTCACAACAAAATACAAAAATAAGTACCTGAAATTAGCAGTAAAATTAAATTCCAGCTTTCTGAAGAAAAAAAGAAAGAGCAGAATAAAATCCTGACAGCTTTAATAACCTAGTCAGATTCACATTCTAGAATCAGAAGGGTACCTTTCTATTAAAAAAAGATTATGAAAGCTATTTAGAAAGATGTGTCGTAACAAGAAGTAACTTTCCCATACTTACAAGAGATGTTCAATCATACCTCATGACTCATGTTTTGAAATGCTGACATTTCTGATATTGACATTAAGCGAGTACAAATCCTGCTACCGTCTGCCAGTGCTTCCTCCTGTCCTGCTACAGGCTGAAAAATATTTTGCAGCAGACATTACAGTTCATTTTGATAAGACAAAATAAAATACTACAGTGCTGTAGCCCCACAGTCAATAACTTACAAAAAATGCGTTGTGTGTATTCTTCTGGTCCTCCCATTGCTTTGTGTTATTTTTAAATGGATTTTTTTTTGTCGAGTTCTCATTTCCTCCAGAAGGTGAATCTATTAGAAAGAAACCAAGAGTGTTGATGGCAACCATATTAAGAATGAAAAACACTAAAGGATTTCTGTGCATCTAAATGGAGATTCCAATTAAGACCAAAAGTATATTGCCTTAAGTACTGAGGCCTCAGTACTTTTTGAAACCTCTGTCATATAAAGCAAGAGACCTGCATAAGTTGTTTTCTAAATGCCTGGAGATGCTTACCCTGACACAAAACGAAACATTTTCTCTGATGGGGTAAAAGCATTTAATCAGAACATAGTTAATGTTCATATGGCACTACAACAAATGCCTGTCTAGTTCAGCAACATACTTCCAACAATGGCAATACTGATTGTTTAGGAAAATCATAATGATACTTCCCCAGCTTCCAAAACTGCAGCCGAGGGACTTTCTAGAGAGAGCACATTCACAAAATGCATTTAAAACCCCTGAATGAATTTATCATCCCTCAGTTTGTTCAGTTGCCTTTTGACACTTGCATACTTTTGCCATGCAGACTGTTTATTAGTAATTAGTTCCACAAGTTGCAAGTTCCTAGAGCGACTTCCCGAATCTTCTATAAGTCGTCCCTCTTCCCTACCTTTAACACCACCCGCACTAACAGGCGTTAACTTCAAAGCCAAGATTCCATTAACTACAGGTTTGATGTCTATCTTCTTTTGGATATACTCTGGTGGTTTTTCATAGCTGGATGCTATATTCATCAGGTCAAGCTGGGTTTTCATTCTGGAAAAAAAATAAATTCCCAACTTAAACACTTTTCTCAAGGCTCACATGCCAACAACTAAATTATACCTGCCTAATAAAAAAAAAAATTAAGAAGAAATCAGAAAAAGTCTTCAATAAAACATCAAGTTTCTTATTCTTAAAATTTACTACTTAATAATTCACTTGAAATAGATTTCATACACAGTGACTATTGTAAGAAGTAGTGCCTATAGTTCAGCAAAAAGATTTAAAAAACTACCACTTCACACTATACCTGAATGTAAGTTATACTCTTTCTTCAGAGTGTAAGTTAGTCTGATCCACAGCATATTTTAAAGTACTCAATTTCCAATATTCTCTCTCAAACTCTGCTTGAAAAGTGCTAAGAAATGTAATTAAGGATCTTTAGAAATAATTACAGAGGGAACATGCACTGCAAACACAAAAATTAAGACACTGCAAGATCTCCATATGTGGAGTCATGCTCTTAAAGATTTCTGTAAGAGCTCCAGACGTGCTTAGTTTAAGATACCTAAACATATACAATCACCATGTATTAATGAATTCCCATACTCAGTCTTTGTCAGGGAGACAATTCAAAAGATTGATTATCTCTAATTCCAGATAGCACAACTGAAATTCTTAACACAGTTCCTAAAATTTGCAATGTGGAACATCCAAAAATCTGAAAGTATTATAATGTCTTAATTACTAAATACTATTTTTATTTTAAATTGCTGTATCTGACCATATACAAAGCAACTATTTTCTTAGCTTTTAATCTTAAAACTACACTACAGAACCAAAAAAACATGAAAAAAAATATATACCTTGTATTCAAGCCACAGGCCACCTATAAATAAAACAAGAATTCATAAGATATGAATGAGTTTTCCTCCAACTCTCAAAAGAAGGAGATTATTGCTTTATCTAAATACTTCACACTGAACTCCTTGTCTTCAAGTTAGAAAACTATATGAAATAAACCTGTTAATATACAAAAAAAAAAAAGGAAAGAAAAGAAAAAAAAAAGAGCAGCCACATGTAAAGAAAAAAAAAAAAGCCCAGTATGTCTGGGAAAATGACTTATCTTGTAATATTCTGCATTAAGACAAAAAAGAACTCCTTCGGAGCCAAATGAAGGCATTCAAATCACAACCCATATGTTAAAAAAAACTGACTGGAGGATTAGCTGCTTCCCTATAAATCCTTGTGATCTCACTGTACTGAATATTAAGACAACAACAAACCCCCACCTCAACAAAATGAGCTGCTTCTTGTTATGGGGGGCAGGTGGAAAGGCACTAAATATACAAAATCACTGAAGTTGGAATATTTCTTCCAAAAGCGGGAGTCGTTTTTACTTTGGGTAACAAGTTGTTACCAGAAACTTAGCCAAACTCTTAAGTAGTTTCTTAGCTTCTCGTTTTTCTGAAAGCAGAAAAAAGACCCATCACGGAAAACAGCAATATGTTGTGGTTTCTTAGGAAAGCATAAGTCTTAAATAACTACTGAATTTTGTGGGGTTTTTTAAATACTTTGCCTCATATCTACTATCTGCCTAAATTTCATACAACCTCAACCACAACGTTTGACATAAATGAGATGAAAGACTAGCATAGGTAAAGTGAAGATTAAGCTTGTGTCTTGGGTTCCTACAGCATTTTTCTCTAAATCAGAAACAAAGGGGTTTTCCTGCAGTTGCCTTAAACACTATGAGAAAAACTTTCAGGGTCCTGTATACAGGAGTGTATACACTATTATACGCTATATGGAAGTGTATACACTGTTTAGTACAGTGCATATCAGAAGTACCCAAGCTTGGTTTGAACAGGCTGATGGATCTCCACTGCACACCTCAGTGCAGAGTTTACAGCAGGCTTCAGAATCAGCATCATCACCTTAGCTCAGGTATCCCACTATGGCACTCCATGGCACAGCACAGAGGAGTTACTGATTCAGGCTCAAATCATTCCCCAAGAAGTATATTTAATGTCTTACAAGCTTAAAAATGTAATGGAAATGCTTAATACACAAAGTATTTGAAAATAAATATGAAAAAGCAAATAAACGTGAGACAATTTTGAAGGGAGTAAATAATTCCTTGCCCAGTACCAAGGCAGTTCAGTGTCACAGCTGGTAGCATAATATAACAAGTGTTACAGCAACAGCTGTACAGTCAGTATTCATTTAGTCAGCGTGCAATGAAGAAATTAAGCGTCTACTGAATTCACTTAATATCAACAATAAGCTGTAAAGAAAGCTTTTCAAGCTATTCTAAAATGAAAAGCAGTGTTAGAAAAGCATTGAATGTTAAATAATTTCAGTCTGTATTTTTTTTTTCCTGATCCAATCACTACCATAATTCACAATATAGCATGCTGTATATGACAATTGAGGTTCATTACACAACTGAGATCAAGTAATAACAAAAGGTCCATCACCTCCAGGAAATGCTGAGGATCACGCTCGTGGACAAGCTTTTCACAGTCCTTCAAAAAACTCTCAATGGTCTTCTTGTGACTTTCCTTCATTTTTTTCCAAATCTGAAATTCTTTCTCTTTTTTACTTCTTTGATTTTCAACATCTTCCATCAATTGCTGTTTCTTTATTTCCAGAGTTTTGAAAATTTCTCCAAATTCCAGTGCAATTATCTCTGTGTCATTGTTCAGTGCCACCTAGAAACACAAGAACATAAATATAAATGAAAATGCAGTAGCAATGTCTTCATGGAGTCCCTTCCCTAACTAGGCTCAGAGCACATCCATGCCACAAGAAGCACCAGTATGCTCTGTGTTGTGGTTAGAACAGGATCATTATCATTAGAACAGAAACAAAGACACTTGTATACCTATGTATATATAAAAACAATATCCAGCATCCGTAACTCACGTCTGCATGGTGCGGTTGACTCGAGATTTCATTCATCAGCTTCTCATTTATTACTCTCATTTTTTTCAGACTGTTGAAGAAAGTTAACTGCAAGACAATTGAAACATTTATTACGACTTTATCCACTCTATAAAATATCCACTATCATAAAATAAATACATTTCAGTGGTTACCTAGAAGAACATGGAATGTTCTGTACAACATTTAATCAAAGATTGCAATTGAAAACATCATTTGGTAACATCTAATGCTTTCCTAAATCAGTATCAATTTTTTTTTGCTTTCTCTCTCTCAAAGTAATGTTTTTATGTTCACATACAACGCATACTGTTAGAATGGCTAGAGTTACTTTACAGTTAAAACATTGTTTCTGCACTTTTTTTAACCTCTCCCCTCACATGCATCTCTATCAGAATGTAAGTTTTAATGCTGTTATTCTACAAGCAACTGTGTGATACTCACTTTTTTTTAATGCCTGTCCATAACTGAGTTAATTCTGTTTAGTTTTAAACTAAGATTATCACTGTTTTTTCCTCCTCTACCTCACTACAATACCTCTGCATTCTGTGTAAAGTCCAATGCAAAGACTGCTTTCCCCTGGTTTCCTGAGTGACATGCAATAGGTGATGGGAGAGGCAGGAGGGACATCAGTGCAAAAGCAACTTTTGGCTTAAAGAATAGCCGGCGCTGTACTTAAACTTTTGTACCTGCACTCTTCATCACTGTCCTGCAGTTGTTTCAGTTACTACACAGCAGAACCGCTGCATGACACGCTGCCCTGTGCCCAACTTTAAAATCACAACTACAACCAGACAGCCAACCATTAGGCCAGGCAGTTGCTTTCCTTCATGCAAACAGGAACGCATTTTGGCTTTACATTTATTAAATTATGACTTACCTAAACCACCTATTTCTAAATATGTAATTACCTGTGACCCAAATTACATATGCCAGCTCAGAGAGCCTATAAACAAGAGAGCGAGGGGGGTTATTTTGTGTTAGTAGGACTAACATCTTCCTGAATTTGTTAAAACTCGATTCAGACATGCAACAAACTCATCATCAGCATGTGTTCTCGGCAAATCTCCCTATATTAAAAAAAAATAAATCACAAACCAAACAACAACCAAACAATCCCTCCCCCGAACTCTCCGGGTGCTTTGGTAAGTTGGGCAGGGAACTGTTGATACCGTAATGTCCCCTGGTCCCCTCTCTGCGGTGGCTGAAGCCCGACGGCAGGTGGGGAAGGCAGAGCCCGAGAGCCCACAGGGAGACCCCGACTCCCGCTTCACAGCCGCGCCCGGCCTCGCTGCCTCTCGCCTGCCTCTCTGAGGAACGGCAGCCCGGGCCCGGGGGACGCCCCGCGGGACAGCCCGACCCCCCAGCCGGAGCCCTGGCGCGGAGGGGAAGCGCCGCGCTTACTTTTTCCTCCTGGTACACGGTGTCGATGAGGTTGACGGAGTGGAAGATGCCCTGGTGCTCCTCGGAGACGCACTGCCCGCAGCCCGCCTGGCGGCACATCCGGCAGTAGAGCTGCACCGGCCGGCTCGGATGCTTCTGGCAGGTTCCCCCGAGCGCCAACGGGCAGAAGAGGCCGCCGCCCCCCAGCCCCTGCTCTGCCTCCGCGGCCTTGGCGGCCCCCGCCGCGCCAGACCGGTACAGCTTGACTACTTCTGCCAGGGTGGTGTTAACGGGCAGCGCGGCGGCGCCGCCGCGGGGCAGGGGGCACATCTTCCTGCACAGGGGGCACGACACCCGGGCGCCGGCCGCGCCGCCGCCCGAACCCGGCGCCGGCCCCCCTCGAAAGAGACGGACCTGGCCCTGGCCCCGCTGCTGGTGCTGCAGGCGGGCGGCCGAGGCGGAGGCCAGGCACTCCAGCACGCAGGCTCGGCAGAAGTTGTGCGAGCAGAGGGGCAGCGTCACCGGCTCCTCGAAGAGGGACAGGCACACGGCGCACGTCAGGCTGGCCTCCATCTGCGACAGGCAGGCGGGAGGCCGAGGCCGCCGCTCCTGCTGCCCCGGGCCCGTCTCGCCGGCAGGCCGGCCGGGCGCCCCCGGCTCGTCCCGCGGCCCCGGGCCCGGCTGACAGGCGGGCCAGCTGGGCGCCCCCGGCTCATCCCGCTGCCCCGTGGCTTCCAGTTCGGCGGCAGTCGGCCCCCGCCGCAAGGGACCTGCGGGACGCGGTAACGAAGCCGGAGACCCCAACAGGCACCGAACTCTCGGGAAGTGGAACCCGGCAGCGGGTGGGGGGAGGGGCAAAGAGAGACGCGGTGGCGATTGGGGAAGGAGCGAGATTGACACCGCCGCTTTCCAGTCAGAGCAGACGGGGGCGTGAGGCCGTGCCCTGGGGGCGGGGCGCGGAGCTCTCCGAATGTGATGCGACCGGTGAGGGGCGGGGCGGAGGATCCTGGGTCTCGCCCCCTCCTCGGCGCGCGGGGGGGCTGTGCCCCGGGAAGGCTGCCGGGCCCTAGCGCCGCCGCCGCCATTTTGTGACGGGCTCCCCATAGGATGCCCGCCCTGAGTCTTTTGAGGCGGCCTCGGGACCTCGTTCTGTGGGAGGTGTCGGGAGAACAAGGCGTTTGCGATTGAGAGGTGTTCTTATTCCGGTCTGCAAGTGTACACAGTTAAAGCGAAGTAACTCCACTGGGCTGAGGTACGGCTGTTATTAGCTACCTCTAACTACAGGTGCAAAATCATTGTATAACTTAAGCTTAGGATTTCGTTCATCCTGACAAGTTAGGACAGTGCCCTTCTCATTCTCATTGTTGTTCGTTTTTCCTCCCAGAGCCACTCCTTCCAAAGTTCTGGCTTAATTATTATGTTATCCACCTGACATATTTTGAAATGTGTCAAACTCAAGAGGGATTCAGCTGAGATTTCAAGTTTATTTTAAATCAATAGATTTGTAACATGAAGTCAGTAGTTGCAAAAAAGCAAGATACACTGAAAATAACATCCCTCACAGACTGAGGGAAGGGACTGGTGCAAAAAGCAACCATGTATGTTTTCATAGTTGTGCTTTATTCAGTCATATTGAGCTATTCTTGCAGAAAGTACCTATTTTAAAAAAGCAGCAAATGTCTGTGTAAAGTTGGAAGCCTTGGAGCTGCAGGAGAAGACCAAAGGGTATATATTTTAGTGACTGTTACCAAATTTTCCCTTAGTTTTGTCTGTTTGCATAAGAGACTGAGAGGAGGCAGGAACACACAGGCTGGAGAGTCTCATGGAAAAACTGCACTGAATACACTCAGGATATTTAAAAACAGTGACACATTTTCCTGAGGACGAGGGCTCAGGACTGGGCTCTGCCTCTTTTCCTTGTTGTGGTACAAGCTGTTGTCACCAGATGTTGTCAGACTGAGTTGGCTGGTATTTTGAGGAGCGCTGTTTCCTTCAGCCTCATTTGGAGGTGCAGAGTTACCTACTGCTACCATTTGGGGCATCCTGGAGGTACCTCAGTGCTCTGAAGGTCAATATTCAATTAATGATTAAAATGAGAGGCGCAAATGGAGTTTCGGAGTTTACTCCTCTGGAACTCCTCCACTCGAAGTTACATACTGCTTTACCTTCCAGGGGTTTCCAGTGTATGGCAGTAAATCAAGAGTGGCTTGGGATACTTGATTCTATTTTTTCCTTTTGTTTCAAACGAAAAAAAGGAAATGCCATTAAGTCTGTGGGCTAAGTGAAAGAGAATACAATAGGCTCCTTGGTGAGTGACTGATAATAGACCGGGGCAGATGCTTAGTTTGATAATAACAAAACAATAATGTTAAAAAGCATAACATATGAGGTATAAGAAGTGTGAAAGAAAGGAAAAGAAATACTTAAAGGAAGAAATCATGCTCCTAAAAGCGAATAAAGCACATAGTTTTTTTCTCTGAAGTGTGGAAGTTAATAGGTTCTTCCAGAGCCTATTAACCCCTATATTTGGGATATTGCAAGAGTAAATGATAAACACATGCTTACATGGAGTTATTTTACTACTTGCTTGATTAATTTACATTAATAATAGAAACAGAAATAGGGATAAAACCATGTTCCTGCCGACATTTTTTCCTGTCTCAAGAAAGATTTAATATTAGCAAATGGAAAGCTCTGAATTTTATATTGTATTGTGTAGATTAGGAATCTCTTACAGTTACTGTATTGTGTATAGCTTCATTTTCTATTTAAAATAGATTTACACAGCCTTCAAAGTTCATCTTCTTCCTTAATAATCTTCAGCATCACCAGCACAGATAGCAAGTAAAGCACTTTCATAATGCCCTGAAGCAAAATGCTGCAAGAAAAAAACAAATCAACATTTCTGTAGCTATATGCTTTCTTAATTTTTCTTCTTTTGGTGTGTGACAAGGACTAGATAGATGTTGTATGGTTTCACAAAATATTACAGTATTTGCATAAGGATTTCTAGGCTAAGAATTTTTCTAGGCTAAGATTTTTTAAATTTCTCATACTTTGAGCTTTGATTGCTCGGGCAGCTAGAAACAATCTCCCTTTGGAGATTGGATCAAATCTGTTTAATAATTCTCAAATTCAATACCAAAAATTCACGAGCGATTTCTTACAGTTACCGCACATCTTACTGTTGATTATAGCAATATAAAAAAGATAAAGTGTCTTAGCAAGAGTAATTTTTATACAATTAAACCATGTCAGAGTTTTGTTTTAAGATACAGAGGAAAAGTACAAGAGGAATAGTTTTTCTGAAGGTTGAAACTACCTAAGTGCAAGGGTAGAACCAGAGTGTAGAAACCGTTCACGCAGTTGTCCTTAGCGGACATTGTCCTGCCCTGTAAATTCTCCTCTTGCTACCACAGAGGGACAAAAACACATAGAATGAGAGTGAGTTGAGAATTTACTGCTCACTTAATGAAGTCAACCTGAGGCACTGAAAAGATACAGTAGTAGTTCTATACATTACTGCTTTTTTTTTTTTTTTTTTTTTTTAATTGAATAAATTCAAGTGATTGAATGGAGATTAAACCTCTATTTTTCTGGCAGGCCAGGGCACAGTCTGTATGGTCCCAGTGCTGAACATATGAAAAAGTGTGTAAAAACTTACTTTGATGTCATGAAAGAGTGATTTCCCATATCTCTCCTTGTATCGCTGTCTAATATTCATCAAGTCAATCTCACTCCTGGCAATGAGAATCCTTATAACTGTTTTATTGTGAAACCCAAAGTCCTAAAAAGAAAACAAAATAAGAGTAAACTTGATATTTGGACAATATGTGTTTGCCTGTCTGTATGTGCTCATATTAATGTCTGATAGATAAGCCAATTAATTAGGCTCTCCGTAAAGGTATCCTAGATTTTAAAGGAGTCTAAGAATTGAAAGGTTTTATCCTACATTTTTCACATAGTAGAATTCATGATACTGAATAACATGAGCTTCCCCACATATCACTGTTTCAACCATGCACTGAAACTTTTAAAAGGAAAAGCCTGATGTAGTTTTTTTTTTTTTTTCAGTAGTCTTAGGTATTCAGTTTGTGGATTCCTTTTGTGACTGTCGTTGTGGAGTCATAAGATCATAGAATTGTCCACGATGGAAGGTATCTTTCAGATCATCTAGTACAGCTATCAGCCTAACACTGACAAAAAACATCACTAAAGCATGTCTCTAAGCCCTATTTCTACCCATCTTTTAAATACCTCCAGGGATGGTGACTCAACCTCTTCCCTGGGCAGCCTGTTCCAATGCTTGATAAACCTTTCAGTGTAGAATTTTTTCCTCATATCCAATCCCCACCTCCCCTGCTGCAACTTGAGGCCGTTTCCTCTTGTCCTGTGGCTTCTTATTTGGGATAAGAGACTGACCCCCACCTCACTACAACCTCCTTTCAGGTAGTTGTGTAGAGAGTGACAGAATCTCCCCTTGGCCTCTTCTCCAGCCCAAACAGGCCCAGTTCTGTAAGCCACTCCTCAAAAGCCTTGTGCTCTAGACCCCTATACTGAAACAAATAATCTATTACACATCTTCTGCTGAATGTGATTTCAGTGAGATTTCAAACCATTGATTTAGAATTTACATAGATTGTATTCAGCCGTATTTTATTTTAGCTGTTTCCAAAGTAGATTTTCATATTGTAATTGTGTGGAGAACAGGGACATCTAGTGGTAATAAAAATAATCAAAACAGTTTTAGGGTGGGGATGGCTGAACACCAATTTAGATTGTTTAAAGCTAAATCGTAATTTTATTGACTAGGTATTGATATTGAAATCTTGTTCTCCAAAAAAAAGTAATGAGATATGTTACAAAACTGCCCAGGAAGATTTTTATATATACTTGATTAATAAATTTCTCGTAAACCATTACGGACTATAATTTCAAGTATTATAATCCTGTGTGGGTTTTATTATATTGTACTATAATGTACAATATATATGTATAAAAGCTTTTTGATATTATCTGGACATAATTTAGTTGTAAAACAAGACTATTTTAAATTCTTGCATTTCTTTTGAGATTATCTGTGTTCATTAAAACACTGAGAAAACTAAAATACTAATTAAAACAAAATGCAAATGTTTAGTCTTAATCATTAAAAACTTTTTCGTGCATCTCATATATAATTTGAATATGATATAGAAGAAAAGTATCTATGTGGTATTTCTTAAACTTAAAAAAGAGGTTTTATCTTGAAAAGCGGTCTTGATACAGGACCTTTGAGAAACATTACTTTTCTTAATAGCTGCCATTTCCTGGTACTTTTGGCAAACCTTTTTCATGTCACTTGCTAGAATCCTGCCTCTTCTTCTCAGCCCCTGAGATTTTCCTTCGTTTTTTGCTGCCACTGTTGCTGGTTTAGCTGAAACAGGGGACAGCAGTAGTGGCAGTATCTGGAAGAGGACACTGGAGTCCTGTCAAAATGTTGCTGAAAAGTTTTGTGTGGTAGTTCTGCCTTGAATCCTATCTTTGCCATTCCTGCTTAAGATAATCCTTCATATTTTAGATATGGCTGGCTTTTCTGACTACCTTCTAAAGATCACAATTAAAAGATTAATCTTAAAAGGTTGTATTTTATTTTTTATACAATATAATGCCTCAGCACTTTCACTAATGAATGAAAAACAAAAGAAAATGTCTTCAGTGACCTCTAGTAGGAAGAATTTGTAGGTGTTTCTTTGCATTTATCTGCATTTCTTCTGTCACTCATTTATTTTAGCACGTTAGCATTTACGAAGATAAAAGAACCTGTATATGTGTGTGTGTATATATATATACATACACACTATATATATATATTGAGCCCCACAAGAAAATATAACCACTTGGTTTTATGTAACAATTTATGATTTTAATTTTTAGTGATAGTTATTATATCTCTACAGAAAAAAAAACATAGTAAGAAAAGTGCACATTGAGTTCTGCACAGCAGGGGGAGATACAATCCACAGAGAAGAAAGTTTTGCAATTAAAAAAAAAATCTAGATCAACAAAGTTATCCAACAGATATATTTTTAAGGAATCTAAATTTTTAACCTTTTTCTAATAAATCCTAACTCTTGCTTAGGCCCTACTGCTTTGAAATTTATGTAGATACCAACAGTTTTAAAACATGCAATCACACTTTAAAGATTGAACAGACTGATGCGTAAGTACCTGTTTAAGAATAATCAAGCAAACAAAAGATACAGGGAAGCAACTTTTGATGATATATGAAAAAGAAAGACTACTTACATGAATTGCATTATAAAGCCTGGAAGCGAAATAGGAAGGCTTGTCACGAATACAGAGAACTAGGAGAGAAGAGTTGAAATAGGTAAACATAAGGTTATCATAAAATAATTTCTATTGGCTTTGGGCTCCTTAAAATATAAAGCTGTGTAGTGCTATTTGTGACAGATTAAAATTAAGCTACCAGTTGTCACAAACATAACTATATTTATAATTTAAAAGCCTGGTACTGATTTTGGATGAGTGCTCTTTGCTGTTGCATTGACAGACATTAAATATCAGCAAACATGTTCATATGACATCTTTGTAGAAATATTATTATCCTTATTTTATAAATGGGAAACAAAGGCACATAAAGCTTGGAACTTGTCTATATGCCACTGAAGTCTTGAAAACTTTGCCAATTATTTAATTTGTGTAGAATCAGTTGGTAATGTAGTTTTCATTGATCACACAAAATTTGTTACCAAATAAAGAACAGGTACTAGTTCTGTTCAGTCAGAATCTAGCACTGCATAACACATTTTTAGATTTTCACAAACATGAAAAAGTCATTCAGATAGTCTTTTCTAATTATCTCTGAGAATTTAATAACAATATAGGAGAGCAAAGTGGATAAAAATATCATCCAGTATGCATCCAGTAGATGCATCCAGTATCCAGATGCATCCAGTAGATGCATCAGAGATACCATACCAGATATTTATCAAGCTATTACTGCTAGTATAAAATGATATTTTTATGTTACCTATCGCAACCAGTAGTTCTTGAAAGTATCCATCATAACATTCATTAATGGCATCTACTATGTCTTGCCCAGAGATATTTTGGAACTCCTGGAAAACTTGGACAAAAAAAAAAATCTTGCTTTATTTTAGTTTTCTAGTTCATTAATAATGATCAACCTGCCTTTTTTTTTTTTTTCCCCTGCTTCCCTTAAGTATTATACTTATTGAGTTTATTTTTTTTTCCTGTTTATTTTCTGTGTTTCATTATATTTATATCCCCCAGGTAAGGCAATCTAAATCAGTATCCTGAAATCTGGCTTCCAGGACATTCTCTCTGGATTCTCCAGTATACAATATAAAATTAATGCATGCCAAAGCTTCTGTTTCACTGGAAGCTTTAATAAATTCTCTATCTAGCAATCTTTGTTTACAAAACTTGTAAGAATATCATGTCATTAAGCAAACTTCCTTGCTCAGCTTGGCTAAAACTGGACAAATTCACAGATTATGACAAGAAGCCATGGGTCATAGTTTGGGTCAAACCCAGACACCGTGGCATGACATGCGTAACTCTCTGGATAGTGCAGGTGTCCAGATTTACACACACAGATGTATAGGGTGTGCCTACTCCTTTAGGGAAGAAAGAAAATTTTCACCTCACTGCTTACCACAAAACTTACGGAGGATTGCATTGCAGGCAGAACCCTCAAATCTCTCTTCCAGAAAGAGAGTAGAGCAGAGGCAGGTGTGTTACATTATGTAAATCCTATCATCACCAGCCTCACAGGAGTTGTGACAGAAGAATGAATTTGTTGATCCATGGCAGCAAAGTAGTTCCAAGCTACTGGTAAAAGCTGGCATAGTGATAAATTTGTCACCAAACTGCCAGTTTTTCCCACTACAGATCAAAAGACATCTCAAACTTGTCACAAAACAGATATAACAGGTTTCTTTCCTATGGTGGAAAATCTGGATGATATCTCATAAATTTCTTGCAATCTGTGATTATGTCTGGTCATGCATTTCAAATAGAACGTCCCATTATGTTTCTGTGTGTATGTTCATTATGAGAGTGTGGATGTGGACCTTGAAGTGCTCCCATCAAAAACTTTGAAACTTCCAGGGAAATGCTTCAACATAATGTGTTTTCACGTACAAATGTTAAAAATACTCCAACTGCCTCTCCCAAGGTGTTTCCATGAGTTACTTAAGAAAAATGAAGAAAATAGTTAAAAGAGAATTTGCCTCATCCTGTGGTATCATGTGTAAACAGTGCAGGCATCGCCTGTGCCTTTCCCTGGTTACATATTCTTCTCTCTGTTATTAGGCATCCTGATGTCTGTCTCTTCTGCCTACAGCTCTTTGTAGCCATCAGTCAAAGTTCAGTTTTGCATTGCTTCCAAAATCCTATTAACATCAGTGGGAGTCTGAGAGCTCCAACGGTTCACACTTAGATTTCTGGCTAATACCCTGCTGCACCCTGAGCTTCTTGGTATGTAAGCCATGGTTTTATTAGCAAACCAGATTTCCTCCTTTCCACTCTATGTCCACACAGCTGAACCACTGGATTACCCATCCACAGCTGCTGGTAGCTCTTGTTGCAGAGAATCATTTGCAGCATGTTTTTGTGTTCGCCTGTTTTCTGCTGACATGCTTCCCATAGAATCTAATATACCAGAAAAAGAAAAAAAATGCAAAAGATTTTAAGTAAGTCCTAAATAACCTTTCAACATTTGTATTTGCCCTTTTTTTTTGTGTTTGAGGAGCTCACATCTTACTATATTTACCATTGCATCCTGAGCAGCTGTAGAAGGATCAGCATATCCTTCCATTCTTGTTCCCTGGGGAAAAAAAAAATAAAACACATTGTCTTCAAAAGTTAAATCTTGAACGACTGCAGGAATATCAAGCTGCCTCTATATGAAGCTATGTTTCATTTCTTGAGACAATCCATATGGGCTTTTAGATTGGATCTATGCATTCAATGGTTGAATTTGGAACTATAGAAAATATCTTCAAGTCTTCACGTTCTGTCTTCTTTTCCTCTAAGTAGAGGAACTTGGGAATGACGAACAGTCTTGTGAGAGGAAAAAAATCGGGGAAGTGGATAAACCTGTCCCATTTTTAGTCCCATTTTAAATAAGCTTTTACTTTACCACCACCATCCCACCCCATTTCCACTATTACTGATATTATATTGCTTACTAGAATATGGAACTATGAGGGGAAAACAAGGATCAGACTAACACTTGCCATTCACCGATTGTTTCTTATCAATATGCATATTACTGAAGAATCTTTTCTCACAATTCTCATTTTTTTTTCTCCCTGCACAAACCATAAAAGCAAACACATCAAATAATGGAGATTTTGCTCATAGCTATGGTCTAAAATTAAGATCCAAGACTAGGAAATTGTTTGACACCTTTGATATATAAACCATATTTTCCCATACATTTAATAGTTTTTTAGTCTCGCAGATCAAGGTCATAGCCTTTAGTAAACATGTTATGATGTGACTTACATAATTGTTAGAAAAAGAGAAGAGCACACAGTTTTGGGAATTTCCTTTTTAACTGTAATTGTCTTGTAAGGGTACAATTCAGCCTTGGTTGCAGAACTCTTAAGAATCCCAAGCTGCATGTAATCACTGCCTTAATGATACATGTTTGAAGCAATTTAGTTTAAAATTTACCGTCATTTTACCCTATATGTGCAAGGGAGAATTAAAATTATGCATTGGCTATCAACTTGTAGAATGACTGATTTGTAGCTCTTTCCATTAAAAATGTTAATTTATACTTTAATTAAATGGTATGAATTTCACACAGTGGAATTCCTACTAACAAGATTAATTACTTGAAGGAAATTATACTGGAGTGACTGCATACAGTTAAATACATGACAAAACACAGGAAAAAACGCCAGACAAGCCAACAATAAAATAAGTTAAATAATTCTCTACATAAGTAAAATGCCCACTTTCCTCATTAACATTTAACAGTGACTGCTCTTGGCACAGTTTTGCTGGAGAATCCCACAATATGCATAAGTACTTTTAAAGTGTAGAAAATTATCATATTTCAATTAAGAATAAAAAAAAAAGAGGATTTGAATAAAAAGCGTCTGTTTGTTTCGTGTTAGAATACTAGTTAGCCTGAACTTGTAACTCAGTTCATATGTTTAGGAAGGACTAACCATTCCAGGACCTTTAACTTCTAATCTGCCTCAGTGTGGACATGAAAACTGTAAGTGCCACACTAGAGCAACGCAATAGTTTGCTCTCCATATGTGAAACACATTTACTTCTGTCCACAGAAGTCAGATGTGTATGTGCACTAAAAGTCCCAAGAAATCAAAGCAAAGGGTTTCTGGAAAAAAATCCAGTAAGGGATGTGTTTGCTATAGAATAATCTTCTATAAGTTGTATGGTACTAGAATGCATATTTTTAAATGAAATATCACTGACTTTTAATATACGACCATATCTGAACATGGATGATTCAAGTAACAATCTTCTGAAGTACGCAGTATAAACAAATAAAGTTGGAATTTCATGCAACTATTCTTTATCTTCTGAAAACTAGTTAATCTTGTTAGCTAAGAGGCTGCTGATATCTGTGGTTTAAGAAAATAAGGACTAATAACAGTCTGAGATAATTTATTTTAAATTTGTTCTTTTGACAAGTAAATGTGTCTCATGGTTTTAACAATGGTGAGAAGCGAGGTTGCTTAACTTACAGTTCTTCATTTTTATGCAAGGAAGAATTTTCATTATTATGGGGAAAAAAACATGGAACATTAGGAAAAAATATTTCCTGTTTATAGCTTCAACATATAAAACATCTGCTCTTTATCTCTGCATCTCTGTGAAACCTATTGCCATTTCAAATCTTAATAAGAAATATTTTTCCCCAGACACACATATATACTTTTGTATGTTGCTATCTCCTGGCAGTCCCTTTGTCATTATTTGTTACTCTGGTTTACAAAAGATTTTTAAGATAATGAGCACAGGGATTACAATGGAGTGGGAAGTCATGACCTGACAAGCATGACCAACTTTGTTGTATAAAACTACAAACTGGTAAAACTGCAAAAGTTGGTGTGTGATAGTGATAATTCATTTGCCTGTGTGCAAACATACTAGGATTTAGTATGTGCAGTAGCACAAATTCCATAATATTTGAACCAGAGAACTATCTAATACTTTCTTTTATAATCAAATATGGATATATCTCCATTTTAACATTATGCTTAGACTGAATTATGAACTGTGTATTCTAACAATGGAAAAAACAGAGCTTTAAAAATCTCATTTGTACATGCAAGTAAACTCCTTTTGAGATGAGACAGATTGAGCAGAGGGTGAGCAGTTGAATATTCAAGGACCAAGGACTTAATGAAACAGTCTCTTGACCTTTCCCTCCATCTGAAAGCCAAAGTCAAAGTAGATGGAAGAATTCAAGTTCTCTTCCTCTTCTGCTCTTTCCCTTCTCTTGTTCAAAAGTTTACCCCTATTGAACTATCTTTAACCACAGTCACCTTAAAATTTAAGACTTCTCAAACTCATACTCTCATACTACTTGTTTAGTGTACCTGAGCAAGGTTCATGAGCGTATCTCTGAAGTGACCCGAAGTCTCAGAATCAATGTCTTGTTGAAGATCACTATTATATTCTAGGTTAAAACAAAAAAGTATAATCTAAATCACAAACGAGCATGCTCTGAATAGTACTAGTGAAGATTAGCAAACAAAGGATAAATAAGTAGGGTGCTAGTACATGTCTATTTTCTATAGTGGCTCTTCCACAGTAACCCATGCGGGTTCTACATGGACCTAGCCATAGGGATGGCAGGTCTGTCTGGGCCCTGCTGAGACTTCAGCTGCCTCCCTGTCTCACCTCTCCACCCAGCCATGGGCGCAGCCCTACCACTGCTGCTGCCATGTGATGGTGGGATGCTTGGAGATGACCCATAAAGGCAGGTGAGAGGAGTGTCCAGCCTGAGTAAGCGCTTTTTGGAGGGAAGCAGCTTACGTCTTTTTTAAAGTGTGCAAGCTTCTGAAAATCCCCAGATGTGACTGCAAAGTATTTAAAATGTCCTAAGCAGTAATACATCTCAAAAATACTATGATGTTTTCAAATTTAAACATTTGGCTTCAGCCTTTTGTATATAATTATGGGAGAGGAGGAGGAAGGGAACCAGTTAGTATTGAGACATCATTTTTTATAGTTCCTTCGTGTTTGCTAATCCATCCAGAGCACACACAGTACAACTGCTACTGTGTGCTTGTGAAAAACATTACGCATTAAGTAGGCTTCTTTCATCTGGAAGATCTCCATGTTTGATCGTGAGGCTAATATGTCAATTAGGCATTTTTCTTCTGTGTCTACTCCCTGTGTGGAAAGAAGTAAATATGAAAAGATGTTGTTAGTAGAAACATCTTTCAGAAGAAAGCAACGGTGTGCTTATCAAAAGTAACAAAAGAATAGTGGTCTCTGCTGAAACAATGCAGAGTGTGCTTTTGCATAGTCTACCTGTTTAAATAGAAAATGACTTTAAATTAATAGTAGAACACTGAATTGCAAATAATATCACTACTTAATCTGAATTTTAGCATGTACATTAACAAGGGGGAAATGAAGAAAGACTAGTGTTGACAGAAACAGATTGGGAAGAATTTTAGAGCTTTAGTAAGAATTTAGGATTTGCAGAAAGAAATCAGATGCAAAGTTTAAGTGTACATCCACAGGGAGTGTTCTGGCAATCTGAAGTAGATATGAGTACAAGTATTATGTTGTGCTTCTGTCTTCTTTATTTATTTATTTAGGAATATTAAAGTCTGTAATGTCTACCGTAGGACTTGGTATTTAAGGGAAGTGTCACGGTCATGCATGCAGTGCTGCAAATCACTGTGTTTTCCCACAGGTTTTGAATTAGCTTTTTGAATTGAATTGGCACAAGACTCACTATATATGCGGCTTTTGATACGTACATGTATAGTGTTGAAGAGTATTCGGCATTTGAGATAATGGGAGAACAGGACATTGAGTCTGAGCCTGAAGACACATATTGTCTGGTTTTTACTTTTGGCATATGAATTAAGGTCAAGATAGAATACTGTAAGAAAAATTAACTTTGACCCGCATTTAGAAAGAAACCCCAAGCTTTATTTGTCAATCTTGTCAATTATTTTAATAAAAGTCATGCTTCCACTGCTACCAATGATATGGTAATGTCATAGTAATGCCAACTGTAATTAAAAATACATCAGTAGTTCTAGAAAGGGCATTGGTTTAAGTGCCTGAAGGACAAGAAAAAACAGTGGGTTTTGTTTGGGTTTTCTTGAGGGGATTCTCAAAATAAATGATAGGTCATCTTGCTCAGCGTTGTATAATCTGGATTTTATTTGTGACAGTGGACAGTAGCAAAAAGAAAAGGAAAACACTTCAGATCTGATATGTTTCTGTTTTCCAGGAAGTGGCAATTTAGGAATTTCCTGAGAAGGAATTTGGAAGGACTGTTATTTTCAATAGCCAACAATAGACCAGTTTTCTAGGAATTTGTTGAAGTCCTTTGCAAACTCATTTGTGCTTCTGCCCTGAAGGAATGGATTTTACCATTTAATTACACAACCTTTGAAAACGTAGTTCTGTTTGTTTCAAAACGTCAGTTGTTTAAGCAGCATAGGCTGAGATCCTGGGAAGAATAGGAAATACTTTTTTCAAAATGTGCAATCGGTTCAATTTGAGTGGAGTGGTCATTGCTTTGTCACAGAGTAATTTGTAAGCATTTATGTAAAAAAATGTTCTACTAAAGAAGCATTGGTCTCTTCAGAGGTGGAGGCTTAGTGTATGGCACTGGCTGTTCAAGTGAGTCTTGTTTGTAACATGCATAAATGCTTGCAGGATCAGGGCCTTACTTTTCCCTGTATAAATACTTATTCACTTACTGAGTTTACTGTGGGTGTTAAATCAGTTGTATTTTTTACATGACCAGGATATTATTTACCTTGGCTTTAGCATACCAATTAATAAACTTCATATAGCATTTATATCTGATGACCCAGTGTACTGCATAGTACTACAGTATTCCAGTGTATTAAATTCCAGCAGTTTATCAGCCATTTAAATGTCAAAAAAATCAATTTAACATATGTTCAGTACTGCAATTATGACTGTGATTCTAGAGCAATTCTGAATTAGACAAGTACCTTCAAGGCATGCCAGAGTTCATGGGCATCATAGGAGGCAGGTGGATACATCAAGCCAACCATGACTTCTTTGAAGTGATGAGAGAGATTCTCTTTTAGGTCCGTTATCAGATCCTTGAAAAGAAAAAGAAAATGCATAGACAGGATTATTTCAATAGTCACACTTCATGAAGACAGCTTGAAAAGAGTATTAGTGGTTTTCTCTGTAAATGAATAAAGATGAACTGTTGAAGATGAATTCTGGTTAAAATTAATTAAGAAAAACATACTTTTAAATCATACCTGCTTCTTTTAACAGTACGGGTGAGATGACGATAGACACACAGGAAAGACTACATAGGTTTGTTGTTCATTACAGTACAGAAGAAAACTCAGGAGTTTAAGTGCAACTTAAAGGCTTGGAAACCTGAATACCATGGCAGAGCACCTGCAGATTCCCTTGGCATACTCCTTGTGAGAATCTGTGGGAGCTAAGGACCTTTGGAAGTTAAATCCCATAGAACACAGGTGATTTCTTGGGCCTTTTTTCAGTGCTGTTCACTATGTGAATAATTTAAAATTTAAAACCCCATCCATATTGCTCCTAGTACATAAAAATGCTTTGGTTGTGTGGTTCGATTTATGTATATATATTACATTCAAACTGAATTCACCACTTCTGACAGGTGCTGGATTAATAAGAACGAACCCCTCTTCTTTCCTGACATGCGTCTCAGTACTCGCTTGCCAGGTAGCTGACTAATGGATGAGAGTTTCCTCCCCACGCTCCCCTTTCCCAGTAGCATCCTTCAAAACATTGCAAATGCCAGAAGCTTCTTAGTTATACTATTGCTGTTTCTGATTAAGAGGATACTTTTTTTTTGCATTCTTTTTTCTTTTTTTTTTTTAGTTCTGTACAGCACTGAGCAGACTGACCTAAGTCTGAATTTAAAAGAGTATGAGAAATGAATCCCATGTTATAAACTGTTCTTTTTTTCTGAAATGCATCTTTGCATCTGTACTTTGGTTTTTATACTTACCTGAATATAGTTAAATTAGTAGCTAGAGTAGCAGTGAAGGAGAACGCATACACATTAAAAATAAATTTATGAGGAAGAAATGTTCAGTCTTCAGTGAACGCACATTAGATGCATTTGACAACCACTAAATCACACATGGAATAGAAATTAATTCATTAAGACATTTCATTTCTGACAACACTCCTGTGGGAAAATGGATTAATAATACAAATGGATACTAATTAAAAATTACTCCTGCAATCAGAACTAAGAGAAGTGAAGTATTACAAAATAAGAAAAGACAACTGTAAGTTGTCCTTATTAACATTTCCTTATTTGTCTCTTCTATAAGAAATCCTTGAAGGCTAATTGTAAAAAGGATTCTTAAAGCTTGTCTGTATGTCTGAATTATGCATCCAGTTCAGGGTTTTATTTTCTTTTTTTTATATATTTCTCCTTCTAATGCGTAACACTTTACATTTGTCAAATGAATGGGCATAGTGTCTACCATCTTGAGCAGACCAAATTGAAATTCAGAGGGTGGGTGACTGGACTGACATAGATTAAACTGAGAAGGCTAAAACTGTTATTGCTTGCTGTCTGTCTTCTCCATCCTGCAGAGTTTACCACTTATAAACTGGGACTGCTGAAAGGCACATTTGTCCAATGTAGTATATCCAGTAATACAGATTACAGCCAGTGAAATGCTGTGACTGATGTGTGCTAAAGTATTTTCTGAAGCGTGAACTGCAGCAGTTCAGGGCAAGACACATCCTGTTTGGCATTTCCTGCCCAGGATAGCAAACTTTTGAGGGATAAATCAAATAAACTGCAGGGAGCAAAAACCAGATTAGCTATTTCAGTATAACTGCTATCACAGGTCAGACAAAAAACCCCCAGCATTCCTGTTTCATCTCTGAACTAGAATAAAAGTAATTTGTACTGACTGCCATTCCCACATGGCAAAAGGTAGAACTAGTTGGGATTTTTTTGAAAGCTACTGAGAATATCCTGATATATCTTCAGTTATCAAGTATAGCCAGTGCTTAACAGATTCATTTAAATTAAATTTCTGGGTGTATATGCAAGATTGGGTCCATGAGTTTCAGAATTTTCTGTAGTTCATTACTGGAATATAAGAATAGTTTGCTTTCCTTTCCCTTCTATTATTATTCATAGTTTTAGAAATGGAAGTTCTTAAAAATGACATCTGAAATTTTCTTCGGCTTTTTTAGTTCTAAATCTTTACGTCTGTGGCCATCGGCTTTATAGTACTTCAGGTAGTTTGAATAAGGCTGACAGAGGTATGAATTTAAAGGCATTGTTGTTTCATAGGCTTTTTTTTTATTTGTTTATATGTTTACTTTGGATTTGAAAAGAAAATCCAAATGAATCAGTGGTAAGCAAGTTAATTATTCTCTATTAACACTAAATATAGCAAATCATGGCTTGGTTCCTGAAAGACAGTTGGCAATGCTTTATGGAGATATCATTAGTGATATCTCTAGGTCATCTTTGTGTATCAAAGGTCAGAAATTAAAGATAAAAAATTATATGGAGTTTTTAAATGTCTTTCCTTGTTAAAATGATATGTCCAGTTTGCACAGTAGAGGAAAAATTAAAAGAAACCAGCCAGCTTCTTTGGATGGAGTAGAGAAGGAACACTGTTCAGTGATGAAAGAGATAAAAGACTTGAAAAGAATGGGCTTCATTGCTTCACTATCACAGGCAACTTTGTGTTGCTTGACATGATTTTTCTATAAAACTCAGTAAGGATTTTTTCATGGATAAACACAGTTTGCATGTGTAATGGTAATGGGAACGTAATAAATATCTCATAATAGAAAAACACCTAATTGTTCAATTCCACTGATTTCAGTCATCGTCAGAGTCTTCAGTAGGTAAGGATACCTGTGAATCAGTTATTGTTCTTTTATGGTCTATTAAAAACATACTAATCCATTCAAAGCTGCATTTAAACTATCACAGGTATCATGTATTTGAATTTTTGTAACAGCCCAAATAAGTCTGTGATCTCCCATGGGTGAGTAATAAGAGAAAATCAATCCACTACACTGCTTAAATCCAGTTCTTCTGTTTCCCCCACTTCTAGCAGAGCAAGGAGGCATTTTAGCATATTTAGAGCTCAACGATTTTGCGGTATTTTGGTGGCACAAAGGCTGTGTCTGGAAAACTGCTTGGCTACCCAAAAAAGAAAATATACTGTTCTATTGTTTAACAGACTGGTGGTGTAACAAACTGTCACATCAGTAGTTAATGTGGAGTTTCTGAATGAACCATTTCTAGTTAACTCTAATTAAGTCTGATGGCTGTGTGGTATGATTTCCGGAAATTCACTGTCGTCATTGATGCCGATCGATTCCGTGGCAAGCCTACACTCACCTTCAACTTGTTTTCCAGTCAGCCATTACTTTTTCAAGCTTCAGGAAAAGAAGAAAACTGGATTTTGTTAAAAGTGTTTGCCTGGCTTCTATTAGAGGAAGGGCATCTCTGGTCAATTTATTCAAAAGCATTTTTCTTTAGCTTTCCAATAGTATGTAGTTTCATACAGCACTTTTCATCACTAGATTTCACAGGGATTTTACAAAAAGTGTTGCTATTATTTTCGCCCTTATATAGCTGGGGTAACTGAGGAAAACGCAGGCATTGCTGCTTTCCCAAAGTCATTTGGTTAGCATTTTTGGTTAAAAAAAATTACCTTGTTATATACAGTAAGTATGGATAAAATGCATTTGAAAAAAGCTAACTTTTTATGTATTAAAATCTTTGAAAGACCTTTCAAAGATTCATAAATTTAACATGAAGCAGCTCAGGTGACTATTGTGAATACTGTGTGGATGGGATTACGTGGTATGAGGTCTGAGAATGTCAGTGCTTGAGATGAGAACATTAATTCATTGTGTCACTAAGATATAACTACCTGTAATTGTTGGTATGATGTTTTTCTTTGGTGTTTCAACCCAATTACAATACTATTTTATTATGTATTATGTACTATTCCAAAAACTTGATGTAGAAGCCTCCAAAAGCTCATAGAGGAAGAAATAAATCTGTCCAGAAATTTTGGTTTGGTCAATAGAGGAGGAGAATGAGCTAATGAACTAGAGAAGAACTTTCCATGCCTTTTTTTTTTTTAATTTTCTGTGTGGCAGACATAATTCTACTGCTATATAAATGAAAATTTGCAAACATCAGAGGTATCAATAGTTAAATGAACAAAGTTGTGTGCCAATCTGCTGGTGCCAGCTAGCTGTCTGATGGGTTTTTTTGGTTCCGGTGACTGACCTGAGGGAAGGGTTGACGAACCACCCTGGAGACAGGAGAGAGAGAAGTAATGAAAGTGTAAGGTGGCTGTGTCATACCCTGCCATACGTGTCTCTGTACGCCTCGGCAATCATAAGCCTCTGGGAATTGCAACGCTGTGTGAGGATATCAATCAATACATCTTTTTCACAACCTGTAAAGGAAACACGACATAGACTCTAAATTAACAAAGTGTTGTTATTTACTTCCATTTGTGATTGTTCATGTTTTGTTCAAGAAGATTAACCTTATTTCTCGAAAAAAAAAAATCATCAGATTAATATCCTACTGGTATTTTGCAACATCAGTTATATTTGCTGTCCTTATGTACCTTTCACTGGTGTAATACCAGCAAAAAGCGAAGTAGTCCATTATTATCAGATACATCACCACGTCTCTCAAGCTCAATGGATTTGAAAGCATCAGTAAAACAGATAGAGGCTTTCATCTATTTAGAACTAGGCACACCGGCAGAATTTGTGGCTGAGCCTGGAAAGTCATACTTGTATACCCTATTGGTATTGATTAAATTGTCATTTCAGGATTAAGTATTTCTTTTATGGGGATGAAAAATTATGGTCAGACTTTTTGTTGAAAAACTGAAAGATATATATATATTCTGAAGAATTATATAAAATAAGTTATGATTTAAAAAAAAATATAATATTTTAACCTATTTCCAAAGGCATTTTGTTGAAGGTTGCCTATGACCTTTTGCTTGATGACTAGAGTATAATGCTAAGTTATAAGGAATCAGTATTTACTGCTTATGAAGAAGAAGATAATGCTTAGCATATTCTGAAAATTATTTTTAAATTTTAATTTCTTTCTGTCCCCAAAGTTGGGTCTTGGCAATTTCATATGGCTGAGCATTTAAACGACATTCCAGCATAAATGTATCTCCAAGTGTAAACCAATTGACTTTATCACACTTGCAGCAGAGATGAACTAGGCTGGAAAGCCTAGGGATCAGCTCACATCTGAATGGAGTAGTGTAGTCTCTCAAGTTTCCGCTAGTCATTGTCATATAGGCATATATATATATGTTACAAATAGTCATTGTGTACCTATTACCGCTTTGTTAGACAGATTTTATATCATCGATAACAGACAGGTTCCATTTTGACACAAATGTAATTGGACATTGAATACTTTTTTTTTTAAGTTAGCAGAGAAAGCTTGTATATACTCATTATACACCAGGTTTAGTTCTCCTGGACCATCTAGGCACAATTATAGAGCTTTTTAGCAAGACTGATTTAAATTCACAAAATGGAAGTATCAGTGAAACTGTGCATATGTATTTCTTTTTACTATTTAAAAAAAAAAAATTATCAGTAGGAATCTGTTCAGCTTATATAGTCTTATAGTAAAAACTAAGAAGTACCTAAATGACTTTATTCAATACCACTGTGCAATACCACTGGTGTCAGTGGAACAACATATGTGACTGAACCGCCTCACAAGAAGGGATGTTGTGCACAAGAGTCAGGGTCAGGGTGTCAGTGCCTGTAAAACTATGGAGGCAGATTCCTCTGAAGCTGAACTTTTTATTTTGCCAATCACGTTGAAATCAGAATTTGGTTTCATATACTTCGATAGGTAAATTAAAATTAAGGTTAATGCACTTGTATTTAAAGTATTAAATGCAGAGAATAATCTCTGCGTTGTCATGTTAGCAATATTGCATTACAAATACTGTTTGAAGTTTAGCAAAATGTTTAAAAAATTTAATCTGTAGCTTAGTTAAACAGACACTTCAAATTCTTCTTGATCAATAATACTCATAATTAATTTTACATTAAGACTGAGTCCTCACATTTCCATTAAGAAAACAAAAACAGAATGCAAGATTTGGTGCTGTACAACCTTGCAAACAGGCCAAGAAGGAGGAAAATGTAAAGGATAGTGAGAATTCTTTAAACTTTCTACTTAATTTGTTTTTATTTCTTTCTCACTGATTGAAAGACTAAACAGTCCCTGGTAATAGTTAATTGTTGAAGTTACAGTTAAAGCCCTTTCCTTTGCTGGCCTTCACTGTAGTGACATAGCACAGAATTCTGTTTTCTTTTCATTATTTTCTAGGAAAACATTTATTACTATAAGTGTTGGTATGGATTTTAGATTAATCTTAATTGCCTCTTACTTTCTGTAAATGCAAATACATGATTTATTTGGACATCACCATTGTATCTTACTGTGATACCTTGAAGAATCAACAGATATATGGCAACACTTTTAATTTTATGAGTGTTTATTCTGCCTACTGCTTGTTATTTTATGAGACATTTCTGAAAGAAAAAAAGAAGCGTCAGTCAGTCAAGTCAGTCAAGATACTCACTAATTCCCTGTAGGGCTCCTCCCAGCAACTGGGCATCCATAATAGGGTTAAAATTTGGAGCAGGAAAAATTGTTCCTTGTATCTGCTAAAGGAGAAAGCAGTCTTTAATTGAGATTTTTAAATTTAGAACACTGAATATACTGTTGAAAACCAACAATCATAACATTAAATTGTCTTTGCTTCATGCAAACAGGATGCAAAGTTTTTAATTTATGAAACAGAACTTAAGCTTGCAGTAAGCCCTAGGAAGACACACTATATCTGAGGAAATGCAGGATATTTCAGGAGTTGGGCCTGAAAAAACAACAAATGACCTTTTTTTTTTTCATTAAAATGTAACCACATTTTCTGTCTCTTTCCCAATCTTTTTCTGAAAATATTATTTTCTCTTTCAAAGTTAATCCACGATATCCCTGACAGTCTTCAGTGTCTATTTCTCATGGTAACTGTAATTTGAAAGGACTAGTGAGAAAATGATGAATGAGATACATAGGTTGCTTACAAACCTAGTGCTTTTTAAAGAAATGATGTTACTGCTAAGTGTGAGGTAGCTTTCTGATGTGTCATGTACAAGGCAACACCATTTTTCTAGATGCTTTGTGACTGATTAAATTACTGTCAGTTCATTCTCAGTGATACTTTATTTCTTGTATTTTTTCCTAGTCTTAAGAAATCTTAAGAAATCTGTGAATAATAAGAACTGATGTACTAATTTTAATCACAGACCCATACATATACAGAAGAAAATAACTGAGGTTGAAAGCTACTTAGCTCTGCCCCCTGGTTAGACTTTATTTCCTCTGAGGGTTCTACCTGCTTTCCAAACAGCCCAAGTATAAAGGGTTATCTTTTATGATGATTCTTGGGCTCAGTCAATACATCTAATTAAAATGACACCATTAACTTGAAATTTACATTTCAAGGAAAAATTGTTTATATTTTAGATATACAAATGAGGTATTTTTATGAATACCTCTTAGAATCAGGAGTTACACTGATTACACTAATTAATTTGTTTGCTTTACATACACTTGAAAGCCCTTTATATGGAGGGATTGATCATAGAAAAAAGAGATGTGAATATGCACATTTGCAGGCTTGTAAATTTTTGACCAAAAAAAATCAACACAGCCCTTGTAATGTATCTTTCAGGAAAAATAAAGGATTTTTGAGTGTGCTCAATTCTCCCTTGGTTCAGCAGATCTGCTCAATTCTTCTAGAAAGTATTCACTGTGTCGTTATTTGAGGCTCACCATCAGTAGATTAGGCTTGATCTAGTAAATGCCCATCTCCTAGCCAGGGTCTAATTTAAAACGCAATGCTTTTAAGTAGAACCAAATTAAATATGAAGGTTCAGGTAAAGACTTTTAGAAGATACAGTAAAATAAAACATTTTTTATTTTTAAATACAAGTCCTTTGTGGGAAAGAACTCTCATCCTTTTGTTTGTTTTTAAACAAAATAAAATTGAATTAAAATTTTCTTATAATGTACACATTGAACTTGGTTTCATCTTCCATTCCACAGAAGACATTTGTCCGAGAGTGTTATTTTTGATGAGGATTTTCAATGTATCTTGTATTTGGATTTTCAGGGTGGTTTCTCAGCAAATTCAGCATTCTACCAATATACATCAGTTCTCTGGGTTTAGTTCTAGATTTAGTTCTAGGATTCATAGTGTACGTGCTATCAGGATCCTTGGAAGAAATTTCTACATAACTAATGATATCTCACTGCTGGTATAGCTCAGAGAGTTATTATTGTGTACCTTGAAGAAAGTACTTTGCTACTTTGCAGTGTACCTCTGAGAAGTATAACCTTTAGGAAGATTTATCCTGTCACAACCTATGTCAGTTTTATCCTGTAACCACTTTCCACAGTCTCAGTCTTTAGCAAGTCTTTGAACCAAGCATTCTTGGTTCACTTTATGCACTTAATTTAAAAATCTTAAAGTGTTTGTTACTTGTTTAATTTATTCCCCCTGTTTTCATTCAATTTTTGAAATATGGGCACAAGCAGGTCTGAACTGAACCTTTAGAGCTGAACTTTGGCAATTTTGGGTCTGAATTCAGAGTGATAACACAGCGATAGTTTACCACTTGCTCTGTGCTAAAGGTGTTTGTTTTTTTTTTTTTTTCAGCCTCAAATACTTTGAGTGTGCTCTGTTATATTTACTGCGGAAGGCAAAGCCAAGGGAATTTATTGGTAGATTGTTGAGTGGAGACAGGGATGGATTCTTGGACGCTGCACTGCTGCCTGTGCCTCTCTGAAGTAAGTTCCATATGGACAATCCATACACCTGTCACAGAGGATGGGGCCTTAGTGCTGTGATGACATTGTGAGTGTCATTCCTGGTGCTAAACAGCAGGTGAGAAGAAAAAACTTGCTTCAAAGGCAAAGCAGAAATCCAACAGCAGGCTTTTCTGAGCAGGCGACTGCTCTAATGCCCTTTGGTGTAGTCTTAATGGAGAGACTGAAAGTGTGAAAGAGATGGTGTAGTTTTAAGTTGCTGAGCAAGATTGAATGCTTAATTACGGTAATCTCATGTACTGAGAGATAAACCTGGAGGTTGTGGCAAGCATTTTGTTTTTCAAAGATTTGTTACAATCTTGTCATATTTCAGAAGCGTCTGTGGTTACAATGTTCTTTTGCTCAACATTCCTCTGGAAATGAGTAAATATGTCAAAACAACACCTTGGGAAAGCTGACGCTCTACTTTCAGGATACAGGGTCCAGGGTAAAAAGTCATGTTTTGTACCAAAATTATACAGGGTTTGTATGGCTAAGTGTGCCTAGGAAATGAATATATAGGAAATGCAGCAGTGCTCATCACTGCACAAACTGAGGGAGCAGAGCACTAGAGGCATTTGGTAACTGAATGAAATTACAACAGATTGAATTTTGATCAGGGAGCAGACAAATACATGGGAATAGGTTGTTCCTTTCCATTATCTTTGGTTAGAGAATTTCTACTGCCCTGTTTTGAAGCAGGGCATTTTTAGGGTTGATTGATCGCTTGAGTATAGTTACACGTACTGCTATTTCACTTTGTTCATTTCCACTCAAGTCAGCTGTGACTGACCAATAAACCCCTATAATGGAAGAAGGGTCAGAGGAGCTGGGCAAGGGCACTGTGCCCACGAAGCTAAGGGAATAATGCAGGATGTGACTGAGTGCATCTCTTGCAAAGAAAGTTGATTTTTTCTCAACACAAAGGGGTCCAAGGGTGGCCTTTGTTTTAGACAAACAGTTCTCAACAATTCAGTAAATGAATTAGTGGTGTGTTTATACCTGGTTTCATTAGAAGGGTGTGAATGTCTCCCTGAGTTAGCCAGACCAGCATGAGGGGAGTGAATAAGTATAAATTCTAAACAACTAGTAAAATAATTTGGAAGAGAGCAATGGGTTTGAGCTAGCTTCAGCTCATGTATTCCTTACTGGTGACTGGGGAGGCCCAGCGTTGTAACAGCATATCAGAGAGGGGAGTCTCATCAGTATTACATTGGTACTTTGGTTTTCAGTACATTTTGTACTACTCTGCTAGACTGAGAATCCTGTGTAAAATAATTTATCTTCAAATAAGTAAATTTGATATTATACGTTACAAGCTCTGTAAATGAAAAGGAAGCTGGTGAGAGAATATTGGACTCTGACATCAGGATGGCCAGTTTTGAGTCGACAGCTGTTTCTTTTTTGATTATATAACGTTGTTTTCTCCCCTAAACTCTGCAAAGCACAGGGAAATTACTAGTATGATCTTCTGACTTTTCTTCCACATGCCTTTAGATGGTCAGTATAGGGATGCTAAGTCATTCCACTGTTGAGATTTTTCTTACTTAATGTTATTTTTAAAAATAGATTTAATTCATCCAAATATCCACCAGAAGATCCTGAACATCAAGTGAAATTTATGTAAAAGAAAAAAAGCTACCTATATAGGGAAGAAATAAACCTTTAAACACCCTCCAGTGCATGAAGTATCCAAGAGAGTTCTGAGTAATTCAAGCAACAGCTCCCCATCAATCAGGATGAATTATTAGGAAGGCCATAGCACTGGTATCATCATCAGAT
This sequence comes from Scolopax mira, assembly GCA_004320125.1. Taxonomy (NCBI): domain Eukaryota; kingdom Metazoa; phylum Chordata; class Aves; order Charadriiformes; family Scolopacidae; genus Scolopax; species Scolopax mira. Next base: position 457,117 of record BJBW01001994.1, read on the forward strand.
TCCAACAGCTTTGAGGCAGCAATCACATTACAATAACTACTTCTGAAGATTAGTTGAAAATATTTTACAGGACCAGAGAGCACATCATAAATCAAAGTGAATAAAAACCTGCAGAATCACTACAGCTTCCTCTGCAAAATAGAAAGCATGAGGTGGCAACTGCTGTGAGACAGCATCAAAATTTACTGTGATGGTCATCTTAAAAAAAAAGGGTCGGGTGTGGAACCCAATCAATGATTTTATCACAAGCCACCATAGATAGAAACAACATTAAAAAAAAAAAAGCTGATGAGCCCAACAAGAGCAGTAGTAAACTGTGACAAAAATCAGTACAAAGCATATTGTGCACCTTGAGCACTAGACTGCTATAGAATAAAGACAAAGGGATTCAGCAGAACAGGATCAGCAGAACAGGATCAGCAGAACAGTGGTTTAAGGGGTGGGGAAGAAAGGCTAGGATTGCACCGATAGCATCTTTCCCTTTCTTAAGAAATAGTTCGACAACTGAAGTCATTATTGTCTGATTATAGTTCAGCAATTATAGGTTATAACTTATAATGTTAAAAATTAAATTCCAGCCTTTCATCTTCAGACTGAATAAATGTATTTGATTTGTAAAAAGCAGGCTCTTTTAAAGTCAAACCTTTCTGGTCAGAACTCTTAATGTTAATTTAACTTTAGTCTGTTGAAATTGGCTTTATCAGTGAAACTTTTAAAAAGAGGAAAATCTACTAAAATTCCCAAATCCTTCTGTGTCCTTAACCATTAAGGTATTTTGAGATCCAAACCAGTTTCTCTTAAAGAGTCAGGGACTATTTCCATTCTTTCTGGAACGGAAGGCAGACCAGGCTGTTATTGCTTCCTCTGACCCTGGGTTTAATATGTCTGAGTTTTGGTTTTTTTTGTTTGTTTGTTTGGTTGGTTGGTTGGTTTTTTAAAAAATATCTATTTATTATCAGCTACTGTATTTAGTACTAAAACCGTAGCCAATATTCTCTTTCAAGACTAAACCCAAGTATATTCTGTGTCTGCCTTCTTCAGATAAAAGTGATTCAGAGGTTTGCTGGAGTACAAAATAACTAATTGACATAGGTGTTGAAATACAAAACTGCTGAAATATATAAACTGAAATACATCAGGAAGATGACAGGCCATGGCAAGGAGGGCAGGGGGCAGAATAAAAGATCTAAGTTTCATGCTCACATCAAGTTTGTGATCCTGAATTTCACACTTAAAATGAACATTTTTGCTGCTGTTTGCTGTGAGCAGAAATTAGCCTGGTTTTAGAAACTGACCTGGGCAAATCTTTAAGCACCTTGTTCTGAATTCAGCATTGACCCCACTTTGATAAAGGAGTGGGGTTGGGTTACCTACCAACCCTCCATGCAATCTAATAATTCTATAGTTTTTTTCAAAGCCAAAAATTAACAAGAATTTCTCCAATAACATTTTAAAAATAAGTAAACAATATCAAATACAAATTTTTCTCAGTGCCATGGAATTGGGTGATAACAAACTTGCATTATGCTCTGGGGGTCAATCCTGTAGGGCATATACCAGTTTCCAGATACATACTTTGAAGAATTCTAAACTTTTTGCAGAAACAGGCACAAAATGTGACATTTAATGATGATGATCAAATTGATGATAAATGATCACTGGTGTCCACTGCATATAATGTGGCTATTTGAGTTTCTCACACTGGTAATAATTGTGTACATTGTCAGTATAAAACCACTATGAACTTAATGTATAATTTATTTATGCATTTTCATTTCTCAAAATGGAAAGCTAACAAAGGTGTAATGAGTGTGGAGCCTAAGAGGTTTGACTATTAGGACTGACAGACTTTGATACTTAAGAAGAAAATTAATTTGTTGTTTATGGATATTAAGTGAGCTTAACTATAATGTCTGTACGGAAGCTACAGCAAGCCAGTTTATCATTACTAGTCATAAATCAATCACATTAAAAAGATTCCTTCCCTAAAGGGGTGTTATTTATAATAATCGAGGCCAGATCCTATAGCAGGTGAGGTGTTCACTATTTCACCAGTTTCTGAATGTAGTTCCACCTTTCCAAATGGACATTAGCATACATTGAAACTGCAGAGCTGGACTTTTAAGCATCTGGAACCAGATCAGAGTCAGTGCAGACAGCACATTATTCAGCTCTTTCATAGTAAATATAGTAATTCAAAAAGAAAAAAAAAAAGGTGTGGAGGGAGGGGGTATCTAAATATTGCCTTAAAGAAATACTGATCTAAAAAACATACAGAAGATATATGGGCTACGTCTTCAGTTGGTGTAAATGTACACGACTTTGTCAAAGTTCTTACAGGTTTGTTTTACACAGGATGATGGCTAAACTTAAATAATCTCCTAACTCCTCTCTTACCTTGATATCCTTCAAGCATCCTTATTACTAATACAGTGCTTGTTCCCACAATCTTCATAATGAATTTGTGAAAACTCATGCGTTCTTCTCTGGCTCATCCCAGCTTTGCACATGTTTAGATATATCCATTAGTTACCCATTAGTAAACAAGACACAGAAACATTAAAGTTTTCCTTCAAGTTGTTGGCACTCAAAAGTAGCCATCCTCACAAGTGCATACATAGATGTTTTTCTGGCCAAACAATATTACATTTAGTTATTCAGTTTGGGTGCAAGAATGTGGATTTTGTGGATATTAGGATGGTGTATTGATTTGAAATACACTATTCTGTGATAAAAGTTGTTCTGGGAGCACTGTAGCTAGTAAAAACTAGCTTCCTCCAGGTTCTTTTGACCCTGTATTCCTACTTACTTCCTCCAGCCACAACAGCAGTTGATTTTCCCTCTTTGTTCCTTGAATTTCTGTCTGCTTTCAGAATCCATCAGATCCTTTCCAAGTCAACCACTGGCTAAATAAAGGATGGCTTGTCTTGTGACTGAGCATGCATGAATATGCATTGGCTAACACTAGGCAAATAGCATAATTTACTCTTGAGTGTAAACTGCTGTTTGTTTTCTTTTTTTCCTGGAAAAAGAATTTGTTTCCATCACCTCTACTGAGAAATGCTTTCAGAAAACTTCAGAAGAGATTGCCATTCCTCTGCCAAATATGATAGAGATTTATCATCAAGTTCAGTTACTGGTAAGAACAGGTGGATGGACAAATACAGAAATCCAGCCAAATTTTCTGAAGAAACCAGGGGGCAAATGCCTACAATGGTCACTGAAAGAACATGAAGAATCCCACTATTTAAAAGACTTTGAATTTTGATATCTGGATTCTAGCATCCTTCATCACTTATGCACCAATTTGGATGGAGCACTCTTTGCAAGCGTAGTGTTTAACATGGCGAGGATTCTGTATTAGAAAGAAATCGCCTTCAAAGAGCAGCTGAGAAAAGTTATTTCTGAGAGCAATTTGGCCTTCTTATGGATTAGTTTAGACCAGATGCTGGATGTGACCATGGGACAATGGTTTTTATGCTGTCTTTCTTCTGCAGCATCCTAACGGAAAGGATATTTATTATTCATAAGGAAGAAAATCAACATTTTCCTTTTTCCCCACAAAGTATCCAAGCACCTAGAGGTAAGGCAAACATATCTCCAGAGGTGATTCAGTGATTTTGACTTTAATGATTTTAATCCTTCTTTTGTCATCAATATCCTCATCTACAAAAACACAGACCTGTTTCCACAGAGGTAGTCCAGGTGGGCACTTCATACATAGCTCTGTGTGTTTGCACATGTGCATTTTGGGAACACATTTTTTACTCTTTTGAAAGGAACTGATTCCAAAACAGCTGTACAGACAGACTAGGTTTGTGTGTACAATCAAAACAACAAAAGAGATTGGAAAAGGACTGTAAAAATTGCAGTACTTCTAAAAAATGATACTTGCACTCTACCTTCCTTCTGTGCAAAAGCAAGGAAGTTACAGCTTTTCCTGACAAAAGCCATTCCTGACATAAGCAGTTCAACAAAGGTATCAGTAAAGCTGAGGCTGCTTTTATCAAATTATGATGTGTAAAGTTCAGGCAATTCAGTCTTGTGATGGAAAAAGCAATCAAAAGTATGAACAACCTTCTAAAAATATTTGTTCAGTAAGTCACTCTGCTGATAACAAACAATCAAAAGTCAGACTCCTTAGTCTGAAAGTTTCCCATAGTGAGTATCTACTAAAATAAAATCCTTGCTTTATTAGTTAACTAGATACTATGAGCTAGCTATACTTTAGCAAAGATATCCTTCGTGTGCAACTTTATTAAATAAAAATTTAATGTGTATTTTGATTTACTGTGAGTATATTATATGTGTTATTCTTCATTTGAATAATATATGATACAGAAATGGAAGAGGTACTTTTAAATATAGAAAATTCTTTTTCCAAAGCCTCCCATGTTTGCCTGTATATCTATTTTGGAGAGGCCACAAATGACATCTTATCTAATTTCTGGAAGTTTTACCTCTGTGGTACCATGGGGAGCCATTTTCTGTATGTAATCTCTGGTAATGATGTTGCCTGCATTGCTGAATCTGGCAGAACTGCTGCTGTTAACACATTGTACATCTCGTTCTTGATTTTGGGGGACTCCATCCTATCCAGTTGTTTATATATAACATATGTAGATACTAGTATGTGTAACACAAAATATAAAGGAGATAATCTTAAAGAACCAAGTGCATTTTGAAAGTAATACTTCCAATTATTTTTTTGCCCACTTTTCTTATGCTTCTGAATTAGTGGTATATTAATGTTTTGGGATTCCTTGAAAAACATCATTAAGTCTAAAATGTGCTTTTAAGAGTTGTTCTCAATCTAAGGTTGTGTTTAAGAAGGGTAGACAGGAAATTAATGTGACCGCCCCACCACTCAGTACTGGGTAAGCCCTCATTTCTTGCTCATGATTTGCCAGAAACAGTGATTTTTCTGCTGTTTTGTTGCTGAGTCTCATCTGAGAAAACTGCCACTGCTCCAGGACTGGCTTTATCTTGAGGAACAGCAGACATCCAGGGGAGAACATTTGCATGGGCTGCACACTGCATGTCCCCATTCTGTCTGGATGCCTCAGCGGGGAAGTTTGCTCCACTGGTTAGGATCCAGGGAGCTAGTCCATACAAGCTGCTAATTTCTCTCCTTTCCCATCCCATAACACATGGAAATGGTAATAAAGAATAAAAATTTACCCAACCTGGAATCCATCACGCACTTTTCAGAGAAAGCCTGTAATCTGGTTTTGCCATTTTTCCTAAGACTGATATGCACCTCATCATTGCCTACAGTTGCTTCTCTGCTCTCTTCTGTCTTTACCAAAAAAAAAAAAAAGAAAAAAAAAAAAGGCTAATCTGGGCTTCTTTATGTATTCAGAAGCAGAGGGAATGTTATTCGCACCATTTATTTTTGACTATTTTTGTGCAATTCAGAGGATCAAATTTAGGATCTTAATTTCCCTCTCTGCTCAAGCAATCCTAAAGACTAATGCAGAACGATTACGTTACATAAAGCTTAAAATAGGAGGTGTAAACTCCCACAGTTAAGAATTAATGTGTAATCCATTGTATTTTTTTATAATACTACAAACTATTGAAATATTGTTACAAATATCGTAATTACCATTTTTAATGACTTAAGAGCCAAAGAATTTCTTCTGTAAGTTATTTTTTTTAGGAATAAGTTCTTTCCAATGAGGGTGGTGGAGCATTGGAACAGGTTGCCCAGGGAGGTGGTTGAGGCCCCTTCCCTGGAGACATTCAAGATGAAGCTCGACGAGGCCCTGGGCAACCTGGTCTAGTTGGGGGTGTCCCTGTGCCTGCAGGGGGGTTGGACTAGATGACCCTTGAAGGTCCCTTCAGGCCCAGATGATTCTATGATTCTATAATGTACTGCCATTAATATCAGGAAACATATTATATGCAGATGCAATGTCAATTATTTAAATACTATTAATCAGTAGAGGACAAGAACCTGAACTCCCTGACTTCTCCAACCGAAATGGATCTACTAGCTTTGTCAGATGGAGTTGTTTATTCTGTCTTCCCTTAATTATCAGGAATAGATTAATAACATACTAATTGAAGGAGAAAATAAGAAACAAGGAAGAAAATCCATTTTCAGTTCTCAACTGGTCTAGTAAAGACTGCAAAATCCCAAATAGCACAAAACCAAACACATTACTATACATTCAATCCCTGTTACTTTAGAGAAACAAATATATGCAATATAATTTTATAGAAAAAATAATTTATAAATGAGATCAGAATAATTACAGCAATTATGCTTTCAAATAAGTAAGGAAAAAAATGTTTATCCTTTAGGAAATTCTATATTGATCTGTATATTTATTGAGAATGCACAAGCAAAAAGCTTTAGGGAGGAATGAATCATTGTTCCTATTAATAATAATTAAAAGAATATGAAAGTACCTAGTGAACATTATTATCAGAATGCCAGGTGCAGAAAACAATTTCATATTTTGCTGTCATGAAATAATAACTACATTGTCTTTCAAAATGTAAAATTAAAATTCATAGGGTTTCCTCTGTAAAAGCCCTTGTAGAGGTAGCATTTCTTTGCTTATATTTTTCTTATTTTGAGTAAAACCAAATGATTAACAATGATACAGCTATTCTTTATGCAGTTATGTGAAACTATAAATGCACCAAAATAATGCCATGAATAGGTATCTTCTGAACAACTTGCATTTTTATTTTTAATACCATTAGGTGATAGTATGCAATTTTTTGTCTTGTGTAACACCTAAATGCAAGTATAGAAAATCCACAGAATCTCACAAAGAGATAAAAGACAAATTATTTTGTCTCGAAAGGAAAGGTCTACAGTTATGAGAATCTACAATCATGAGTCTACAACTGATAATTCTATATATTTTAATCTTCATTTTAGATAATTCGTATGTACTGTGAGCAATTGCAGAATCAGATCCATTTCACAAATAAATTAACTTAACCTGAGATTAATTTCTCCCAGTGGAGGGAAATGGATCCCAACATGTGTGATGACAACTCAAGAGCAATGAAAAATTTTGAAAAATTTCAGAGAACAGATCATTATACTCACATAATCTCCACAATACATTTTGATCCAAGTCGTCTAGTTCTGTTGAGATGAAAATTGTGGCTTTCCTAGAATAAAACCAACAGTTCAGTAAACTAAATTGTTATAGTTAACTCTTATTCTCTGTCGGAGAATTAGGAGAAACCATCCAATCAAACCGGTACCAAGTACATTAGGCTCCGAGGTAACAATGAAGGAGGAACACCACTTGGTACTGTACGTCCTCCAGTTTTATACATTCACGTATACTTAGTCATTAATCATATGTGAATAGGTATGGTTATAACATAAGTAAACAGAGTCATTATCTCAACACCCTCTGTTCTGCTGTGTTGATTTTAAGAATCAGAATTCAGCTAGTCACAGAATGAAATGCTCACCTACAGAAAGTGCTTGTGTTAATGATTTACTTTTCAGATTGGTTCTGGTCTAATTCCCGTTTCCCTTCTGCTGAAACTGCCCAGCTCATGATTTTTTCTAATAACTATTTGTACCTGGCATACATAGGAAGATGCTTTATAGCCCTTACATGTTACGTGGAGTAATGAGGGAAAATCCTTGGGCCTCAGTGAAACTGTGTAAATGAGGGTCTTGCAAGTTCTAATTTGCAAAATCCTGTCAAGAGCTGATCAAAACTCCTATAACATTGCTCTGTTCAAATACTTACACAGAATCTGAACTATCCAACTGACAGCAAACCTACATTTTTCATAGATAATACATAATAGATAATAAATTCTGCTGCTGATAATTATTATTGTGATAAACCAGTCAAAAAATACAAAGTTTTTTTACCCCCTTCCTTCCCCCCCCCCCCCCCCCCCCCCCCCCAAAAAAAAAAAAAAAGGTGCAGATTCAGTCTGTTTATCCTCTAGTACAACTTGAATGGAAGGCATAGGCTACCGTGATCCTGACTGGGTACCAGTATAGGGAGAGAATTTTTCTGCAATAGTTGGGCAGGAATAATAGCTCAAAATCTGAATTAAATTACTTCAAATATTCTTGTTTTTCCTTAACGTATCCATCATACCTATCACATGCTTTGTAGCATTTTTAAAAGCAGGATATTTTTTTTTTTATATACCTTAGGAAGACTTTGGAAAGAATAAAAAAACCCTTTATTTTGAAGCCTTAATGTATTAGCAACTTTTCTAATTAAAAGCTATCTCTGGGCTTGTATGAACTCAGCTGTATGGATTTGAGTACAAGCTTTTTGCACGTCACCATGTCTTTTAAACGAGGACTACATGTGTGTCCTTAGAAATAGTTGGAAGAGTTTCACAGAAAAGCATTTGCATGTGAAACATGGGCTTCAGCCTGGTGTGTCTTTGCTTGCTTTTTTTTTTTCATTAGGGCTGTGGTAGGTATTTTTCCTTATTATAGTTACTTTACAAGCACTTTAACCTCTGTATCTCAAGTGCTCTTTGAGAATGGCTGGGGAATGTAATCCCATTGTAGAACTAAGTAAAATGATCCTTAAAGAATCTGGTCTGGCTGGTTGGAAGATGGCACATGTGAGGTGCTGAAGGTGGTAGGATCCAGTCTCCTGATGATACATATTTTAAAGCGGTGATAAGAATATGAGACCATTTTAAGCCTCTCTTTCAGACTCTAATTTTACATGCATTTCCTTGCCATGATTAAAATGTAATACAGTTAATCTTCAGTGAAACACAAAATGGATTAAGTTTACAGGATTACAATAATGTTTTAGTCTGCTCGTGTCAAAACTTTCAGTGGTCAGGAACCATAGGGTGTAAGTAAGTAGACAAAAATTATTGTTCTATGAAATACTAATACCTGGGCTATAGCGTGAGGAAAGCGCTTAACTATTTACTGATCTAGATTCCGGTTTTAATGAATCTTTTGGAGAAAAGCTGTGAGAAAATCTAGAGAAAATGGGAGAGAAAGTGTTCAACAGAAGAGGAAGTTTCAACCTCCTTTTCCCTGTGAATGTCCTTTGGCTGTCCTTTCCTGGCATTTACTTTCCAAGGCAAGAGGCAAGGCTGATGACAAGGAAATGAAAATATATTTGTCCACGTAATGCTCAGCAAAATGGATTGAGTGTTTGTGTACCAAAGTGAGTGTGTTGAACCTAATCTCACTTTTACACTTTCTTAAAGACAGTAGGTCAGAGATATGAATCATTTCTGGGGAAGAAGCTTAGCCTGTCTTTTGGGGGAAAAACCAAAGAAGGACAACTACTTGAAGAGAGCAGAAATAATTACTTATACAGAAAGACAGGAAATACTCAGCTTGTTTAGACTTAAAAAAAAAAAAGTGAAGGAGACTTTAACAATTCAAGAAAATAAAAGGTGTTGCAAGAAGTGAAAAAAAAATTTTTTCCTCTCTGTTCACAGTGGACTGGGTGGATGAAAGGCCCTTTTGCTGTTTCTTCCTCTATTTAATCTTTGCAATTCTCACTCTGCCATAGGGTGAGATTTTTAAAACTTCTCTGGGAACCTGGTTGCTTTCCTTGCTCTTTTTCTTGCTAAAAAGTTTCCTGTTCATTCTTAATTTTCTCCTCTCTCACTTTGCTACCTGTTATTCCTTTGTGGAGAGACTTAATTCTTTTATGTAGGAGTGAGGAGGGGTCACTTCCTCTTCAGACCCTTCCAGACGATGGAATTTCTCCACTGTGCTAAAGATTCTTCCTCAAACTTTCCCTATCCTGATCATTGATATGCTTAGGCTTAGACATTGCAACTGATCTTTTCCATGCTGTTCTAATAGAAACCCTGAGAAAAAATAATGAGACACAATTAATTGCTAATTAGAGATTCATATATATAAAAATGAATGATTTAATTAAAGTGCAAAGTAAAAATGATTTAATATGAAATTATTCTATTTGTTTTCTCTGGAAGTTAGGTTCTAGCATATCAGTTACACATAAATTAAAACCAAAATTCACATTATTGGAGTAATAACCTTCAGGTATTGTTCTGGAGTATCTTCAGATGATTGAAATATGGACACTAGGAAACACATTTTTACTGCTGTTTTTGTCCAGTATTACTGCAGTAGGAAGCAGCAACGTGCTAAAAGCAGGGGCCATTTTACTCTGTGCTCTGACTCTGCAGTTTATGTGGTGGAAAGAAAATCTGTGTATAACCAGAGCTGGTGGAATTCCCAGCCCTCTCCAGAGTACAGCATGTGTCAGCACATGACAGAGATCAAGAAGTGGTGAAAAGGTAATCTCTAGCTCTAGTGTAACAGTAACAGTCTTGGGCATTTGAAAAATGTGTCAATGGGAATTACACTCACTGGAGGAGCTTAAAGTCATGTGTGGAAACTTAGTCACCATGATTAAATGAAGTATTTAGAGGTAAATAACACAATGAATGACCATAGGATATATGAGTCAAATTTATCTTTTGCAACTCCCAAGTTCTCACAAAAGAACCTTACCTACCTGTAAATTCCCCTTAGGGTAGACTGGGCCAAGTTCTGCCCACTTTCTGAGAAGAGCTCCCAGCACAATATGTGTGCACAGGAGGCAATACCCAATACTGCCAGGACTGTGGAGCCGGCAATCTGCGCCTTGGAAGGGCGACCTTTTGGGGTACAGCAGTGACAGGAGGCTGACCACGTGAAGTGATGGAGGCTTTTAGAAAGAGAACAGGGTTTGAATGAGACAGAAAGGTGTAGTGGACGTAGCTTTCTAGAAAGAGCAGAAGCACGATTACTTAATGAGTGTAAAATTCTGTTTTCACTATTGTGTCAATATAATTTAGAATTGCAGTTTCTGGTGGTTCATCAGTAGAAGGTGGCGAAAAAAATTTTGGGCCTATGGAGCGCTTCTCAGTCCTGAGTGTCACTGATTTAGACACCGGAGAATTATGTTAGGCTTGCACTGATGTGTTTGTCTTTCTGGAATTGCCCTAGCTCAGAGTCCTGGTCTGTAAAGTACTGATAAGGAGTATTGTAATTGTAGTGAAGTTGTTGTTGCCCAGGTTTCTATTTTGGCAACAGCTAATAGATTATTTGTTAAAATATTTGCCCACAGGCCACCCAAAGTAAAACACTAACACATTTGTTGCAAGGCTCTAAACCTTTAAATTTAACTTCACCACTATCAGAGGTGCCTTCATGTGTAAGTGTCAGTTGTTTCAAGCTAGAGGAGATGCAGAACACCTTCCTTTAATTTCTTCAGATGCCTAGTGTTACCCACTAAAATTGCCAGCTTTTTCCACAACACAAACCATAAAGCCCCACATCGTTTATGTCACATGGGTTTAGCTGCCTAAAGTGGTAACCAGGTAGCTAAGCTTTTTTGTAGATTGAGGCTCTGAAGTTTATTGAGTAATTCACAAATTAGACTTGTGAAAGTTCAATGTTTTTTATTTTAAACAGACGTTTTCATCTACAAAAGATTTTGTGTGGTATCACAGGACTAACCATGTGAAGCTGGGAAGGGAAAGGAACTGAAGGAAAGTTAAGGAATTGGAAAGAGACTCCAGATGTTTATAACCTATACATTTAGAGAGGATCTATGTGACGTCTCTTGGAGCAAGCATAGTTCATCTAAAGAAAGAACAACCTTTCAGCATATCAAAGGCACAGGTCTCTGATTTAAGACAAAGTAATAAAATTAGTGAAGAAGAATAAAGAAATTTCACACACACACACACTAATTTCTATGAGAAGCAATCAAAGACTTTTTAAGGGCGTTGAAAGGATGACAATCTGTGTGTAGTACATTCACAGTAGATTGCAGTAGATTGTAGTAGATTGCAGTTCTGGTGGAGGAGATCCCCCTCTAGCTCTATTGACTCACAAAACCACTCTACATTTGATCCCTCGAATGCTTGCTTTCTACCTGCTCCTCTCAACTGTTCAATCTTCATTTAATCTACTCTTACGCAAGGGAGGGTGAATGTGAATATATACAGTTGTCACTGTATTTGTGATTTAAACTGTTTCCTGGATAGAGGGTTTTTTTTTTTTGGATGGATATAGGAATTTCTTTTTGTTATTTTTATCTTTCACTATAAACTCTTTCTGCCACTGTAATTACATTAATTTACAGGCTTTTAATAGCTTTTTCGTATTTAGCATGTTGAAGTTATGTTTGAAACCATAGCAGATATGTGCCCCTGCTTTTTTATAGTTCTAATCACTTGGTTTGGGGAACTGCTTGGAGCATCATCTTGATTTTTTCCTATGGAAGAATATTATATATATATAATATATTCTTATTAAAATATATTATGTAGTATGTAGTATACATTATATATATATAAAAATATAATATAAACCAAGACTTCCTATAGGAGAATATATCATTTGTATATATTATTAGATGTATATATTATTTAGGTGTATTACATAGATAAGTTTTATTACATAGATAAGTTTTCCTAATTTTAGGCTGTATTCTCCTATGATGTTATTCTTGGTTTATGGTACAGTGCTACTGTTTGTGAATGACTTGTATTTTTTAAGAGTATGAAAGCTGTTTCTACAAATTTGCATTTAGGAATTCACTCTTTGGACATCACTTTTGCTGACAAGTTTATATGTTTATATATTATATGTTTCTAAAACTTCTATAACTATTTTCCTGAACTTTGAGAAAGGAAGTATTAAAGAAAACATCTGTATGCATGTGGTATTTTTAACACCTGTGTTAATAAAGGACTCAACATTTTCATTCTCAAAGCTTGGTAACTAAATGAAAAATAACAGTATGTTTCCAGCCAAGAAAAACATTTAATTAAAAACCTATTAAAACTGTATAAAACTATTTGATCAGAACTTATGACACTTTTGGAATGGTTGCATTTGAGTCACCATAGGTACATTTTTTAAAGTTTCACAGTTTAAATATGAAAGTGGAATGAATTCAATGAAAAAAACCCACATTAACAATGACAGTGACTAACCTAATACTGCAAGAAAAATCACATTATTTAAAAATATTTTTCTCTAACTACCATCAAAGGAATTTTTCACTATAAAATTTCCCAATTATTTGCTTAAAAAAACAAAAGTAAAAGGAGGCAGCCAAGCATAATTAATAATTTAATGGCAATGTGTAAACGCCAGTAGGATGCGTATCTGACGTGGTATTGTCTTCCTACAGACATTTAGCTTTCTCTATGTGTGCCTTTCTGGGAAGCAGATTGTCTATTCCAAACAAGCAAAATATATATTTCTTGGGTCTCTGTTATTACCATGGCAACTGGTAATTGGTATTAAGAATTATTTCACTTATAAAGTGAACTGATTTTCATCCGTGTTCACAGAAGATGTTTTGTTTACAGAAGTTAGTTTAAAATGTTTAGTCATGGATAGCACAGTAAGCTGTGCAATGCAGATGGAGGGAAATGTCATTGTAATTGTTTTTATTACTTCGAATACAATACATATTTGTCAAACAAATGCCTTGCACTTATATTGCCTCAAAGGTTGAACATACAATAAAACCATTCTGCTTTGTCTAATTTATTCGTCCTTTATTTGGAAGGGGGTTTTTTTGATACTTTATGTCTAATCCTGTTTCCCGTGTTTATTTCTCAACGATTCTATTTCCCAAGATTACAGTAAAACTGAGCAAAAGATTAATAAGTGAAAAGGATAGACATTCAAATGAGCAAATTAAAGGCAAGGTCTTTTCACAACCATAGTTATTCACAGGTTCTATCTCATGCTGAGCTGTATTCTGCATATTTTACCACTGCTTAGTAAATTATCCTGAAATTTGGGAAAGTTTTTATCAACTTTAGGCTTTGTTGAATATGGAGCATAAAGGACCATTTGCTTGAGTAAAGACTATGTGATTAACTTCATAATTCCTTTTTCCTGTCAATGTCTTGCTTCAGAGAAGTAGCTGTTAGCTCTTCATGGCTGTAGCACATTATACTCAATGATTATGTTTAACACTTTGATGTATTGGATGCTGCCATCAGAAAACTTATATTATTTACTTATTTTCCAAATGAAGGAAATAGTGATTAAGTGATTTGTGCGATGTCACCTAGGAACCCAGTATCAGAGCTTGTAGCAAGTGTCAAGGCTTTCAGATTTTTTAGTAAAACCACCCTCCCGTGGTTAGATTTCCTCCTGTAGATTCCCGCTTACAGGAAAACTCTCAGAAATGCTGGTCTAGAGAAAACAGTCTTGTTCGGTGGTGGGTTGACTGAAGTATATCCCATTGAGTCTATCGTAGGGGAGTGAGACTAATGATCAGGCATAAAGACCACATAGTCTAGAAGGTGTAAACTAGAGTAGCTTTGCTTTGCTTCTGAGTGGGAGGGCTTATTAACTCAGACTGAGCTCAGCACCACCAGCTCCGTATTGCATTGCACATACCCACTCTGGGTATGCTCTCTGCCACGCTCTGTTGTGTGATGTCCCAAGCTTCCTTGCTTTTTTTCTTGTCTAGCTGTGGTTCAAATGTCTGTTTTCCATCTGAGTAGGGGTGCACATGTCTACTCTGAACTCCTATGGTGGCGTCTCTCTGAATTACACTTCTTGTATGCTGAATACATGTAAAGTTCTCAAAAATATGACTGCTGTGGAAATTGAAATGAACTTGAAATATATGGTGAAAAGCAGGTGAAAGAGCTTGCACAGGAAGTTAAAGAGAACTTTAATAAACTGAGCAGTACTTTGAGGCATAAGGAGTCCTTGCAAAGGTCCATAAAAAAAAAAAAGGCATCATGTGTGCTTTTTTCACCCTTAAAATGTATGAAAATTCGCTCTTTTAACATTGTCAAGGAGTTCTTCTCTTAGCAATTTCCCTCTATTCATTTCTCTTTGATACCTCAGAAGGCTAAATTAATTAGCATTTATAAGAAAAAAACTAAGCTTTAAATACATTCACTATAGGAAGGAAACATTTGTATCAACTAAGACAGATTTCAGCTGACCTAGAAAAACTGGCCAGCACTAGCAACAGCACCAGCACTATATGAACTATTTCTTTATTTTTACTTTTTTAAAATGAATGTTAGGCTGTTAAAGAATGGTTGGGCAGGAGAATTAGGGTGTTTTGTAGAGAGAATTAATTAATGCCTGAGGCACATGTAAACTTACAGAATATAGTGGATCTATGATATATTCAGGAAATTAGGTGGTGAGGTAGTGGAAATACGAATGTGTGGAAATGAGTCCTCCTAGGAGTTGTCCTGTTACACTTAAGCAGAATAGTTCTGAATACTACTTAAGACATTCTCCTAGATGTTTTGCATAGTGTTTGAAACTGTCTTGTTTTATTAATTTCAACAAAATCCACTTTTTCTAGAGAGCCATAACAGAGGAAAAATGTTTTCCTTCTAGAAAATATACACATTAAGGAAAGAAAAATCCAGGAAGGTGCCATAAACCACATAATTATCCCAGCAGCAGGGTTCCTAAAGCTGCTGCCTAAAATATTATTGCAAAATGAAAAGGAAACAGTAAACACATTTCTTTACTACTAATTTATGTAGGTGGCAGCAATGTTTCATAGCATTCTTGGTACAATAGTGTTCCAGTTTAAAATTAATATGATTCTCTTAGAAATACAGCTATATAAGGATGAACTCTACTCTGACTAACACAATACTTCATTACTAACTTTATGGCAGATAAATCATAGATGCATGTAATTTATCCACCAACAGATTAAAACTAAATCAGATAATTATATATATAGAATTTACTGCAAGCACTTCAAGGATTTGATATATTTTATGAAAAGCATTTAAGGGTTACTTTATATAATGAAATGTTTGCTATGCTCCCATAGACAGCACATTACTTTTTAAATGAAACATATATGAATAAAATACAAAATACTGTGAATTTAAGCAGTTTGTTAAGCCCAGCTGTGTTTGGAAGATGAAGCTGTAACTTTCTACATTGATGCCTGGTTTAAATATTGTAAGTCTTATCATGTGTTGTAAGTTATACCAAAACCAGCATATACAAAGAATCAGTGGTAATAGACATAATGAATGTATGATTTTTTGTATGCTAAGCTGTCAAACTGCAGTGCTGTTTCCATTATGCAAGCACTTGATATTGCAGAGGATGGAACATTTCTTTCCTGCATGCCTGTACTGATAATGAATGCTGCTCATCTCCCATGCAAGCTCTCAGAAACAAGCAAAGTGGCTGTGGGTGTATACGTGGAGCAACTACAGTTTATCTGGAGAGCATAGCTTATTTGGGAGCTTTTGTTTCTCACGAGGAACTTTTCTCTTGTAATGACATGCTTAAATCCGTTAGCACTTCTCCCACCATAAAGACTGAGAAATACAATTAGCAAGTTGTTTACAGCAGAGCTGCAACTGCTGTGACTAAAGTGATATTGATAGAATGAATCAACTTCTGTGAGAATTGTTTTCCAACGAGGAGTTTAATAAAGGTTTGATATGACGCTATAACTTAGACTTGATTAGGTACAATGTAAGGCTCAATATTATTGCTTCACTGTCAAATTACTTCACATAAAAGTGACATGATATTTTGCCTGCATTATTCCAGACAGTTAAGCCTGTTCTTACCACTTTTAATCATGAGTGGTTCCACTAACATTAGAGTCTAGAAGCTGCTTGGTGCTAAGCACTGTAGAAATTTCATTTATTTGGATGCCTGAATCTGAAGGAAGGAATGATAATAATTTCCATACTTAAGGTAGAACAATTTTCTGCTTGGGAGTGAAGTCAAAAGGACATAAGGGAAATGTGGTGTGTGCAGCAAAAAGAAGAGTAAAATCAGTGCTGGTATTTAGTAGCCTAGTGCCAGTTGTCTGTTTTTCCGAATCTTTGCCAACGCTGACAGCCACAACTCATGCATAAACAGGAGCTGATTTGATCTGGCTTGTGCATTTTGTGTGTGTGTGTGTGTGTTCTCTTTGTTGCCCTAGTAACTGGAGTAAGGTTGGCACTAACATATGCACTTTCAACTAAGAAAAATAATTTTATTTATGTCCACTATGCCTAAAAAGGAAAGCTTAGAGACATAGCCAGTAGTAGCACTAACCTAACTTTCCAAAGTTGGCCATAAAAACTAAGAATTGTCTTAAATCCCTACCCAGTGTTGAGAACTTGTCTCTTTTCTGTGATAATGTGAGGTTATGATTTCTGCATTTTGGTCATCATTTTCAGTGTTGTGAGACAGAATTGCTAAAACCCCAAAATGGACTTTTGGATGCCTGGTTTATGTTCTTAGATATGCAATGAAGGGGCTGATGCCCCACAGGAAAGTTAACTTACCTGTCTGTGCTTCTGTCTTCCCTTTGTAAGAGGGTATAATGATAACTTTTATAAAGTTACTGAGATGCTGTTCATGAAAAACATTAAGAGCTGATATGCACATATGGCTTTATCTTGTATGCAATATATTGTCCTATAAGTATAAATAATTTACAAAGCAGGAGGTAGGAAAGACTACATTAGGCTGAAAATAAACAGTACGAGCTCAATTTCCAATATCTCCATGGCAAGGAAGATATGAGTCCTGTTTCTTTTACTCTTGACAGGCAAATGAAACTACATTAATGATCGGTCTGATCTCCATATTGAAAGATCATGATTAATTTCTACACACATTCAAAGGCAACGTAACCTCCAGTCTATAGAATTTATGTAAATCCAAACAAGATTTCCATGGTGTGTAGAATCTTATTATAAGCCTGAGGATGTATACAAATATACAGAATTTTCATCGTGTAGAAACTTGTGCAACTTGAACTACACTTCCTTCTTGTTCTTTCCAAGCTTATTACATTTACAAAAACAGATTATGTTTTCCTGCATTGTTGAGGTACTCAAATGAATATCTCTCCACAGAGAGGAGCCATTACTGCATGATGCTGAGAAACCCATTTGTCAGATCTATTTAATCAATATTTTATAGTTATTCCTTTGCACTTACTTTCTTTTAGGGATTTATTTTAAAAAAAATACACAAATACTTTTGTTATCAGAAAGAGATCTACACAGTTAGACTGTCTTTGCCTTTTGTTGATGTTGTGCAAAATCTCAAATTAATGTTCCCACCATAACTTCAGTGGTACTCAGTCCAAGTTCTGCAAAATCTGTCATCAAAATTGTAGTCAGTGAACCTTTTTTTCCTTTTTTTTTTCTCTTTTCTATTGCATAATGCTTCAAGATGTTGCACAGATGACTCCTGTAAATGTTGCAGTCATTTGCCTTGAATAGTATAGTCCATATTTTTGTTTCAATAGTGTGCTCTGACTTTTTCCTCATCACAATCCTTCATCACTGAAGATTTCACAGAGAGGCTGTAATTTGAATCCAGCCTTCTGTTTGCACTCATGATAGGTGTTTATCTTTGAACCTTAAATACCCAAAACTTTGATTACAGATGTTTTCATGTTTTTCTGTCCCTAACTTATGTAAAAGTCATGCATTAACTTCCCTTGGCAAAGTACAAAAGCCAGGCAGAATACAAAGAAGTGCCTTTGCATCCTTCAGGAATACTCCTGCTTTTCACCATCCAGTGGGATTAATTGTTCCAGTCAATGATGAAGTAAGTTGAGAGAAGACTATGAGCCCTCTGCACTCCCACGCCAATGGCTCAGGTTGGGAGTGATAGTAACAAGTATGGACACTGGAATGTTACTGCCTAAATGAATCTGCTGCAGTACTACCAAGCATAAGCATTGGCATTCAGAAACAGCATTCATCTGGTGTAAGTATTGTTAGATTTAAAAAAAAACCCCTTGGCTCTGGCTGTTCCTCTAACATATGAGGTCTAAGAATGAAATTTTGAGCTATGTGAGGGTTTTGAATAAGTAACATTGTTATTGAGGTGTCTGTCTTAGCTACCTTCCCAGGTCCCCTTGTCTAATAGGCATGAGGCTCTGCAAGCGGAATTGAAGGATAACGATGATGATGGTTCATCTAGCTTGGAGCTATTGACAAAGTCAATTTGGCTAATGTCCTGCTTCAAAGCTGCTTCCATAAGAAAAAAGGCCATTACTGTCATAGGAGACTCCCTTCTGAAGGGAACAGAAAGCCCAATATACAGAATAGACCCACTTCTTAGGGAAGTCTGCTCCCTCCTTGGAGCCTAGATTAAAGACGTGAAGAGAAAGCTTCCTACCCTGGTATGGCCCTCAGGTTATTAACCATTATTGATTTTTTAGGTCAGCAGTGATGAAGCTGCAACAAGACATCTGAGGGCAATCAAGAGAGACTTCAGGGCCTTGGGACGAGTGGTTAAGAGATCAGGAGCACAAATATTGTTCTCCTCTACCCTTCCAGTTGCAAGGAATGATGAAACAAGAAAGAGGAAGAGTCAGCAGACCAATACCTGACTCATTGCTCAGTTTATATAACACCAGGCCTGCTGGCAACAGATGGCATACACTTGTCTCAAAGGGGAAAACGGACCTTTGCACAGGCATTAGCAGAGCTCATTGAAAAAGCTTTAAATCAGATTTGCCAGGCACACTAGAGATAAGGCTGGGGGTGACATACAATGTTTGAGGGACAATGTGCTATCAAACTATGCCAGCATGGCTTCACCAAGGGCAAATCATGCCTAACAAATTTGGTGGCCTTTTATGATACTGCCATCTCAGTGGAAGGAGGGGATGTAGATCCATGAGGCAGCAAAGATGCAAGGGTTATCGATGTATTAGAAAGCACAGAAACACCTGAAAATGGTCACATCATAGGAACTGGGGCTTCTCCATCACAAAAGGTTAGCACAACTGAAGTGCACCTACACCAATGCATGCAGCACTGGTGACATACATGAAGAACTGGAAGCCATTGTGCAGCAGGAAAACTACGATATCCTTGCCATCACAGAAACATGATGGAATGAGATGCACAACTGGAGTGTTTGAATGGATGGCTATAACTCTTCAGTTGGGATAGGCCAGGAAGGAGAGGCTGTCAGGTAGCCCTGTATGTTAGGGAGTGTTTTGATTGTCTACAGCTTGATGATGGTGACAATAGGGTTGAGTGTTTACGGGTAGGAAACAGGGGGAAGACCAACAAGGCAGATACAATGGTGGGAGTCTGTTAAAGAAAACCCCATGAGCATGAAGAGGCAGATGAAATATTCTATAAGCAGCTGGGAGAAGTGTCACAATCATTTGTTCTCATGGGGGACTTCAACTTAACTGATGTCTGCTGGTAATACTGCACACAGAGTTTTCCTGGTAAAATAGTTTCTTTTTAGGATTTTGGGTTAGGAAAAAGTAAAAATAGCTATCCTACAGTTTTATTCCCCCCTCCTTTTTTTTTCCTTTCAAAAGAACTTGTGCCAGCCTAGTTCTGATGAATATGGATTAGCTTAAATTTGTTTAGCTGCAGGAAGGATACAACTTTACTGGCTTTAGAGCAGAACTCTTTCGAAAAATAACCCCCTGAATAGTGTGTTCTTGCAGAGCGGCATCTTCCACCGCCGCGTGGCTGTGCAGCTGTGTAGAAACACATGCTATACTGTGTGCAGTTCAGCAGACTGCTGAGAATGCAGAGTTTGGACTTGCTGTTAATGCTGTTAATCTCTGTTAATAATGCTGTGAATATCTGCATAAATGTTTAAAGTCATATATACTGTATATGAATTTAAACTGCTTTTATAATCTTTTGCACTTTTTGATGATCTGGGCAGTGCTTTAGAAGAACATTATCCAAAATGATCCGTCAGCCTGTTTATTAGATAATGACACACATTTTGCTAGTTAATGTGCAGTAGTGCATTGAGAGTTTTCTGGCAATGTTTGTGCATTCAAAAAGAGTAAACAGAAGCTGCTGAATCCTTAAAGGATGAAGTACAATGTGTGACAAATATTGTTTCAGTCCTCCCACGGGTATATAATTATGAACACTGTGTATTGGAAAGGAGGATAAAGCTACTTCACTATTCTGTTATGCCACTCTTTTTAGTCTAGGAAAGGGGAAAGTGTAGGCAACTGAACTGAATATTCTATTATTTGTCTTTAGGGTAAATGACAATAGAGGCTTGTAGTTAAACTCCCGTGACTGAGTCCTTGGCTACAGCTAGAGGCTGTACTTCCAGTATTTCCAGTACTGAAAAGAAAGGAAGAAAATTGCTCTTAGGGGGCTGGTAAATAATATATTTTTTTTCTTTCCACACTTGGATTATTTTCAACTATTGTTTCTTTAGTTGTATAGGTATAATTGTAAGGGAAAGAAGTGAAAAAGCCAGCAGAGCAAATGATATTTGCTTTGTGGTGAGGTAAAGCTTCCACAAGATTTTGGGGGAAAAATTCCAGAATTGGATCATGAAGCAGCATGCAAGCAGAACAGGCAAAACAAACAACAAAAATATTTATAATTCCATATATTATATATAATTATAATGTGGAGAAGAGAACCTACCTCTGAAGAGGTGAGGCTGAGAGGCTCTAACTTTCTCTTGGCAAGGGCAACATGAGTTAAAGACACTTTTTTCTCCTTGAAACTTCTGGAGAGCAAGCAGGAGAGTAGGTTTTTTTACAAAAAAAAGTTAATATTTTAAGTCCTGTGATTGAGACAAGACAGCAAAATAGTCATGTTATAACTCCATAAAATCCAACTCTATGCAAGCATTGAAGAAGGAAGTGCCACATATGAAGAAGTGAGTGAAAACTGCTCTAAGTACTTCAGTTTAATTTACCCAAGCACATTACGGAGGGCACCGTTGTTGTAGGGAAGGTGCCAGAAACTCTCTGCATTAGAATGATAAATATTTTTGTTGTTTGTTTTGTCACTTTCCTACCTCTAACTTGATTAATACTAAAATTCCTAATTTCTCACTGCAGTTTTGGAATATGTTGCAAGTGAGTTTAGGTCCATTTTTATTTACTACATAACTTTTGAAATAAGCAAAAATTAATGTCTTTGAATAATTACAGATGCAACTCCAAACTGGTTTTAAGATTACTATAAAATATTCAGGGAGGGAGGGAGGATGCAGTCAGCCAGATAAATTTAGATAAATTTTACAGTAGAGATATGATGGTTTCTGCTGGCTTGTGATTCTTACTGTCGACTCTTGAGTGAAATGTGACTTTCTAGCTCAAATTAGGATTTGTTGTTTCACCTTCAAACAAGACCTCTTGTTTCTCTCCTTATATGCTCTTAGAGGGAAATCATGTTTACAGTTTGCAAGATCACCTGAGTATCCATGACAACTACTTTGGAAGTCAAATGTACAGGATTAGTAATTCTTACAAAGTCAAACAAAAGAAGAGCAGAGAAAAAAAATTGTTTATGAAAGATGAGCGGCTTTAAAGGTTTCATAAACAACTGCATAGTTTTTGACTATGATTATGACTGTAACAGCATGTCAGACTAATTGCATACCTAAGACAGTTTCCTGATTCTGAGAAAGGCCGATGGTAGGTTCTTGGAAAAGAACATAAAAGTTAGCCAAGAATATAGCAGGTTTTGTCTTGGCAAACTCTTTATGGACTTTTCCCACACATTTGTTTTCTGCTATTTTTCCAAATTTGACCATTATGGCTCACTTAAAGACAAAAAAGAATTAAAAAAATAAATAAATGTGTATTTAAGTAGTTTGTGCATCCAGTTCTCTGCTCGTGCAGTATTTCTTTAGATGTCTTGGGTGGTTTTGGTGAAGTTAGGTCTGGCAGGGGTCAGACAAAGATAAATGTGTGCCTGGAGATCAGAGGAAGGTTTGGGAGGCTGGCATGGAGATCTATGAGGAGACTTGCAGGAGTTATGAGGCTCTGCAGGGAGAATACAAGGGAATCAGCGAAGCTCAGAAGTGATGTGAGAACTGGCCAATGGGTCATGGTAGACTGATGGAGATTGATGGTGAAGGGAGATTCTTGGTAAGGAAAGTAAACTGGGAGTGATCAGAGGATCTTCAAGGGCTGTAGAAGGGTTTCCTCCTCTTGCTCTCAGGCTGGCCTGTTCCTCTCCCATTCCCATATGATGAAAAAGCACTATACCTACACTTGCAGCAACCTTCTCCATTGCCATAGAAAGGTGCTTGCATCTCCCTGCAGCAGCCCTTTTGTCTCTTGGGTGGCTGCTCAGGAAGGGACCAGCCTTCCATGAAGAATAGTGCCCTGGGCAGAAGTTCTGATGCTGTCAGGGAGTGGGGTAGCCATGGCTGTGGCCTGGGACTGGGGTAGCAGTTCTTGTTGCTGAGGGAGGCTATTTCCCAAAACAGGAGCTGACTCTGGATACAACCTCCTGACACTGATCCAGAGAGTTCAGAAGGAGGGAGGCTCATTTGGCTGTACAGATGTGCGTGGTACTCTCACAGCAGATCCCTCTTTCCTTTGGTATAGGCTAACAACTAGTCAGCTTTGTTTGGCTGCTCAGTGTGGCATGTTTTCTCTGGAAATACAAATCTCTATTGCTTGATCTTATCTGTATTATCAAGCAGTAATAGCAGAGTAAATAATGACTACTTTTACAAGTCTTTATTTACTGCAGGCCATAAAAAAAAAAGAAGCTGTAAACTGCTACCAATTTTGGTTGTGAGCATATTGCCCAGAATAAGGCAGTAGTAAAAAACAGGTTAGAATATGTTAAAATAGTCTTCTGTTGCTGTGCGTTAGTCAGTGCATACTGTTTGTTTAATAAGAGACTTAATAGACACTGATTTTAAACAAAGTATATGATGTCCCCAAGATCTAAATATCTGAGTAAGAAGTGAAAATGTTGGGTATTAGCAGAATGGGTTTACTGTTAAGCATAAAAGGGTCCCTATCCGTTTGTTGCATTATTTAGCTGAGACAAAAGTGGAAATGAGGATAACAGCTTATCTGCCATGTTGCATGGCAGGCATGGTCTGTGATGCTCATAAAAAGCAATAACTGTTTTATGCAATATAGATCGAGCATGACCAATACCCACACAGTTCCTATGCTGTTGCACTGCATTGGAAAGCTGTGAAAGGCAGATATTGCTAACAAAAAGCATGTTTTTATTAGGAAAAAATGACAAAACTTTTGGCATAATGTCTGCTTAAGTTGTAGTGGTAGCCAGGGGATCTACTTGTGTAAATGTAATGGGACTATGGTAACATGTAGGAGCTCTAGCAGGGCTGATGCAAAAACAAGGAGAAAGTTTATTTCTACAGCATCTCCAAAATACATGGAAAATCCTGAATATGTGTGAAAATCAGTCCTCTTTGTCCTGTTAGTTACCCTGAATGGACTGAAGTGACCAACTTAAGGCACTATTAAGTCCTGCTTACCTAATTATTTGTCATTAACTAACTTGCACATTTCATGAGTTACCTAATGGTCCATAAAATGATGATGTTGATGTTTTCTGTAGATGTTACAGGATGTATTTTGCACTTCTACAACATCAGATTATTATCAATGTTTACAGCTTCTGAATTGCTGCACTTCTATTGTCTGTAAAAGCTACACAGATATATAATAAAGTCTGTGACTAGGAAAATGTTATTGGTTTTAGGCTTAAGAATGTTGTGCCTGTGCTTTCTTGTTAGATACTTGCACTGCAGTTGAACTGATTCTGGTTCATTAAACCTCGTTAGCCCATATGCTGCTGCTCTATACACTCATGTATAGGTTCCCCAGGGGCTGAGGGGGCGGAAGATGGTCTTGATGGTGCAACCTCAATTGGTTTTGTAGAAGTGGAAGATTTATCTTTGCAGAAGTTTTCTATAAGCCAGGCATAGCCAGCTGACTACACCGCACAAGAAAACAAACTAACCTAAAGGAAGCTGACAAGTAAAGCTCTCGTTTCTTGGTTAGGAGAGTTGATTGTAACTGCTTACTAGCAACAGTAATGACTAAGGTGATGAGGCTGCGGGAATGACAGGTCTCTTTGGAAAGTCTAAAAGAAGTATTTCCAGTATTTGTAGAGTCTTGTGATGTAAATGTATTTGAAATGCATCATCTACCAGGGATAATTAAAAATATCATGCAACTATAATTTGTTTTCAGTGTTTTGACATTACAGGTACCTTTTATGACCTGACCCTGTGCCAGAAGTGAGAGTTTAGAGCATTAAGTATCTGACCTAAAGCTCACTGAAGTTAAACTCCTTGCTCTTCTGACCTTGTCCTCAGTAACCACAGAAGACCTTCTGATTAAGTCCTAGTATCCCTTGAAGTGACTTGAGACCTACTATATACTCAGATTTTTCTTTAATTTTCACTGAATTCTGTTTCCTGATATTGAACTTCATTTGCTCTGTTTGTTCAAAACCTAATTATTTAGTGTGTTTAAGCAGTAGCAGTCGAGGCCCTGGGCAATTTCTGGGGATTAATGACTGATTGAGAGGCTTGATGGCCTGAGGCAAGACTCAGGGCCATTAACTTCACCCAAAGAAAATTTCTCAGGAAATGTTTTACACTGAAGTTGTTGTTGCTTGGCTCTCTGCAGTTGTGCCTGAATTGAGGGAGGGAGTCACTCTATGGGAAAAGCAATTACCTATAAAGTCTGAATTGGTTTATTAAAAGGTACTATTACAGTTTTGTTTTATAGTAGCTCTAAAAGGCCTAAAATAACATGGGGGTAAAGGCAAGAAAATAGAAAGGTTTTCTGCAGTGTGCAGAGCAAAAACAAGGCAGTGGACAGTTCCTCTTAAGAAGCTTTTATTATCTTTTTTTAAAAAGAATAATGTATTTTAGGGCTTCATAAAGCAGATGATTCCAGTTTCTTGTCTTTCTATTAAAAAGTATTCACAAATACATCTGGCCTTCTGGAAGTGTTTGATACCCATAATCTTTTAAAATTATATTCCCAAATCCTTAAATATTACCAAAAAGATATTCAAATGCATGGCAATTAGAGACATTGCTAATGTCTATATGTAGATCTAATCAAGGTAAACATGTGTCCCAGGGTCTGAATCCATTCCCATTTAACTGCTTGAAGTGAGGTTTTTTCCTTGCCCCAGTTCATTCACATGTGGGAGTCAGATTGTTTGAATGACCTGCCAAAGGTCAAAGAAATTACCTACAGAATGTGCAGAATATTAATCCTTGGAGCTTTCCAAAACTTGGCTGGATGAGACTCTGAACAACTTGCTCTAACTTCAGAAGTGGCCCTTCTTTGAGCAGAGGCTTGGACTAGATGACTTCCAAAAGTATCTTCCAAATTGCATTACTTCATTATTCTTTGCTTCTTTATATATGTGACAAAGACAGGGGTTGAAATTTCATCCTGCTGGTCCAACAGGACCTTGACAAAACAAACTCTATATGAATAGCATAATAATCTCCTTTAAAGCTGTGGCTTCCAGTGGGCTTTAGCAGTCTTCTGACTGCTTCCAGTGGGCTTCTGAAGTCTTTAGCAGATTTTGAAACCCTTCCCTTATGTGCTTTGCTTCTTATTTAAACTAAAGTGATGCAAAATTCAAATGCTCAAAGTGGTTATGTTTAGGTTTTATAAATAGTGTTGACATCTTAATTTATTTTGAAATTTGCCTTCATTAGAGGTTCATTTTTTGGGCCAAGTTCCTGTATTTCATAGTTGGACACAGGAACAAATATTAAATGGTGTTTACCAATTGAAGTGCTCAAAAGTGCATTTGAAAATATTTGTGTGTGCAAGCAGTGAGTTTGCAGTATAGCACACTTTCTTATAAGTCTGCTATTTCAGGTGAGCTGCCTCAGCTGACCTCTTCTTGTAGATCATGTACTCTTCGCACTCTAGCCTCAAAAAAACTGCTCTTCTATTGTTACAGTTCTTATTCTCATTTCTCCCATGTCATATATTTAATACAGTAGTTTTTCTGTCTGTGCTGCCTATTACTTTTGACCTAGGATAGGTGTTACATCTAAGAAACATTTTCAAAAGATGGACACAAGGATTTAATTAAAACATGAACTAAGCATGCATACACTTTGATTTGATTTTCATTTTTGGCTTTCACTCTACTGCACTTTCTGACTTGATTTGAACAAGGACATAATGAAACATTAAGAGTAGATATCTCATATGAAAAAGCCATGAATTTCTATACCAGCTGATGAATTTTATGCCTAGGTTTTTAACTAGCATTGCATCCAGGAAACTTGAATGACTACAGGTCTGTAACCTGTTTGCTGGTTATCCAAATCAAGGCCTCAGCTGTCAGCTTTTGCCAAGTATTCAAGAACCATCAAGGTGCCAGTTATTGTGCATCTTTTCCTCCTTGTTAACATACACTTTGGGAAATGGAGAAATGTATTATATCAATATTTTTAGTGACCCTTCTTTTCACCCCTTTACCTTATTGAATAAGAAAAGATAGCACAGGCTTGACTCAAAAAATTGTCTTAAAACTGCTCGATGAGGTATGTGAACAGCAGACAACACAGAGCTGCTCCACATACCATCTGAGTATTTTTTAGAGCTAAATCACTGCAGTGAATTAAAAAAAGGTTCATACAAAATTCTCTGAGAAGTGATTCTAAGCTACTGGATTAATCTTTATTTTTGACCCAAAGAATGCTTTGAGGTGCCTGTTTAAGTAGGGAAGCTCTTACTAGTTTCTCAGTGTAAGAATTTTTCAATATTTACTAGATCAACCTACTTCTGAATGATTATGCAGTGGAGGATTAGGGAGATTCAGAGGTTGTTGTCTCTTGAGTTCCTTTGTTGGTTTCAGCTGCAGTAATGTGTTGCACGAAGCTGCAAGATATTTTTCTGCATGGGATCTGCATGTCTACATGAAAAACAGACAACTTTTACATATATATGTGGATTAGGATGCTGGTTTGTGTCTCTTTCTCTCCAAGCATCACCTGCATGTATTTTGGTGTCAGTGTGAAGCACACAGGAAGTTGATAGTATTTCGCTAAATGTTACCATAATCATCAAATGGAGGTTTGGAAGCCCTGCTGCTTTTCTGTCTGATACATCTGATGATTCTGCTTTACACTTTTACAGTTTCTCCCAAATCTTCTGGAGTCTTATTTTGTTTTCTTACCACCTTGGTAACTGCAGGTTTAATTCTGCAGGTCCCTCTGTGAGCACACCAGGTGTGGAAGCTCTGGCCCTGCTGGGATGTAGAATGGTATCTGTGTTTTGCAGAGATCACGCTTGGTTTCATTGTGCAGATGTTGAATGAAGATATATCTGTTTCTCTTGAGAGCTACCATTTTCTAATTTCGCTGCTTCTCTGACTACTCTCATGAGGAACTAAGCCTATGTTGTCATTGTATCTGCATAATAGCAAATAACTTAATGAGTTTTGTCTGGTGCTTGAAGAGGGAGTTTCATTTATTCCAGGTGATGGCAGTAAAAGACCCTTGCTCTTTTAGCATATGCTATGAAGTACAGAAAACTTTCAGAATTCTACCCCACCTCCAAGGGAAAGGACTCTCTTCTTCTGTTCCTTGCAGCTTGTTATGACATCCATGATGAGATGGGAAAACAGCGTGGCTTGGATTGTAGGCTGTTTCTTAATTAAAGAATTCGTAATAAATAATAAATACAATATGTATTTTTGCACTTACCTTTCTCTGTATGGGCTTCTCATACAGTATATGCTGTTATAACCTTCCAATATACTCCATACAGTGCAAGTGGTAGGGTTTGGTTTTGGTTTTAAGATACTTAAAACTGCCCCTGGAAGTTTAGCATAGATTGTGTGTTAAGGGACAGAGAATGTCCCAACAAAGCTGTTTATCTGGGATTCGTCACTCAGGCAGATGGTAACATAGCAATGTTATGTCAAAAACATTTTCAAAATGACAAGCCTTGCAGTGAGCCTGGAGTGTACCTGCTGGAACTGGAACAAATCAGCCATTCACAACCAATGTTTTATTGATGGCTTAAAGGACAGGAGGAAAAAAAAAAGCTCAGACCAAAAAAATACTTAAAAATGAATTCAGCGTGGCCTTGAAACTTCCTTTCTTAATGTTATGTTTAACAAGCATAGGACAGGATAGAAAAATGACTTGTTTCCCTCTTCTCAAATAAGACAGGGTGATGCCTGTTAATAGATAATGTATTTCACCTGTGGTTTTAATTATACTGAATAGTGCTCTCATGCCATCAGTGAGTGGTAACGAGCCAAATGTTTTTCTCATAGCCAAACCAGGGTTGGGGGTAGCTGCTGAAATCACTGTTGCTGTAGGTCAGCTTCAGGGAGGATACCTGGGCCTGTGGAAAGGTAAGGTTTTGTCCATCTCTAACTGTGTGTAATTAGAAGTTGTTGGTGCTGTAATGACAACAGTCTTACATTTTAATTCAGATGGAGAATGAACTTTTGAAGCAAGTCTCCTGCTTATGTCCTCTTACTGAGTTTTGGTTTGCATTGCAGAGCAGTTTCCTAGAGCGTGAACTGGATTGATTTCAGACAAAGCTTAATTGGAAAATGTGTTCCAGGAATGCATTGAACGTACTCTGGTCACAACGGAGTTAGACTATGGTTAATACAAAGGGAAAATGTCCTGAGATATTTTCAGGGTGGATGTCAGGTCCTCAGCGTTAACTATTTTGCTTCAGATGCCCTCCTGTTGAACTGTTTTGCTTGTTAATGCAGACCTAGCTTATGGCTTCCTCTGGCAACCATGGGGATGTTCACACAACACATGATGTCAAGTAGTTGTCCTGCATGTGTCCCTCAGTTCAGAGGGAAAGTTTATTCCACTTTTATAGCTATTAACCAATGAACTTTGATGAGGGGCTGATAAGCGCACTAACCTGGGCAGGTATATCCCTGTAAAGTTATAAAGTTCTAAATGTGGGGTGTCTCTATGCTTTTTGCATCCTGAAAGAAACTACACAATTATTGTCCTTTTCCATAAATTTGGATTTTTCTTGCTTGACCAGGTTGGCTTTCCTCCCGTGACTCTAATGTAGAGCATTTCTAGAAATTTACTCTTTGGAAACCTTCTTTTTATTTATACACAGCCTGTGTCAGCCCCAATCTGTCCTCCTTCTCTGGTCTTTATATATGCCTTCTGTGTTTCAGCCTTGGCTGTTATTTTACTGGGTAATGTAAAATCCCTTAATGAAATGGGTTCTGCATTCATCTAGTGGTCCCTTTTTCGTCTTCTACTATGTTCTTTGGCATGGAGAAGTGAGAAGAGTTCAGTGTATTGAATAAGGCCCCACAAACTCCTTCCACAACAGAACTTGAGTTGGTTTTCATCTTTAGTGGTAGAACTTCATCTGTTCTACCTTGGTTCACGTTTTTCTTCTGCAGAGTCACTTCACAGACCTTCACTAATCAGCAGAGGTCTCTCCTTTGAGATGTTCAACTGATGTTATCCATGCTTATAGTGGAAGGTCATGTAGGAATTTGTTAGCTTCCTGTGCTTGCATTTGCTAGTGTTAAGATGTCATTCAGTTTATACTATTTCAGTTTTCCAGGTTGTCTTTTTTCTTTTTCCCCAGTGTACTCCTGCTTTCATTTGTATTCCTATCAATTTTGTGCTGCTAGCCAACTTCTTTAGCACCTATCTACTTCTTTAGCCAAGGTCATGAGTAGAAATATCAGGTAAGACTCTTCCCTAAACCAACTTGCTATGAGCTTCAGCAGCAACGTTTTCCTAGGCTGACAATCTCCATTTCAACTTGGCTGATTAATGTGGTTGATGTAGCCACCCTGACCTTGTGCAGTGAATAAGACCACTACGAGTGTCACGGAACTTCAAAAGAAATATTGCAAAGTCAAAACTGTTCTTGATCAAGAGATTCATGATGATGCACGCTGTAAGGGAGCAGTAGGGGCTGGCTGCTCCCTAAGGGGTTGGAAGCTGAATGTGATGTTGTGGTCAGTGGGTGCCCTGGCCCTTGCCACTTGAATGAGGCAACTGGGTCAGGCCCAGCTGAGACTGTCATTGGGTTTGTGGTGATGAGGCAGGCCTGAGGTCAGGCTGGGAAGTCAGCCCACTGGTTGGGGTCTGGACCCGTGGGGTGTGTGGTGGAGCTGGTGCTCTTCTGGGATTGTCACCTGGGGCTGAGATTAAGTGCGCTCTGGCGCCTGTGGTGTGGGAGCTGGCCTCAGAAAATAATTTAGCCAGGGCTATCAAAGCTTATTGTGCTTCGTGTCAGGTCTCATAAATTCATACGGTACAAAATATATTTCTCCTAGTGCAGCCTTCTCATTCTCTATATGCTTCTGGGATGGGGAAGCAGGAGACAAGGAATTGCAAACTGATTTTTTGTTTCGTGTATGTTAAGAGTTAAAGAAATCTGTTTACATCTGGTTTTTGTGTAAGATTTCCTCAGTAGCTATGTGCCTAGGCTGTACATATGTATACTTACACAAGTAAGTTAAGCATGCCAAGGAATGTTTCTGAGCACTGAAACTAATTAATTGATGTGGAACTGTCTGTGCTGCTACTTTTAAACTTTGCCAGCCTTTGAAATAGGAGGCTACCAACTACTAGAAATCTGCAGGTTCTAGTATTCTAGAATACATTCTTCTGTGTATTTAGAACTGACAACCATTATTACACTCAATCTTTTTTGTGTGTGCAAAACCAAAACACAGCTTGCAAAAAGCCAAGAATTCATTGCTAACATAATTGAAATCTTAGTAGTGTAATCCAGGAACCACTACTGGTCCAAACGTAATTATTACAGAAAGAGAAAGACTACATCTTTGCAGAAAGTTTAACAACAATGTAAAGAGAGTTAAAATTGTTATTCACACTTATGAGGGCAAGGGTCAGAAACTGCTCTGCTTTCCCTTCCCCGACACTTCTGAAATGTAAGGTCAGTGGTTTCATTCTAGTGATGGTGAGGGTGTTACCGTGGGTTATCAGTATATGGAGTCCTTTGCTGGGAAGAACGTTATGTTCATGTTGATGTTTTTTTTTCCTCTGTTGCCCAAGGATCTGTGTGGGGTCAGTTTTGTTTGTTTGTTAACACACTTTTACACCTTTGCTTTTATTTCGTCGGTCATGATTCTTCATTGGTTGCAGCTCTACTTTACATCTAAGTTTCACGACTTTCACATGTGTTGGATACTACTGCTTTGTTACACATAACCCACTTTTTTCCAGTTCCTGGTCCATTTATTATTTTTTTTTTAGTGACTACTGGTGAGTTGTTGCACAGTTTCCAATGCCAGCCTGTGCCCTGCCTTTTATTTTCTCATGCCTGTACTTCTCTCTACTCAATCCTCTCTCTAGTTCCTAAGCCTCTACTATTGCATGGAGCTTGAGTTTCTCTGTATTATAATGTTATCCATAAATATCTCATTCTGTATGGATATCCTTGTTAACACTGTATAAAAGCTGTGATTGTACTATAGAATATAAACACAGGTAAAACAAATTAGGCCTAGAAACTGGTTGATTAAGAAAATTTGCTGTTAGAGCTAACCAAAATATAGGTTATTGGTTATTCGGTTAGAGGTAACCAAAAATAGGAAGGTCGTAGTTAGGTAAAGAAAAGGCTAGATAGACCAAGCCGGTCAAACCTCAGTTCTGAGACTTTGCAAATTCAGTACAGAGCATAAAGCCCATTATTACAAGGCAACACAGTTACACCATCTTTACCCTGCACATATGAATTCCTGTTGCAACAAGGTCTTTACACAAGCAGTACCTTAGAGTGGGGATGGGAGGGGATGAGGCATGATGACCAAAATCAAATGAGTGAAACATTTTTTGCTATAAGGAATCAGTATGTTGATTTAAAATCATTTCTGTCACTTGGATATAATATAATATCCAAATGCTGTGGACACTTTTAGGGGGCCTGGTTTGTTTCAATCTGTCCTTGCTATCCTACCAAGACTGTTGCAACCTGTCAAATTCAGTAACACATGTATACAACATTCTTTTATTGCATGTATTCTGAATTTGACTATTTCCAGGGAACTGAGTACAACTGCCAAAAGTCATTTTACTTGTCACCCTTAACAACCATCAGAAAAATAGAAATATGATGAGCTAGAAGGTACTTAGCCACCCATAAGCTATTTATTGCTAAGTCCGCCTAGACCTAAATAGTACTGTTCCCCTAAATGATAGGCACATTTAATGCAATAACTCATAATATATTAACTAACTCTAAATACATGCCATTATTTTTCTGTTTTAATTTGTCTTTAGACAAAGATTAATGAAAAAGAAGGTGAAACCTCATATTAGAAATGCAGCAGAACATCTTTGGAAACACTTTGTGTTTCAGGATCCGTTTTTATCTCCTAGTATCTTGCTAGTGCTTCTGAATACAATTTGTAAGCATTGGCTAAAACTGTGTAACATGGTTATAGAACCTGAACAGTGAAACACTGAAATAGTTCTGGCTGGCAAGTTCAGCTGTGCAATAGGATGAACTCCCTCAGAAATTTAGGATAACCCTCACCAGAGTTCTAGTGGTCAGACTAATATAAGCTGAAAAATCACAGACCATCATACTAACTTTATCTTCCTACCCTGAGATTTTTTTTGATTTGGCTGTTTCAACTATTACATTCAAAGTATGATATTTCTGCCTTCAGAAAACCGTTTACAGAGGCCTTTTATGAAATATTTTTTACTATAATGTTTTCTTTAAAACAGTTACTTTTTCTGTGTCTGGAGTTACTGTATTGTGTTGAAGTCATTGCTATGCAGCACCTGTCCCATTTATGAATATGTTGAATAAAAAAAACCAGAAAAGGTAAAACTTGGCTGGTTGGCTTGAGTGATCAACCTATCATGAATGGTAAGACTGTCCTGGAGAAATGACTTGTAATCACTCTCATAAATTTTCTATTAAAAGTCACAGGATCTGATTTAGTTGCTAATTTCTCTATCCCTAGTTACTTGGGTGGCAGCACGTAAATCTTCTGTTCTCCATGGCATTAATTATATTATTGCATGGTAATAATAACAGGTCTGGATGAGTGCTTACAATCAAACTAGACAAACAGAGCCTACAATGAGCAAAAGATACATCATACCAGAAATATCAGCAGCTGAGGAATGGCAGATAGCTTTCCAAGGTTGTTAGGGGGAGGTTGGAAATAAAAGAAATAAAATAAGGGAAAGGGGTAACAGAAGCAGTGAAGCTTTGGAAAAAGAAAACTGGAATGAGTAGATGTTGACTGCATCCATGGAGAAATTCCTCTGACTAGCTGAATGTCAGGGGTTTGGATATCTCTCTCTGTGTAGTTTCTCTGTGTGGCTTTCTTCCAAAATCACCTGTTTGGGTGGGAGAAACCCATTTAAGCCTAGATTCACAACAGCAATAGAAAGTAATGGAAAATTAAGCACCTAAGATCTAAAGTTTTGCAGAAACAGATTGAGTGAACTCTTTCAAAAGTTTTGCCTTGCTGTGCCTTAACATAAAGCTGTTTTTTTCCATTTTGTTATAGAATTGGAAAGCTCATAGAGTTCCTCCACTTCTTAGAAATTAAGCTGTGACCTAAAATTCCCTTCAGTTGCACCTCATCAGACTTGGGCTCTAAACCCTTCCCCACATTTGCTGCCCTTCTTTGGACGTTCTCCAGCACCACAATGTCTTCCTCGTAGTGAGGAGTCCAAAACTGAACACAGTATTCAAGGTGTGGCCTCACCAGTGCTAAGTACAGGGGGACAATCACTTCCCTAGTCCTTCTGGCCACACAGTTTCTGATACGAGACAGGATGTTATTTGCCTTCCTTTGTGATGGTCTTTTACCATCACATTGTTTTGCTTTTTGATCCACTGCTTAATAAATTCTTCTTGATTTTTTTTTTTTTTTTAATTGTCCTCTATCAATGTTTGGAAAGAAGGAATTTACCCTTTGTTAACCTCTCCCAAAGCATGGGTAGAGGGAGACATATGCTTAATGGACGACAGGATCTGTGAAACTTCTGGTTTCCCTTATCGAGGTACAGAGTGACTGTGCCTCCCTTTCTGTTTTTCAAACAGCTTTTGAAGGTTCAACTCCCTATTTCCACTGGCATGGCAAAGAATGGGCAGCATCTGGTTTCTGAGAGGACCACAGACAAATATTTAACAACACAGGTTTTTTGAAAGCCAAATGCTTTCTTCTGAAGAAGGGACTGATGTCACCATGCAACAGATCATTGATGAGAAAACCAGATGTGAGTCAGTGCTTCCAGGTCAGCTGAACCCTTGCAGGGGACACTTTGTCTAACCTGGATTCCTAACTCTTAGTTACCAAGTCAGGTGAGACCTGATAATAGAAAGAGGCAAGGGTACACTGTTTTTGAGAGCAAATTTAAATACAACTGCAAGCAGTGTGAATTGCTTTGGACTGCTCTAAACATGAAGCCAGTGTTGTGTTATTTTTAGGCAGTATGAAGAAAAAAAGATATCAAAAATGAGTATTCACACTGTTTACTCTTAAGTCAATAGTAATTTGTGGCTTATGATTATTGCAGTTTTCTGAGCAGACTCTTCTATTCAAATGTAGATATTGGCTGAATTCATGACCTCTGGGTCCTATCTATGCATAGACACATTCACATTCCTAACTTTATTTTGGGATATGATTAATAAAACCTAGTTGAGTGCATCAATGTCTGCCTGTCACTCAGTATTTACTCACAAACTCTACCTGCTTCTCCTTAGCTCTTTGCAGCTGATACTATGCACGAATGATAACACTTAGTGGTGCCAAACCAATCTGCAAAATCACCCCAAAACACTAACCATGTGCAACCACCACTGCTGAAGAGCAGGGTAGCATCTGGAAGGTGGCCAGAAGAAAAATTTAGGCATGAAAGGATGCAGCTCTGAGGTGTATCACCTTGGGAAAGTATGTGCTGGAATTGTGCTTCCCAAAGGGAGCGCAGGTAAAGACGTGGCAAGTGTCTGCTAAGGGTGATGCAGCTGTGCTGCAGGGAAGGGGTGAAGTGCTGACAGCTCTTGCTCAAACCAGCAAGAGGTATAAGTGCCAAGCACCAGCTAGGCCAAAATACAGGATGTAAGTACATTTAGTGATGCAAACATTCATTCATATAGTTCCAGGACAGCACATCTTGTAAAACTATGGAGCAAATGTGTCTTATCTTTATGACTTGTTTTCTCATAGATGAGCTGAATGGGGTGGGGGGAAATCCAGACTCAGCTACAGGTGGAATATAAAGAGAGGAATGAGTCACTTTTGTTGCATCTGTTACTAGAAGGATTTAATCCTGGTACGGAAACAAGAAATCTGCACCTTAACTTGATTCAAAGTGTGAACTGAAGCTGCTTTTTACTTCTTGACTGTTGTTTGTTTCCCCCATGATGAGACCTGCTGACACATCATCAAAAGATGGCAGGCAGACTTAAATAAGCAAGCAAAGCAAAAATTGGGAGGAAGAAAACTTGAAACTGCAAAATAAAATAATGTAAAAGGCTGTTCCATATCAAGGAAGGGTAATTGAATTTGTGAATAGTAGGCAAACATCCTCCAGTTAAAAAAAAAATTGCTGACATCAGGTATTTCTTCTTAAAAAAGGGATATGGAATAAATCATCTGTCTTAAATTTCTGGCAGTGGAAATATTGTAAGATATGTTTTGGAGGAGGCTGTTGCTATAAAAAAAGGCAACTTTGGATGAAATATTAATGAAATTACACTGCAGACAAGAAATACGGTATAAAATGAGTTGTCACTGCTCTCTTGAAGTTTATTCCTTTGAAGGATCTTGGCATTAAGCAAGGGAAAAAAAGTGATTAAGGAAGAGCATACATTATTCTTTTCTTTCCAAGTGGGATGTTGACAAGTAAAACTTGACCAGAAAGATTACCTGACCTAAATTTCTAAAAAAATTAGAAAACTTTCTCATATTACTGGGCTGTCTAGTGTTTTCTCATATATAACTATGTAAACAAGGGTATGTGTAATTTATGAAAGAAAACATTGTAAGTAGTATGAGGAATTTGAATAGTGTCATCATATGCAATATTATAATCAGTTTAGAATACAAAATTTTTGACCTAAATAAGTAGCAAGACTGCAGCACAGAGTTTGATATGCATTATATATATTCACAAAATTGTTTACCGTTATTCTGGATGGCAATTGTACTTTTTTAGAGGGATTTTCCTCCACACTATATGAATTTGTATGGTATTTTCAGCACTTATTTCAATTAAAATATTCTTGCAAGTAAAAATAGTTTTATAAAAAAATAGTATATGATCAATATTTACTCAAAAAGAGGTTAATAAATTGTTTTTCCTGTTATATTTACCTGTGTGCACCGATGTTGCATGTGGTCATTATCAAAAGAATTCAGTATTTGAAAAGAGTTGCCAAGAAGTAGGATCTGTCATTCTAAATTTTTCCATTATACTGTTTGCTATTTCCTAAGTCACTGAAAGGAAGGATTAACTGAAAAATCTGTACCAAAATCCCTCTGTAGAAGCACCATGAAGATTTTCATTATGGAGATCGAGTATTGCTTTCAGGAACGCTGAAACACTGAAGGAGAAGAGGGGATACAAACAATGGTCAGGTCTTGCACGACCATTTTTGTTGCAATTAAATATGATGGAGTAGTTGGTAAACAATATGCTATTTCATGATTCTTCCCTCTTCTTCATATTTTTAGTACTTGGAGTTCCTAGCAAATTTTTTCGGTAAGCGTTTCTGGAATTTTAACTGTCTGTGGAGGGTTTGCGTGAATAGTTTAAATCAGCTCAGATGAGCTACATGAATCATATCATATATTTTAGTTCTTGTGAGAGAGATGAATGTGATCCTTTCATCTTTGAATATTTTTCAGTGAGCAGACCTGTTGTGCATATGCAGTCACATTGCAATTTTGAAGGAAGTCTGCAATACATCATACTTTCAGTTTACTTCAAATGTGTGTATGTGTAGGAAGAAAGGAAAGAAAGTGGAGTGCTGGAACAATTGTGCAAGTAAGTTAGCTGTACTTCTTAGCCCCATGTTTTACTGCTTCCTACTCTCTTGATTTCTAAACTCATAAAATTGATTCACTTCTAAACTGACTACAGTATGTTTTGGGTCTAAACTCCTTGGAGCAACTGTCGTTCCCCCCAAGCTAAAGAAGGGAGTAGCTCAATGCTCTTTTGTTTAGTAATTGGTAAATCAGTGGAGGCTTCAGTCAATGACATAAAACTTTGGGTTAGGTGTGGTGCAAACAACCTGTGTTTTACAATCCACATGTAAGTGGATTGGCTCAAGTAGGGTCAGCATTACATTTGTTAGGAAACCACCAATATTTAAATGAGGATTTTTTTTTCCTCCTGCTTTTTCAGAGAGAGAAAGTTCACCAAGGTGAGGCAAAGGAAGTAATTGAATTTGCGTAATGAATTTGTTTTGTTGTCTTTCAGCTATTTCAGTTCCTTGGAAAAACATTGATGCTCTTATCTTATATGGCCTTTCTGATAGTTACTATAGGTTTAATAGCTGATGACTGAACTACAAAAAATACCCTAAATTTTTTTTCTTTGCTCTACTTAATATTGAATCCTGATTTCAAGCTTCAAGGTAATGCAAAAACTAAATATATTAGAGACAGTGGGTAAAGGAGAATCTGGTTAAGATAGTGATTAGACATACAATTCATGCTGGGGTAGTACATGCTATAGGTTCAATAAATAGCTATAAATTTTTTCTTAAAGAATTGTGAATAGATTTCTTCTAGTAAATAAACCTTTTTTTCAAAATAGCTAGTCTGGCAGCCACAGATTCCTAGTGACTTCGGCTAAAAATAACTAGATGGGTGTACAAGTTATTATATGACAAAAAGATAAATTCGGTTTCCTGCCCATAATGTTTTCTGGGAAATGGACTTGTGTTGCTCTGTAATGTTTTTATGCCTGGAGTCCTTGAGGGAAGCAATCTGAAGAGAATGCATGGAATAGGAACATCAGCTGTGAAAGGGAATAAGCACTGGAACCAGCTTCCTTCCACAAACACACGTGTTGTTGGAATAAATAAAAGAATAATTGGAGT
Organism: Scolopax mira; assembly: GCA_004320125.1. Lineage (NCBI taxonomy): Eukaryota > Metazoa > Chordata > Aves > Charadriiformes > Scolopacidae > Scolopax > Scolopax mira. The sequence goes on from BJBW01001994.1 coordinate 495,924, forward strand.
GCCTTTAGCAGCCTAATTGGTTATTTCCTGTTCTTTTGCTATCATGCTCCTGAGAAAAGCCCAGAACTCCTGGTTAATATCAGTGTTTATTGGCTTACATCTTCCAATATTTCAATTTTTTAATTAATTTTTGGTCCTGGTAATTTTTGCCTTTTTCATCTTTATGGTCTTTACTGCTTTTAGTATAAGGAATGATGCTAAAAAGAATTACACTGGTAATTATTGGATTAAAGTAATTGTGGAAACATCAGCTGAGGTCTGAAAAGAGTATTTGGGATGGTTTAAGACAGCACTATAGATTACCTCTCACAAACATTGTCTTGCTAAACAGAAATCTCTTATGTTAAGGAGCAATATATTATGTATGAAGGTGTGTAGAAACAAACAAAAAAAATGACCAACAACCAAAAACCCAGGAAAGAAAGCCATGCCAAAAGAAAAAACTCTCTTGAGGGATGTTCAACATCCTAAAAGTAGGGAGATGAAAACAAATAAGAATTATTTTCCTTCAAACAAGAATTCTTGTTCATTTTATTGGTAAAGTAAAAAATACTCGGCTGAATGCAGTTTTTTAATCCTCAGTTTGTTTTTATCTTGTTTTGTTTGTTGTGTGAAGATGCTGTCTGTGTTCCATGTTTCTTGCAGCTCTGAGAACATGTTAAAAATATGCCACTGTTTAGAATTGTATTGGCAGGTTACAAAATCTTTAAACTTTCTTTTGATGTAAAAAAAAAAAAAAAAAATCAGTTTTTCTTTCAGGTATTTAAGTTATTATATGATTCCTGAGAATCTGACAGATGAAATTTATGTGTTCAATAGTTACTGTTTTGCTACTTTGCTTGACTCAAAATGTGAGCTACAAACACTTTGATCAATGAATTGAAAAGTCACCTAGTTTCATTACACATGATTAATTCACAAGTTAATTCAAATGCATCCATATCTCAGAAATCTTGTGGAGCAATACAAGTCAACCACAACGAATATACTTGTGCTTTTTATTTCAGCTCTTTACGGGGCAGAGGGGCTGTTAGAGGCAAAAATTCCTTCTAAACTAGGCTCATGTGCACCTATTTTAGCCAGCTATTATCACTGCACTGTTATCACAGAAGCAAATAATTCTGTATGGACTTCAAAAATCCCAGAGACTGAATAAATATTTGAATTATGAGGTTGCAGTGAGCTCTCGGCCAATGCAGATACTTTGCAAACTGTACCTAAACTTGTTTAGTACTGTGGATATATCTATTTGAAATCTGTTCTTAAGTTACTGTATATTTTTGTATTGCAAAAGTCTAAGCAAATTTATTTTTATTTAGTTAGGATGAAGTAATTATATATCCTGGAAATGTTGGACTTTTTTTTTCAGTACTTCTAAGACTTACTAAAGGTTGTTATTAATGAATACTGTTTGAAATATATAATCTGTTGCAGATCAAATTAATCCTTTTGTGTTGCAATGAAATGGCATAGTACTTGGGGACAATTAAAATAGCTGAAAGCAAAGTTTTGAAGTGGATATATCTTTTATAATTGATATGTGAATGAAAAAAGGGGTCGGGAGTTGCGTGCTTGTGAATTCCCTCATTAGAGATAGTTTTGGAAACACTTCTGCACTCTGAATCAGAGGACATCAAGTCACCTGCTGCCACGGGCAACAAGCTCTAGTTTCAGTCAATTCGGCTTCAGGGTTTAGCAACCCTGTGTGGAAGAGCCAAGTCTCCTCAGCAGCCTGCAGTAGTCGTAGCTGTACCATCCGTATTTCTTAAAAAATATATTTCCTGCTTTTCTTTTTTTCTTTTTTTTTTTTAAGTGTGCCCTTTCCTTCTGTGAACCACCTGTGCTCATATATACACCCTGATTGGAACAGCTGGCCCTAAATCTCCCATGACTGAAATCACTTTTGTTTCTCTCTCAGGGCTTTAATAGGAGGTATAATTTCTTTTTTCTGTTTCTGATCAAAGGTTTGTACTAGGAGCTGACATAGAGGGAAAGAATTTTTTGATCTGCAGGTTGGTATAGTATATTGATCTGCCACGAGTATTGCTTAGTTTAGTTTGTGTGTTGGTTCCTGCTTAGAATTGGTGTGAAGCTTCCCAGGCGATTCAGCCCACAGCTCAGCTTACGTTTTATAACTTCCATACTTGCAGTTTCTAGAGTTCCTGCTTGACAAGGTGGTCTTTAAGCAAGGTTGAACCCTGGAAACATCCTGTCTACATCACTATGGAGCAATGAAAGCTGTGTATTATTCATGTTATTTATATTAGCATAAATGCAATTTCCTGCCAGTTACCTCCATGAAAGTGTGCACAAATCTAGGTTTGTGTGAATTGGGAAATACCCAGCACTATTAAAGTAAAGGTTTGGTTGTAAAAAATAATTTCAGCTGAGAAAAGAAATAGTCCACTATTCAGTCAGCTAGTGAAGGAAGAGAATCGGAGTTTGATTCACTTGAATGGTGTTGTATTTATGCAGATGTCTGCTATTCACTAGTGAAGATTTTTTAGAAAACAGTCATGTTTTCTAAATTATAAATCAATCGTGTTTTTTAAATTATATTTAAATGACACTCTCTTTGTGCCTGTCAGAAACATTACTAATACTTATAGACCAGTACAAAATCTTTATTTGCCTCTGTAGCCAAACACCATTTTTCTGGCAGAAGATGCAAGAGCTGTCTTCAAAAAAGCAGCAGTGATGTGTGTACAGCAATCAACACAAAAATCTCTTCTAAACTTCCTGAGACAGACACCACTATTTATATGATGCAAAAAGGTTTTGCTTTTTTTTTAAATAAACGCAGTTGCTATAGAGATATCTGAAACTCATCACTGTCTCTAGTTACATCCTGTGACCTATTATTTCTGAGGAATAGACCCTGAAGCATCATAGGAATTGGTTACAATTTTCCTCTTCCTAAAAATTGCCCACTCCTTCTGTGTGAATTGCTCAAATGAAAGGGGTTGTCTGTGAATGATCTAAGCAGAGTTGTAGGAAGTTATTTTGCCACTAGCAAAACTCTTGCTGTATGAAGAGAAACCATGTCTCTGAAATAGGCAGAAAATAGCCTTTGCTCTAACTCTGGGGCAGCCAGGAGACTATATCCACTCATGGAACTTGGGATCTCTAAGTGCTTCACTGGCATTGGAGAGGCACAGTGGTTATTTGATAGCTTACAGGGGATATGGTATTTTCTAGGCTTACTTTTTTTACTGTAAAAGTATATGAAAGTAAGCAATGATCTTAAGACTGTGTTGACAAATATATTGCTGGTTATAAAATGAAAAAAGCAGTATGTCAGCTGGTGACTGGTAAATGCACTTGTGGGAAAGTGAACTCATGCACTAAATAAACACGCTTTCATAAATCTGTTTAGCGACGTGTGAAAGGTACTCTACAACATTAAATAGTCTTGAGAACAGTGGGAGATATCTGGGAAGAGAATTGTCTGATACACAATTGCTGGGTTTCACATGCTTACTGATGTTCGTGGCTTGGGAAAATTTTATGACACTAACTCTCAATCAGGTTTGTGTTGTGCCTCTGTGATTTGTTACAGGAAAACTTACAGCATGCCACAAGGCAGCTGGGCACGGATCCATTTCCACTTCACACAGGCCGATGGAACCCTGTGACTCCCCCTTAGCTTGCAATCCTTTATCTAGCAGTTTGTGATGGGGACTCATGAACCAGTACACAAAGAGTAAATTAGTAACATTTAAAACAAACAAACAATCAAACAAAAAAATGAAGTAAAGAAACTAGTAGGCTAATGTAAGGAAGGAAAACAAAAAAACACCACTGGCAAACTTCTGACAGGCTGCTGTAGTTTATGATGTATAAATCATGGAATTGTCAGAGTTGGAAAGGACCTCTAGAGATCATCTAGTCCATTTCTCCTGCTAAAGCAGGAACACCTAGAGCACATCACTCAGGACTGCATCCAGGCGGGTCTTGAAGATCTCCAGAGAAGGGGACTCCATGACCTCTCCGGGCAGCCTGTTCCAGTGCTCCATTACCATCACTGTAAGGCAGTTTTTCCTCATATTTGAGTGGAACTTCTTATGTTGCAGCTTGTGCCCATTGTCCTTTGTCCTATTGCTGGAAATCACTGAAAAGAGTCTGGCTCCAACATCCTTTAACCCACCCTTTAGATACTTACAAACATAAATATGGTCTCCCCTCAGCCTTTGCTTGTCCAGGCTAAAGAGTCGCAACTCCTTGAGCCTTTCCTTGTAAGGGAGGTGGCCCAATCCCTTACTCATCTTTGTTGCCCTACTCTGGACTCTTTCCAGTAGTTCCCTGTCCCTCTTGAACTGGGAGGTCCAGAACTGAATGCAGTATTCTAGTTGTGGCCTCACCAGTGTAGAGTAGAGGGAGAATAACCTCCCTCGACCTACTGGCCACACTCTTTCCTATGCAGCCCAGGATTCCATTGGCCCTCTTGCAACAAGGGCACATTGCTGGAGTGTGGAAAGTGTGCTATCTACCAGGACTCACAGATCCTTCTCCTCAGTAGTGCTTCCCAGAAGATTCATCTCTAACCTGTATTGGTGCCCAGGGTTCTTTCTCCCCAAGTGCAGGACATTTGTTCTTGTTGAACCTCATTAGGTTATTCTCTGCCCAGCCATCCTGCCTGTTCAGGTCACTCTGGATGGCAGCGCAGCCCTCTGGAGTGTCAGCCAGCCCTCTCAGTTTGGTATCATCAGCAAACTTGCTGAGGATACACTCTGTCTCCTCACCCAGGTAATTTATGAATACGTTGAACAGGACTGGAATGAGTATTGACCCCTGAGGGACACCACTGGTCACAGGCCTCCAATTTGACCCTGCTCTGTTAATTAGAACCCTCCTGTCACACAGTCAGGACTCCATGCACCTCACTGCCCCCTCATCTATTCCACACTTCCTTAATTTTCTAATGAGTATGTTATGGGAGACAGTGTCTACCTTGCTGAAGTCAAGGTAGATGACATCTGCTGGTCTCCCTTCATCTAACCAACCAGTTACAACATCAAAGGCGGCTATCAGATTGGTCAAGCATGATTTACCTTTGGTAAATCCATGTTGATCAATACTGATAACTTCTTGATCTTCAATGTGCTTGGAGATGACATCCAGCATGAACCACTCCATTATTTTCCCTGGGACAGAGGTGAGACTAATTAGCCTGTAGTTCTCTGGGTCCTCCTTCTTGCCCTTTTTGTGGACTGGTGTGGTATTTGCCTTCCTCCAGTCCTCAGGCACTTCTGTTCTCCAAGATATCTCAAAAATGATAGAGAGTGACTTAGCAATAACATCTGCCAGTTCTCTCAGCACTCATAAGTGCATCCCATCAGGGCCCAATACATATTTGGCCAGTATTGCTAAATACTGGCAATTTTTTTTCTGTTTCATTTGCCTATCAGTTCTGTTGGCTGCTATTGCATATTTTTATGGCATTACGTTCCTCTACACTACATGGAGTCTTCTTTAAGGAATGTCTAATATGTATTGTACTTTTTTCAGTGTCTTATAACAGAAGAAAACTACTTTAGTTAGCAACTCTACATCTTTCAGTTGTGAGTCTTTAGTCTTGCTTAACTAACTGCGTTTGCTGATGTTCTCATCTACCAAATTAAAAAACTTATGTTCTCATCTACTTTTATTTTCAAGATAGACATCTCTTTTTAAAAGAAGTTATGAAGATTACTTTGAATCTGCATTGGCACATATGTATTTGACAGGACAAGAAGTAGTGGGTACAAACTTGAATATAAGAAGTTTCCTCTAAACATGAGAAGGAACTTCTTTACTTTGAGGGTGGCAGAGCACCAGAACAGGCTGCCCAGAGAGGTGGTGGAATCTCCATCTCTGGAGACATTCAAAAGCCACCGGGACACCTTCCTGCAACCTGCTCTAGGTGAACCTGCTCTGTCAGGGGGGTTGGACCAGATGATCTCCAGAGCTCCCTTCCAACCCCGTATCATTATGAGATTCTGTATGGGTATTTCTGTGAGTTCAAGGTTAATCTTGGGTAGGGTGGGGTGAGAAGGTCTTCAAGTTTTGTATCATATAATAACCTGACTTAAAATACTGCTTTTTCTAGTTCAGCTGCCTGTCTGGCAGCAGGCGCGTGCTAGAATGAGAAAGTGGCCAGAATGTGCTGTGGTTCAGTGATCAACATTATTTCCTGACTTCAAAATACTGTTTTGTGACATTGTCCTGCATACTTTCTAAATTTCATGGTTGATTGTGAGTGCAATGAAACCACCACCACCACCAAAAAAAAACCCCCAAAAAACAAAAAAAACCAAAACAATCAATGGCCTCTGAATATTATTCCTGTGCTTTATTGCATGATCATATTGTGTTTTGTCCAACATCCTTACCCATTATAAGGATATTGTCCTTATCCAGTCTGAACTTGTAATTGTCACTTGCAAATATCTGTATTTTCTTTTACAGACTTTAAATGTAATTGTGCTAATTCAAGATCATGTGTAACACAAATCAAAAGCTTGGAAAGGAAAGGGTCAATCTCCAGGACAGGTTCAGGCCATATGAGATGTTCCAGGAAAGGTTAAAGGGGACAGGTGAAGCTATTGCAATGCCTAAGGAGGTGGCAGCAGGAATAATTATCTCAGCTGAATACCAGATGGTTGTTTTCTGAAATATGTAAGGGGGGTGGGGTGGAGAATGGAGTGTGGTATGATCTGGGGATGTGCTAATTTTGAGTTATGTTGAACTGAGCAAAGAAGAGAAAGTCAGTCACATTTTTATGCCTACTTTAGGAGAAAACGGGGATAGGAGTTTCTTTTTTTCTCTTGGTTGTTTTCATGGCTGTTTTAGCTGACATGATGGTACCTGTGATTTAAAGGACCTATGTAGGTAAGGATTTTAATTTTATTTCACTTTCTGCGTTTTGTTGCAGAGATTTCTCCCCCATTATGCAGTTCTCTTTTGATATAAACTTCACTTTGAGCTTTGTAACAGCCTTCCACATCTGTAAACTAGTAACTCAGACTAAGTTGCTGAGAGCTGCTCCTATGAGTCCTATACATTTTGTAAGTTGTTCCAATTCAACAATCAAAAATTAATTTAGGAACATTTCTCCTCTGTCTGCTTTCTGATTTTTAGTTGCCATCTGCTAATTTGTAAATGATGTCCATCAAAACATAACATAAAACAGGAAGGCAAGTTACAGTTGGTGGGTTTTGTTGTGCCATTCTAAGAAAATGAGCCCTGAATAAGAGGAAATAGAAGACATTGTTTTTAATTATAGAGTGGGGGGATTCATTCAGGAAAAAGAAACCTCCAAATGGAGGGGGAGCGATGCCAGTGAGAGCTGGAGCCTGCCTCGGCAGTCTGCTGAGGGCAAGTCACAGTATATTGATGCTGTGCAGCAGGAGCAGATTGGAGAATCTGACTGCAATCTCCTTTCATTTACTATCGCGCTGGGTGGCTAGGGTAAAACAGCAATTGCTTCTATGACTAAGGAATATTGAGAATGAATTTTAGCTGTCTTCCCTTGCAATTTAGCTGCTGGAAATTATTATGAGCTAGTATCATAAGATCAGTCAGTATGAAGAACTGTCATTGGAGAACATCTGTGTTTAAATGATCAAGCAGTGCTATCATAAAGATTGCTTAATTCTTCTAATATGCCCCATATATTTATGTGTGACTAACCATAAGTAGAAACAGCATAGCAGATGTTATTTATTTTTGAAAAATTGAAGAAGCGGCCTAGATATGGGGCTTTTCAGTGTAGGAGGTGATATAATCATAAAAAGCAGAGGGTGGTATGATGCTGGCATATCTGAAAGGCTAGAGGAGTCAGCATACCATTTTAATGTCTGGAAGAGTTCCAGGTTTAATGAGCGTTTAAGCTGTTTTCTGCTGTGGGAACAGCATAATGAATACTGACAAGCCTGGGTTGCAGGTTGGCTGACACAGCTGTCCTCAGGATTCAAGGGCTTTAATAGTTGCCTATCCCTGTGCTCTTCAGTGTTTTTGAGTAACCCCCCAGCCTCAGACTCAATATCCTGCCTGACAGTGAAAACAAGTAAAAGACTTGGAAAATTGCTTTCTCACCGCTTCTGAAAGTGATAAAGAGTCATGTCGTCTTTACAACAAAAGGTCCTCCTATGTTTCAATGCCCTATGCATGAATGTCTATCTTTGTTATATACTGTTATCTACATAGGTATCTGGAGAGAAAGGTGGATGCAAGTTCAGGATGCTATCAACTGTGAACAATGTTAGAATAAACTTATTTTACTAACCATAACTTCTAACACTAGTGGAAAGAACTAGGTGTGTTGCACAGCCCTCTGGCACCACACTGCTGTTTGTCACAACAGTCCTTATACTGATCGTAAGTGGGACTGTTTTAAATGTGTATGAAATAGAAATAGCCAGGACAGCTGCCAGGTGAACTGTGATGCTCTTTTGCTCTGCCTGTATATTCACAGAATTACAGAATAGTTTGGGTTGGAAGAGACCTTTAAAGGTCATCTAGTCCAAGTCCCCTGCAATCAACGGGACATCTTCAACTAGATAGGTTGCTCGGAGCCCCATCCAACTTTACCTTGAATGTTTCCAGGAATGTGGGGCATCTACAAACTCTCTGGGTGACAGTGTTTCACTGCCCTCATTCTGAAAATATTCTTCCTTGTATCTAGTCTAAATCTATTCTCTTTTATTTTAAAGCCATTACCCATTGTCTATTACAACAGACTGTGCAAAAAAGTCTGTCCCCATCTTTATTATAAGCTCCCTTTATATTTATTTATAAAAATATCTATTTATAGATTTATAAGCCGCCCCCCCCCGACTGAAAGCTTCTTGAAGACTGACACCAATTGGTTCAGACTGCAAGCTTTAGGAAGAATTTGAAGGAAAATGCAGGATTTAACTTTATGCTCTTTGTTTTACTAATTCTGCCATAAAAAATGAATAGTAAAATTTGGCTCCTAACAGGTGGATTTGATTCTAAAAATACAGCATTGGCAGGTGAGACATCTGAGGGCCTCAGAAGGGTAGCACCTCCTTGCATTTAATATACCATTCTGGAACACTGGGTCACCTTAACAAGCAATTTGGAGTAATAACATTTTGGAGTTAAGGCTGTTGATTGCAAGACACTCAAACTGAATGCACAACTTCCAACATAACTCCCCAGTTAGCCAGGACTGCTGATAAGTGATGGAAATTGGCTTGATGAGCATTTCCACCAGCTCCCTCAATACCCTTGGGAAAATCACATCTGGCCTGCTATACTTGTGTATGTCTAAGTGGTGTAGTAGCTTGCTAACCATTTTCTCTTGGATTAGGGTCTTAGTTCATTCTGCTCCCCATCCCTGTTGTCCTGCTCAGGGGTGCATCAAGAAGAGCATGGCCAGCAGGTCGAGGGAGGCCATCCTGCCCCTCTACTTTGCCCTGGTGAGGCCCTATCTGGAGTACTGTGTCCAGTTCTGAGTTCCCCAGTTCAAGAAGGACAGGGAACTGCTGGAGAGGGTATGACAAAGGGCCACAAAGATGATTAAGGACCTGGAGCATCTCTCCTATGAGGAAAGGCTGAGGGACTTAGGTCTTTTTAGTCTGGAGAAGAGGAGACTTAGGGGGAGTCTGATCAATGCTTACAAATACTTAAAGGGAGGGTGTCAGGAGGATGGGGCTGGTCTTTTCTCCGTGGTGCCCAGTGACAGGACAAGAGGAAGTGGCCACAAACTTGAGTATAAGAAGTTCCATCTAAACATGAGGAGGACCTTCTTTACTGTGAGACTGGTGGAATACTGGAATAGGCTGCCCAGATAAGTGGTGGAGTCTCCTTCTCTGGAGACATTCAAAACCCGCCTGGACAAGTTCCTGTGCAATGTGCTCTAGGTAGACCTGCTACAGCGGGGGGTGGGGGTGGGGGTGTTGAACTAGATGATCTCCAGAGGTCCCTTCCAACCCAATATGATTCTATGAGCTGGGTACCTGGACAACAATTGGCCTTGCTATTAAAGGCTGTGGCAGAAAAAGCATTAAGTACCTCAGCCTTGGTTTCCCCCCTATGTCCTATAAATGACGAATATTCTCCTTGGTCCTCCTTTTGTTGTTAACGTATTTATAGAATTGTTTTATGGCAGTAGTCAGATTAAGTTCTACTTGGGTTTTGGCCCTTCTAATTTTCTCCCTGCATATCCTCAAGATATCCTTGTAGTCCTCTTCAGTTGCCTGTGTCTTCTTCCAAAGGTCATAAATTCTCATTTTCTTTTTCCTGAGTTCCAGCCAAAGCACTCTGTTCAGAGAGGCTGCTCTTCTTCCCCTCTGTCTTGTCTTTCAGCATATGGGGACAGCCAGCTCCTGTGCCTTTTAGACATTTTTCTTGAGGAATGTCCAGCCTTCCTGAATTTCTTTGTCTTTCAGGACAAAGGGACCTAACAACCAGTCTCCTAAACGGGCCAAAGCCTGCCCTCTGGAAATCCAAAGTAGCAGTTCCACTGAACCCCCTTCCTTACTTCTCCGGATATCAAAAACTCTATGCATAGTTTTATGGTCACTATGCCCAAGATGGCCTCAAACTATCACATGCAACCTCACATCACATTAAAGTCCTTCTCTATTTGTGAAAAACAGGTCCAGCAGGGCACCTTCCCTATTTGGCTCCCTCACTGGCTGTGTCAGGAAATTATCTTCCACACACTCCAGGAACCTCCTAGACTGTTTCCTGTCTGCTGTGTAGTATTTCCAGCAGTCCTGTTAAGTTGAACTTCCCCATGAGAACATGGGGTTCATCTGCCGCCTCATCCTGGTTGGAGGGTCTATAAACTCTCAATGACATCTGCTTGTCTTTCTGTGATGTCAAGTATATCATAGATTTCCTGCTGCACAATGGCTTCCAGCTCTTCCTGTTGCCCATGCTGCATGAATGGGTGTAGATGCACTTCGGTTGGGCTATTGATCCTTTCACTTTTTTGGTGGAGAAGCCCTAAATCCTACCTGACAATTCCTAGGTGCTTTTGTGATTTCTGTCCCATGTTCATGTTCCCTTCACACCCGTTAGTGATGTCCTTTCTTACATGAGAATAATGACCCTTACAGGAGAAATCCAGTTCATATACTAGAACAATATGTGAAACCTACAGAGTTAAACTCATGTTGAGTACTCCTGTATTTCTCTGGTCAAACACTTTGAGGCTTGCTGATCAAAAACGCTTATCAAATTGAGTTAATTAGTGTACTACAATTTGGGATGCTCAATTTAGCATTACTGTGAAAAATTCATTTGGGATAGTAGATTTTGCCATAGGGATTTAGAAGAGCCATCAGGAAAAAAAACTCCAAACCAGACTTCAGTCCTGGCTTGCTAATTAAAAATTAGTGGCGTTGGGAAATGTTTAATGCTTTAGTTTAATTTTTGACAAATATGATAGATCCTCTGGATAAGCTAATACAGAGAGATGCTCAAAAAGTCTAGGGACATCTAAAGTGGTTTCTGTTCTGCCGTGCTATTCTTGTGATTGTTTTGTGCCTCACCTGTCATTATAGATGACTTGGGCTAAAAAATGGGATAGGTTGGAGGCTATTTACTGCTGACTCAAAGTTGTTGGTCTGCAGAACAGCTGTTGGTTTTGCAGAGGACTGGTATTTAGAAAAAGGACTGTATTAGTAGAACCAGGTGAAGTTTAACAATGTAGACTGTGAGGTTGTTCCCTTTAGAATAAGGGAGACTTCTTGCTGTGAAATGTGGCTTGTTTCCCTGTTGCACAGGTAAATCATAGGAAAAATACGTAGTAGTAACGCTATAGACATTGTGGATGATGCAACTGATCCTAAGATGTGTTGGGTGAGCAATCTTAGTAGCCTCTGTGCCATAAAGAATATTCAGTAATTTTTCTGCTGGTCAGATATATATTAGTGATTTTTAATCGCAAATTTTAACTTTCAGCCAATTGTCACAGAAAAGAAAGTCAAATGTAATACCGGAGGAAGAAAAGTATGACGACAGTGATTGGAAAGCATTTCTTTTTTTCTTAATGAGATTATTTTCTGTGAAATAACTAGCAAGATATACACAATCTATTGTAATGCATATTTTGCAAATATGAATTATTTTTCACTGAAGTTGCACACCCCCCCCTCCCCCTGCAGGGAATACTAATAAACCTGAGTATAGAGGAGGCTGGCATCAGTTTAATTACCCAGAGGATCATCTTCTTGACACTTTGAAGCCAGTTAAGCTGCTGCTTCCATTTTCTCCACTACTGGAGAAAATGTTTGCACCCTACTGAGCAAACAGGAACACAGTCTGGAGTTTATATTATATATATATATATTATAAATGATATATATTTTCAGCGTAGAAAATTGAAGACCACTGTTGGTGGAGGGGGGTGGGTTGGGGGAAGAAAAGAACAATGTCTATTATAACTCTAAACATTGCTTTCTGGAATGGATCCTTGAGGTTGGATTCTGTATCTGAGATGCTCTAAAATAACTTATTGAGGAATTCAAAAGCTTTTGCGAAGAGCTTTTTTTGGAATAAGCTGGAGCAGAAGAGTGCTCCTATACACTTGCTAGTGAGGAATAATAGTTCAAAGGTATATACGTTACTTTTAGTATCATTTAAACTGTGCAGGCAAATATTAAAAACATATCACCTTTAAAAAAAATGCTTTCTAATACTGTCTAAAACACTTAGAAGTGTTGGTTTAGTCAAAGAAGTATTGCTTTTATTAAATATGCTCAACTTAATTAGGTCTGTTCTAAACTAATCTCTGACCTATACATATATTCCTGCGAACTTGTGAGATGTGCACTTTTGCCTAACTCAGATTGCATTCAGCTAAATGTGAAGCTAAACATTCTGATGACTGAACATTGATTTTTGAGAGAGTGCTGCATTTGCTACATTTCAATTTGGATTATATGAAAATTGGACTCCTGTTTGGAGTCAAGTTCTCTCAGAAGGAAACTTATTTTTTTAATAGAGAAGAATAAATGGTATAGAGAGCTATAAAATCAGAAGCAGAGTATATTGTTTGGAAAGAGTTTCAGATATTGATGTGTTTCAGGGTTTTCAGTATAACCAAGTCTCCAAAACTGACTGCCACTATGATGTGCAGGAGACTTTGGCAGCAGTGATTCTTCAAGTAGTGCTGTCTTGCTGTTCAGCCTGTCACTTGGTGTTTGGAGTGTCAGCACTGACCAAAAGTAAAATTGTTTAGGATTTTTATTTTTTTTTTTTGCACCAGCTTTCGGTGGGTGTTCATATTCATTGACTTCAAAGACCTCTAATGATTTTAAAATTAGCTCAAGGTGCCATGTATTTTTTTCCATTTTTTTTTTTTTTAGTGCGTTAGATAGCCAGTGTGTAAAAGCTAATGAGGAAAGTGTCACAACAAAGCAAAATGATCTTTTAGAGGTGCAAAGCTTGTAAGGAACATAATTTAACTTGATGTCATGACAAGTTCTTTGCCTCCAGTATCCTTTCAGGGAACAATCTCCTTTTGAGTGAAAAAAAAGCCTTCTTTATAATACATGGATGAACTTTGTTTTAAACCAAGACTTCATTACATTTTGTAGAAATTATTCTTTAGCAGGCAAGTTCTGTAATACCTTACGCATAGGAGCTTTATTCAAAGTAACACACTTTTGTTTTCCTTATGCCTTATCAAATTAGTTTTTTGGGAACTGCATGCCTTTGGAAATTGTTTTATAGCAAAGAAATTCATTGTAGCAGTGGTTGTCAGGCCAGTGAAATACTTAAAATATTCAATTCTGTTGTAAAATTCTTATGAGAGGAAGAAAAGAGAAATACATTAAAGTTGATCATGAAATCACAGGAAGATTTAGTCAACTTAAAATTATTAAACTCTACAGTGCCACATTGTCTTGCACCTTGAGGTAGGAAGAAGTTGAAAATACATCTACATAAGCCCTGTTTTGAGAATGAAATAGGGACTCTAGAGGTTGCTGATGGTGTTATGCCTAGTATTAATTTCATTCAGAAACATTTGGTCTTGAACAGAGTTACAGAGCTCACTGGTATCTGTAATGGGAGGACAGCCATTAGGCTGGGGTGGCTGCAGAGCCTTGCCCTGAGAAAGGGCTGGTGCAGCAGGAGAGCAGGTGGCAGCCTTTGGGGCTGGGGTGCCTGGGCTGGGTGAGCCCCAAAGCCCGAGGGGTGGATGTGTGTGTGTGTGGAGGTTGGGATAAGTGGGGAAACCCAAGTTGATTGGAAAACCCCACTGCCTGGGTATGACTAGGAAGGTTGGGAAGTGTGGCAGCCCCCACAGACTTCTCCCTTCTCCCTAGGACAGAGCTACTCCTTGGCCCAATGGTGCCTGGCTTTGTGTTGCTCTTCCTTCCCAGGTGCAGGCCTTGTGTTTGCCCTGGCTGAAATTCATAAGGTTCCCACTGATCTGCTCCCCCAGCATGCCTGGGGCCCTCTGAGTGGCAGCTCTGCCCAGGACTGTGTTGGCTGCCTCTTGGAGAAGCAAAGCGGTACCAAAGTTAGAGATAAATTTGTATCAGTATCCTTGTGAATTAAATGAACGTCCATTTTTTATTTTCACATGCTTTCACTTCCAAGACACTGTTATGTTTTGTAAAGAGTAGACTGAAAGCAATATGATGTTACAAAAACTAACGATGAATAATCAGGAGCATTCAGCTAGCTGGTGGTGTTATAGCTATCATGACAGGGTTTGGGGTGTTGGTTTTTTTTTATGAGAGGGGTAGCACTATTACAGAAGATACAGAATTGAGGAAACTCTGTGTGCTGATGCTTAACCACCACAGGGTGTTACTGCTACAGAGAATAATTCTTGTGAGAGATTATGCTAATAGGTAGAAAGGGAATAGCTGTCCTTGAGCACAGGCAGGCTAGAGTACCATGAAAATGCTACTTGGATTTTGGTTGGTATTTAATATGCATCTCTTGGGGTGAATGTTTTCAAGACAAAGTAAACAAGGATAGGGCTGCTGAAGTCCAGCCTTAGTGGTATATCAGCAGAAAATACTAATGAGCCTTGCAATTTTGTTTTCAATATAATGTTTGCTTTTATAATGGATACTGTCTTACCTACCTCTGCCCATAGGAGGATTTAGCTCTTTACAATGATACCAATAACATTATATTATGCGAAATAGATCTGTGGAGCTGGCATGTTTTATAGAGCCATTTTTATTGATAATGTTAGTATTCAAAATCCTCATGTGGAGTGATCATTAAAGCTCATTTAAAAACCCTCAGAGGGTTGCTTATAGCTCAAATACAGTGCAAGGAATTTAATTCTTAATTAAATACAGAGGGATATATGTAATAGAATTTGCAGTTACAGTGCATTTCTTGATTGTGAATCTATAATACAATATTGTTTCTTCAGAGATTTGAAAAGATGCCATTAATGTAAGAGATGAAAGTATTCATTAAATCAGTGGTGCAGCACTGGGCTCTTAATTAGATAAAAAGAGACTTAGAACTAGGTAGGTGCTGCACTGCTGCCTTTTTTAGCTTCCTCTACTGGTCATGGTGGTGATACTTTGATAGCGAATTCAGTATTTTGACAAAGTGCAAAACTTAATCCTCTAAGTCATATTCCTTGCTCTAAGAGCTGTAAGAAAGTGACAAATAGTACTCTAGAATTTATCCATGGCTAAAGTGTAGATTTTACCAATGTTAATGGTTAAGATTTTTTTTTTCTCTTGTTGGTCAACAGAGATCTTAAAAAGGCTAGTGCTAAAATTTACTAGTATTTGTATTTATTTACAAAATATAACTAGATTTCTAACACTACTGACTTGATCCCATCTATTTAAGGGTATATATAGTTGGTGTGAGCCATACACTTTTTGATGCTATTCTCTTTTAGATCTAGATTAATTTTTTAGCAGATGTTTTAAAGGGACAGAGAGGGAAATACATTTAAGTAATCTGAAACAGTCTGCAAGTTTGTGTCTTTTTAGCTGGATTGCTATTTTGAAGTCACAAATAATTGAAATACTTAAAATATTTTGTCATTTTTTTTAAACACATGAAATGTTCGTAAATGTAAATGTTTATTTCAGTATTATTTAAAGAATTTATTTGAAAGAGCTCAAAACTCAACAGAGTACTTAATTTTGGTTGATCAGGGGACTTTTGCTCAATGATTGGTATTGCATGAAACAAAAAGAAGTCAGTTTCAGTTCTACCCTGATCTGTGCTTATTCTTCCTGTTGCTCTGCTTTGATAACTTGCTAAAGTTTGAGTATGGGGAAGGCTACTTATATCTGTATGCATAAGAGATGCATAAGATTCTTGCTATACACAGGTCATGGAAAATGAAAGTACTAGAAGTTACAGTTCTGCTTGTGTCACTGATTTCACTCTGGAATGATATTAAACTCTGGTTTGCTAGCAAGAACAATGAGCACATACTGGAATGGTTCTCTGCTTTGGAAAGGGTCTTTTTAGAAACAAAATTGCCTGCTCATTGTACCTGAATTCATGCAGCATGAATTCAAGTGCATCAGTGGGGTGCTCCATTTGAAACCAAATCTGAAATCATGCATTGGGGTTGCATTTGGTGTACCCTGTGTGGAAGAGGGCACCAAGTTCTCCACTGCTGGTGTCCTATTTTAAAATAAATAGATAGGATAACTGATGGCCTCAGAAATGCTTTAATGCTATACTTTATCAGACAGAGCAATTCTGTAACCTGTAAAAACTAGTTTAGGTTATTTACCTAGATTTCTAGGAAAGGTATAGGTGTACTGCAAAATCTGTTTGTTCTAACGCAGGGATTGTCAGTCTCTGGTTTGGGGAGTTATTTTAACAGAGATGAGTTGGAATAGCAATACCTACTAAAGAAAGGCAGCTAACATAAACCCTCTAATTATCTGAAAAACTTTAGGCTGTACATTCCACACTGTAATTACCTCAAAATGACTAGCTAGGCTGGACAAAATGGTTTTCTTTGGCATTCTGCTTTATGCCTCTAGCTTGAAAGAGAAATTAAACCTGCAAACACTGGAAGTACTGTCAAAACAAGACAACCGAAACAAGAAACAAGCTGCTTTTTAATTTCTATGGATTTTTCTCAAACTTTTTCAACTTGCTTTCTGTAAAATAACTGCAACAAGCTATATAACTTACTATTCATCTTGATTAAAATCCAGGATATTGTGCAAGGAGTTGAAAATCAACAAAGTTGAACATAAGTCAAAAGACCAGAATCTGGAAGTTGAGAGTATTTAAGTACAAACACACTAGGAAGTATTTCAGCCTCTGTTCCAGTATCAAGGGCAGAAATACGGAGCCTTCCAGTCATCTGAGGGAGACCTCTCTTGCAAAGAGACCTGCGGGACACATCTGTGATGTGTGGCTTTTCTTAAGTTAGCTCTCGGTACAGACAGAGGAGACAATTGGTAGCACAGTCATGGCTATTCATGTCAAGAAACTATGAACTCAAAGAAATGCTCAGATATCAGTGATATTGAACAAGTTATAAATTTAAATTGGGCCTATACCAATTTAACTGTACCAGACCAGTTAATAGTTGGCCATGAGTGGATCCCCAAAGCAGGCTTGAATGTTTCCAGGTCAACTGGATGTCAGAGGAGTTCAGATATTGCTTCTAGTTTTGATTTATGATGAGCACTAGTAGAGTCCTAGCAGCTCTTTAGACTTGACTAGTGAAGAGAGAATGGATTTAGATGCTGAAGCAGGTTATCTGGGCTCTTTAAGTTCATCTAGTATGCTGCTGGACACTTCACAGACAAGGGCATTCTGAACTGCTCCTAAGCTCTTAATTTACAGTATTCCAGAAGCTCGTGATATATTTAAGGTTGGCAGTAAGTGAGGAACTACTAAGTAAGACGGATTTTTAAGTGTTTGCTCTCAAGTTGCTTATTTGTACAGTCTCCATTGCCGTTGCTCTGCTTCAAAGCCTCTGTTTCTGAAGCTTGTGTCAATCTGTGGAAGTTGTTTGACACAGGGAATGCAGATGGCTTCCCTGTAGTACACCTTGAAAGAAATTTCAAGGAATGCTGCACACACCCCTTCCTTTTTTTTTCTTTTTTTTTTCCCCAAAGTGTGATTATTTGGAATGCAGTACAGAGTATCACACTCAGACAGATATGAATCTGTGCTCAGACAACACAAAAGGGTGTTAAAAATGGAAACATACCCCACTCTGAAATCCACTTATTGACAGGTGTAGAACTTTTTTCTCTGCTGTGAGGCTGGTCTGCAGGGCATCTAGAAAGGAGCACAGAAGAAAGGAACAGTAAATCCAGTTTCCCTAAGGGCAGACTGACCATCTGACCTAAAAGCTCACTCACCATTAAGGCAATTATTAATGTAATGTGTTGGATGCACATATAATCTTGTAATGTGTTGGATGCACATATAATCTGGATGCACATAAAAAAACCCCTATCTAGGTGCAAAAGCTGTAGTCTCATCTTTCTTTCACAGCTGAAAGGGTCATACCCTGAACATCTAGCTGGGGATAAAAAATGAAAGCAGTGTCTGGATTTTCTAGAGTATGAGTTATGTAATGGATTTTTATGACTTTGCTTTTTTATGTACTATTCTTCAGATGTCAGCTTTTAGAGGTTTGGAAAATATCTGTAGAATCAGATCAGACCTTGCTCAGCATTACTGCATCAGTTTCAGTTTGTATGTTCTAGGTTGGCAGTTGTACCTGAAGGCACCATGTTTGAGAGGTGTGGTGTGTAATTGTTCCTCCCCTTGTCTTAGAGAGGCTGTTTCAGATGGACAACTGAATGGTAGTTTTCTTTGACTAAAATTCAGGAAATAGAAACTATTTCTACAGCATAATGCTTAGTGGTTAATGCTTCATGACACCTTGCATTTCTTTAATGCTTCTGTTTTTTTAGCAGCTTGAATAACAATCTAAAGTTCATTGATCATGCAAGGAAAAGGGACATAGAAGCTACTTTTGACAGCTTTATAGTAATATTACTGTTTCTTGAAACCATTCACTAAAAATGATACTGTGATGTTACTCAGTAGGTGATACAGCATCACTAGTATCAGTGAATCTAACAGAAGACAACATGATGTCTGCTGCAATATGTCTTTGTAAATAACATTTTCTTTCACCCATGGGGCCAAGATTTGGAGTGAACAAAAAGAACCAGTAATTTTAGAAGTGAAAGAAAAGACAAGGAGAAATAAGTAGACAAGAAAAGGACTTTGTATGTGCATAGAAACATAAAGAAATCTGAATGGTGATGAAAAGTTGGCAGAACTTTTCAGGTAGTTTTTTATTTTATTACTTTTTTTTTCCCCATTGATCTCTGCAACAAAAGGGAGACTATTTTGTTATTTATTTTAAAAAAATTATCTTTATGTTGCTTGCTTTAACTGTTATATGGTCCCTAAGAAAACCCAGCAAGTGTGAAGGATGTTCATTCTTCTTGAACTTCCTGAAGTATTCAAGAGCAAATGAGTAGGTTATGACTTTCAAGCCTTAGCAGCCTGTGAATGAGAGATTCAGCTACAGTGTTTTCTGAAGAAGCAGAGATCATATGCAATCTAAAGACTAGAAAAAAATAATAATCAGAGTTGCTACTTGAGTAAGTAGTAAATATGTCCATGTTAGAGCTGGATAGATGAACTTAAAGGAAAAGTAACTGCTTGATTTTAATTTTTTTTAAGACTAAAATGCTGTTGTAATGATTGAACTAATTATTTAAATATTATGATATCTCTTACCAGAAATGTGAAAGTTTAAACATGATATTCAAGCCTGTATATTTCTTTTACAAATATTGGAAATATTATGAAAATTTTTCTAAATCTAGATCATTTTTCTTACAGAAAATATTTTTTTTTTTCAGAGCACTTGGAAAATACTTGTCACCAAAACATAAAGAAAGGTTATAGGCTTGAACAAGAAAGGCCATGAGCGATGAATCTTTGAAGTTGTTTAGGTATAGGGAAGAAAGATCATAGTGGGTCAAACCAGTGATTTGCTAGATGTGATATCCTGTCTCTGGCATGCTGGGTATTGTCAGAGTGCTTCTGTAATTCACCATACATATATATATATATGTATATGTGTATCTGAAAGGGTATTGTGAATGAGTTCTATAGGGACACCTGGAGGATATTACTTTGAGACAAGAGTTATCTTTAAAAACACTTGATTTTTTTTTTTTCACAGATCTAGTTGTGAACAATGTCATCCCCTTCTCCCATATATATAATTTTCTGTTTAATGCAAAGGATTTGATTAGAAATTTCAGTCTTCCTGATACATACCACTAACTTTAATATTTCAAAGAACATGGAAAATTCTTAAACTAAGCATGATCTTATTTATTATTTAGCATATGGTAAATGTTAGTTCTGGGATGTAAGCTTGGATTCCAAAAATATTTCAGTGCAGTGTTATTGAAAGGAGATGGTCCCTTTTTGTAAGGAAAATCATAAATTTTCTTTTCTTTCTGAACATAATTTTAGAGATCAGTGATAGGAAGCAATATATTCAATTCAAAATATGACATAGTCTTTCATTTGTGATGACATAGTGGTGGGGGAAAAAAGCATATTCTCAGCAGAAGATAATGACAAACTACTTTTTAACCTATTTAATTTGTTGGATGTCAGATTGGTTTTTTGCTAGAAAGTTTTATATTCTTTTATCTGAAGCTGGTTTTCCAGGAGAATCCTCTTTCTAGATGAGCTTATATTTTCAAACAAATTCTCTTGTCAATATTATTTTTTTAAGGGATCCCAAAGACAGCATGGCTCCCTGCCTTTGCTATTTCATGCTTTATGGAGGAGGGGAAAAAATAAGGAAAAACAAGAAAATGAGATATGGGCTCTGAGCTACTTTTTCCATGAAATAAGAAAGCAAAACCCAGAGATCTAACTACACTGATAGTCTGCCTTTGACAGAGGTCAATACTGGATGCCAAGCCAGAGCAACCACATCTGATTTTTCCTACCTCTTTCTCCTTGCTTTCAGTGTGTTCTAGAGAGGAGACATCATATCCAGCTACAGCTATTGGTATTTGTCACTTTACCTTCAATTGAGCAGTGAGAAATTGCTTATGACAATAAAAACATTCTCATACAACTGCTTTTCCCCACTCTAGTCTATTCCTGTTTATGAGCTGGGGCAAAATTGCTTAAGCTTTCTTTCAATGTTTTCCATTTTGACCCATCTGCTGATCCACGCTCTGTCTTAAATGAACTGCTGATCCTCTTCTTTGTCATTCTGCACCTTGCCATCCTTCAGGTAATTCCTACCCCATTTAAAAAATGTTCCAGTGCTAAACATTGTGCATCATTTGCTGGACATGACTGTTTTTACAAGCAGAGTCCATATTTTTCTTTTTGCACTTTTTTATCCAGAGAGTATGTTTGCAGCGCCAGGATTGTCTCCTATTTTGCCTGTAAGTTTTGGTGTAAAAAAGTCAAGCTGTTTATTTGCTTTCTGGTGCTGCCACATTAATAGGAAAAGCTCTATGGAAGGTATAGAAAAATAATTCAAGATATAATAAGATTTTGACTGCCCCAAAATAAAAGGGCTAACCTAGTGCACCTAGTGTGGAAGTAGGATGGAATAACTTTGATAAATGAAACCTTAATTATTAACTTTTCTGAATTAAAGAGAGAGAAAAATCAGAAGCAGATCATGCAGGCAATTCTTGGGTAATGAATACACTCACTGAGACAAAAATGGGAACTACTGAAGACTTGCTTAAAATACTGAAGCATACTGTGCTGCTGATCTTTAGCTGTCTTAAGTCAAAAAAGTGAAAATTGAAGGAGAAGCATCTATTAGTTAGCATTTCAAAGGAATGAGATGGGCATATAACAAGGCCATAAAATATAAATATATAATGTTATCATTGTCAGAAATTGTTTAGGTAGTAGGTGGACAAGTTGATGTCAATATATAACCTAGGATTGCAGAAATACTAGGGGGGAAAAAAACGGCTGATAAACTCCACAGATCAAACAAAGTCAGGAAATCAACAGAAATTGAATCTAATCCTAATAGCCTTGAAATAGAATAGAGAAAGGCAGTGGAGGGTAAGAGACAGTTATTGAATTAAAAAAATCAGAATTAATATAACAACATGATTCTATTCAGCAGTAATAGGAGGCAGGAAAGAGAATGGAACTGCAGAAACTGCACTGATGGATGTGTGGCACTGAGCAGAGGGCATAAGTAAAAAAGAGAAGGAGGATGGAAAATTAAACAGAACAATTGAAGTTACCTGATAAGAATATACAGATGTTCATAAAGTGGAAGCTTTTTGTACGTTCAACAGCCTGATGCAAAATTCAAAGATGAGCTGCCACCCTTGCCTTCTTCCCTGTTATACAAGGAGGGTTATCTTGCAGCAGCTGAACCAAGAGGTTACAAAGATAACGTTAATGTGACCATGTTATCTTTCTGTTGCTGGAGAAAACATAATTACTCCGTGAAAAAAAAAAAAAACAGAAAACTACCCCAACCCTCTATTTTAGTTTTTTTTTCCCTGCAGCAACGCAGAAGTACATTGGTAAATAAATGACACGATGGGTATTGGCGGAGCTATTCCCAACTGTTCAGACTGGGGACTAGTAGCTGGAGAAGCAGTGAAGAAGGCAGTGCCTATTCTGTGTCTTCCATCTTACTGAGGCAAAGCTTGGGCACTGGCATCTCTATTCGCCTCAGTTCAGGGAAGTTTGTGCGATCTTTTTCCTACTTGGCTTTTTCTCTTTGATCAGATTTGACACGAGAAGCAAGGGTGAGAGTCTTTGTTTAGAAAAAAACTTTCTAGACCCTGTGCTCCACTGGTTAACTCCCTTTATTGTTGTTGTGCTTGCACTGAAAGCATTTCATACCCTTCCAGAAGAGGCAAAAATAGATTCCACGTTTGGCATGTGCACAGATAATGTTTGGTTCAGTACAGTTTCTTCAGGAAGAGAAGCAATCTGGCAGAATGACTTATGCAGATTCTTGGTGAATGAGCAAACTTCTCCTCTTATTTCTCTCCATCCCCATCTTGAAATTGCATTGCTTATGTACAAACACATCTAACTTTAATACTTATTACTTTCTAAAGATGATATTAAAATGATAAGGAAAAGGGGGAGGCAATTGGGATGGTGATGGTTTCCTGTGGTTAGCACCTGTGTTTTCAAAAGCAGCTAATAAGAAGCTAAAGAACAAACTGGAGTGAGACATCAAAAGAACACCAAATAAAACTGATAATGAATAACCTGAGAAGTAAATGATGGAAAGCAGCTAAACATGTGGAAATGGAATAGGAAATTTTGATATTTTTGGATATAATAGGTATTGACATAGCAAACCCTCAAATGATTATAATGAAGTAGAGCTCCTTACCAGTAGGGAAAAAATAGCATCCTATGTAGAGAAATAGGAGCCAAATGTGGAAAAGATTTTGTAAAGTTCTGGAGGTGACTTTTCCTGTCTTCTATGGTATAGGGCTATACTTCCTGCCTCATAATATCAAAGGAAGATACTGTCACTTGGAAATTCTTGTCTTACA
The DNA here is from genome assembly GCA_004320125.1 of Scolopax mira. Lineage (NCBI taxonomy): Eukaryota > Metazoa > Chordata > Aves > Charadriiformes > Scolopacidae > Scolopax > Scolopax mira. The sequence continues at coordinate 519,428 of BJBW01001994.1, forward strand.
AGAGATGGGAAGGATTACTCCTACAGCTCTCAAATCTAGTCTCTGTTCAGCTGCTGTGCAAAGCAACTTCCAGAAGGCTGGTCTGCTAAACAAACATACTGTTGCAATTTAAAAAAAATACAATTAAATAATTATACTTTTTTTTTTTTGTCTGGGTGGTTTTATTTTTGGACAAAACTAATGCTATAAACTGTTTAATTTGTAATTCTGGATTCATTTTAGTGAAATGGACCATCGTGCTAATATGTGGAGCTGTGCTGGGGTTTTTTTGCTTCTGCTTTGGTTTGAGCAGCTATTACTACTGTGACTTGACAGAAGAAGCCTAAAGAAGGAAAAATATTTCACAGTCATAGTTATTTATATCATCAGAGCACTAATGGCCTGTATGAGTGGACCTTGTAATTTTTTTTTTGTTCCCATCAGCACAAATCCAACTATTCTTCTGCTTTGTTCAAGTGCCGTTGGTTCAGATAATGATTTAAGATTAAAAGGTTGGAAGCCCTTGATGTTTGTTTATTTCATAAAATAGAGCTTGTTGCCAGGCTGCAATCCTACACAACTGGCATTTTAGCACCTATCACCTTTGCAAATTACATAGCATAAATGTTGAAAAATACTGTGAGAGAAGAATTCAGTAGATGCACGGACTTTTGCAGACAGCATTTCAGGAAGAGGTGGGATCATAAAGTCCCTCAGGCTCTCAGCACCAAAGGGATCTTCCTCCTTGATGTAAAGTAGCTCCTAATGTTAGAATGGGCAAGAACAGAATGGGAATGAAATGTTAAATTTAGGACTTATATGGGAGAGAGGCAACCCACAACTTTAGTAGGTACCTTCTTCAGCAGAGTAGGTAGATCATATCAATTGCACCAAAAAAAGCCATCACCAACAAGTGTGTGTTTAGCCTTGGCAGTATAAAAAGTGTTCAGACAAAACTTCTCCTGGATAGATCAGACTAGAATTTTTAAAAATGTAGATAAGAGAAGACTGGTATTCCAGTAGAAACTAAAATAATAGCCTCTGTATTTCATTTGTGTCATCATTCAAAGATGGAAAATGGTAAGAAATTACAGCATTTACATTTCCACTAAAGCTGAATGAAAACTGACTCTATTTCTAAGGAAGAATATCCACTACAATAACATTGCTATAAAGTAATCAGTTGGAATTATAATTGCAGAATTTATAACCTAAACCAAGGCAACCTGGATCCTTTCAATGTTCAATTTTTATGTTCATATTTTAATATCTCTGATGCTGATATTATTCTAATTTTATGGGCTTGAGGGAATGCCTGCACTAGTTGGAATGTTTTCGGGAAATGGGGTTTTATTTTTAGATCAAATGAATCTGATCCAGATAAAATCTAGACCTGAACTTGGGAATTACCTAGTCTTGAGCAATGAATAGCATATCTGAGAGAGATGAGTTGCATTTTTTATTTCACATGTTACTCAATATGCAGGGATACGTCAACGTGTCCAGTGTATTCTGCTTGTATTGACGTATTAATTTGTGGAAAGTTGCAGTATGTAGAAAGCATTAAAATATGCAGAATATCAGTTAGTGTTTTGGCCATAGCAAGAGCATTATTAATTGCATATGCTTACTAGTAGCTCATAGCAAAATTTTGTTAGTGGAGAAAAAGGAAGTGAAGACTTGTGTCCTTTATGGGAAAGGAGCGTGTCGTTTTAGCCATTCTATAGATTATCTAGCACTAACTCTGACTGTGCCTCGGAGGCACATCTGTTAAATGGTTTCATTGTATTATGCTAGTAATTTAGCTTTTCAACAGACTGTAGCTGGTAGTAGTACGGCGATAAATAAGGTCTGTTTTAATTCTCAATCTTGTATTTGAATTACTTTAAAACTTGAATTATTAATGGGACTCCTTGGGCAAAAGGGATGTGGCAAGTTATGTCCGCTAGGAGAAAACGGTGATGTTCTCCTCCACATAATTAATTTTTCCATATTTAAATGTCAATGTAGAGGTGAGTGGTCATAAGTTACAATGAGCGGTGCACAAAAGTTTCAGTGAAGTGTTGCCTTTAGGTCTTCAATCAGAGATTAATCTAGACTTAAATATTATTGGATTACTTTCAGTTTCTGTTTCTAAACAAAAGGAAGGCAAATACAATTTAAAATGTTTCTTCTTGCTGAAATAGTCTTTATAAGAAACAGCAACTTGTTAGCATATAAATTCCTTGGGTTTGGAGGGGACAATCAGTTTGGATTTTCAGGAATTAATGAGCCAGGTTTTTGGTCTTCAATTGTGCATTTCTTTAAGAGCACAACAAGGCATAATCAACATTACAATTTATTGCTAAATAGAGTATTTAAAATAAGCAGAGGATGACATATCTCCTCTAATATCAGTGCTTCAAAAAGCTAAGATTTCTTTTTTGGTGGAGAAAAAAAATTATTATCAAGACTTACTTATTTTAATGTAAAGTCCCTTTTCTATCAGGCCTTGTGTGTTGTGAGGTACACCTCTTTTTGTAAACTACTATGTTAGAAGTAATGCTTTATACTGTGAAGTACTCCTAGAAGAAATAGATTATTATTATTTTTTAATAGTAAGAAATGGAGCAATGAAACTTTTGTTCCCAACCCCCTACAGAACATTTTTAAACCTCACAAGAATGTGAAAAGCTGCATCCAATAGGCATGCTTACGTTAAAAAAAAGGCATTAAAATCTGGCTAGAATCTCTAAAGCTAGTGATCATCATTTTGTTTTGAAGAGGAGACAATGTAATTTAGAAGTCAATCTAACCAGGTTAAAAAAAGCTTTTGTGTGATTTGATGAAACTGATCAGCAGCTTTCACAGTGTCAGCATTGTAATCGACTAATCGGACTTTGTCTTCTAGGCACCAGGTTACATTGTTAGTGCTGTATCATCCAATGCTGAAAAATTGTATTATCTCCACTGCCGACACTCAGAGTCAAAGCAACCTTTACACTTCAGGATTTTAGCCATGATAAATCAAGAGAAATTCTTCCAGCTGTTGAAAGGGATCTTGAAGCAATTTTATACCCAAGCTCCAATCAGATAATGCTAATCTCTAAGGAGTACAATGATTCACAGGAGAAAATATTAATATTGCGGTTCACCCCAGGGGTGATTGCATTTTAATTTGATATCTTGTTTATTATCATTATCATCATCTTATCTATCGGGCTTTGAATGTATTTTGGGGACTTTGGAAAGAATGAATCTCGATAGATGTTGTTTGTTGCCATTTATAGCAATATGCCAAATGGCATATGCTCATTAGATATAGTTAAAGAAGATTAATTACCATATTTGGTGTGTGTGTGTGTGTGTCTGTATAGAAATTAAAGCTTCTTTATTAATTGTTTTGACTTCCCTGGCTTGTTGTAATGGTATGATTCTGGAATAGGAATATGGCATTCCTGCAACAATGCCTCATCTTTTCCAGTGCAAGGTGCCTGAATCAGCTTCCATTGGCATCAGAGTAAATTAATGAACTTGCACCTTCTTAAAATAGCTGTAACAATTTAATCAGCCTCAGGGGCTTGCTGGTGTGAAAATTTGATAATCATGCAAATTGAACCTTAAACTGAATGTTTTGTACTGGCATCGGCACACTCCAGAGTTAACTGCAGCTGTAATGCATAGAGTACCTAAAATATAACCAAGGCTGTACAAAACTTAAGTCCTTAGAGATTCTTTGAAAATGATACATGAAAAGTCATCTTTCACCTTGAAGTGGTAAACTGACATTTGAATGTAACAAAGTGCCTTAACAGCCTTAACACTTGGCTTTTAACTTATTCATTCTTTTTTAATGTGTCTCTCTATGCATGTACACACACGAATAAGTAAACCTAAACTTTATTTGTTTTTGTCAGTTGTTATGAATTAACATTTGTACCGCCCCAAAGGGATTGTTTTAGAAGGTATAATACTTAGTAATATACTTTCATCCTTCCAGTGAAGTATGCTGCCTGAGTGCCTATAAGAAAGAGATGCTGTGTCAGTTGCTTTACCAAAAGTGTTGGTTGAACTAAATTTATTTCAAAATGAGACTTTTAAACAGAAGCTATATAAGCAACACATATTCATCATCTCAAGGCCAGATGTCTTCTGGCCTCTCTAATGTAACTGATTTTGAAACTTTTGCCTATAATTTAGGCAGAAGTTTAAACCTGTGCTCATTAATCAACTTATGTTGCACCAGTTGCTGAATTCAGTTTTGAAATGTTTTAAATGTAGTATTTACCAGAGTGTTGGTTTCTATGGCTTTGCTTTAGGCAGTATGTGGAAAATGGCTGTGTTTACACTTCAGGACAGGTACAGTCAGCACCGTAATGCTCAGTCCTCATTCCCTGACAAACCCGGACAGGGAGGGCTGCAGGGAGGTGCAGAGAAACTTGCTGTTTTTCTGCATATCTGGACTTTCTGCTGTAGGAAACTAAAGTACATGTTTGTATCTTACCCTGGCATGCAGCTAGGCTGTGGTCAGGGCATGTGGTCCAGCACTGGGGCAAATATTAGCCAGAGCCAATAAAGCTCTGGGCTCTGAAATAGTACATATTTCTTTTACAAGAGCAAACAAGTTGTTTGACAGGCCGTAACAATAATGTCTGAGGCTTATAAATATCTGAAGGGCAGGTGAAACTATTGCTTAGACTGCTTGCTTTCTTGGTGTTCTTGTCTGAGCTGTTAAAATGTTGTTTTAAAAAGTGATTACAGTTCACTTAATATAAGAGCTCATATAAAAGTTGTCAGATATGAGGGGAACTTCCATAAAGCTTCTCTTTCACAGATTTCTCAAGGAATTAAAATTGGCTTCCTTGTCTTTAAGCAGGGATGAGAATAAACTATGGAAAGTTATGACACTTCATTTTTCACAAGCTTTTCCTATTTTGTCTGAATTTTACAGTGGCTTTTTTTTTTCATATTTGTCAATGACACGATGTTGGCCCCCCTATAGAAAATAACAAATGTGTTCCTTACATACGTGGGGTGATAGCGCTTCAGTATAATGAAAAGTATCTGGAGTTGAGACCTTTCTCATATATAGTAACCAACTTCTTGGCAGATAGAAGAGCTGTTGCATATGCAACAGAGGTATAAATCTTTTTTCTAGAAAAGTTTTCTTTTCATAGAATCTGTTTATCTATTGTGTTCATATCTTACTGCTTATCTTAAAGCAAGCCCCTAAACATCAAAGTAGCAGTGATTGCATTCACAGAAAGACAGAGGATGAAAGAACAACAGAAATGAAAAACCAGCAGTGAGGTAAAAGGATGTAAAAAGAAAAAATCTGCAAGAAGAATGTAGGAGGCACAGTGCTGCAGGCTGGCATTTCTGGACAGGCCCAAGTTCACTCATGGGAACGATGAAAACATGCTCACAGAGCCTCTCTGCAGTGACAAAAACTGTGAATTAATGTAAATCTGCTCTGTCAAAGCTGTGGAAACAATTGCAGCTGCATCTTTTTGTCTCCTGGGAAATATTAGGGGAGGTGACCTGGCTTGAGAGAGTAAAGTTCAGTCATCATTTCCATATGTTGTCCCAGGGCTTCTTATTCTGCCTCAAATCAGCTGAGGACATTCTGCTGCATTTTTAAACTCGTACAAGAGTCTAAATTTCAGAGCTACAGTGAGACCTATGCTGTCTGCAGTATCACCTTTAAAAGTTTAAATATTGTTGTGGAAATGAGATTATTCCCAGATTTTACATCACTTAACCTATGTGAGTAGAGGTAAAGGAAGAGAGGCATGACAACTTCAATATTAGTAAGATTCTAGAGCACATTTAGCACAGGGGTTAACTCTCATGAGTGGTTTTAGAGTAGGATTGGCCCTGTGCTCTTTTCTGAGGGTTCCATAAGCAGAGAGGCCAGAGTTGTTATAAGTCTCCTATTTTACTAGCATATACTGCTTGTCTGTGTGCTTTGTACTTTTTTAAAGCATTTTTTCTTCTTTTGTGCAGTGTAAACACGCACTCTTTATGGAATGACTTCACAGCAGTGACGCTAGATGTTTTGCACATTTAGCTCATCAACTTCTGCTGTCCTTAATTTTAGAGTTGGCCCTTGGCTTTTTTTGCAGCATGAGGCCCAGCAGCAGCACGAAACAGCGGCTGGTCACTTGGGGGTGAGAACATTATATGGTGAAAAGAGGCTGCACCAAGGGCTCAGAGTTTCCTATTTGATCTGACACCTCACAGGGAGCTGAAGCGACTATATATTTTTCCTAGAAACTGTTGCATTTGAGGGTTTAGATTTCAGTTTTAAACCTGTGAATGAAAGATAAATTATATCTGGCATTAGGTTGCTGTTAAGGATGGCGATACTCTCCATTGAATGCCTCAAGTCAGTTTTCCTGCATATTTTTGTTTGATGGATATTTTAGTTATTTTCTTAAAGTTAATTCCAAAGAATGCCCTGCCACCGCTGTCAAGATTTGAAATTGTAAAGGAATAATAATTCCTACTCCTGACTACTGCTATTTCATTCACTGACATCTTAGAATAACCACTACTCGTCTAATCAAATGCTGCTTGACCTGCAAACTTAGCATTTAGCCCCACACGAGGCAAGAGCTGAAACACAAATGTCAGATCTACTCACTAAGGTTTTTTTTTTTAAAATTTTCTTTATAAAACTGTCTCTAAATGGAGTAATATATTCTGAAAATGAATTTAATTAGTATTTAGATGAAATATCACATGCTTGAGCATTCTAGGGCTATTCTGACTGAGAAGAAATAGTAATTTTTCTTTTGGAAACCATGAGAGTTGCTTTGGGCATGAGAAAAAAATAGTCTTTCTGTCACTGAGAACAGTAGCTGATTCAGATCTCAGATAAAAAAAAATGCAATGTGTGGTTAATAATCTTCTGAAAAAGAGAGTATATTGGAAGCCAAATGTTTGTGTAAAATAGAATATTCTCTTTTATATTAAGTAAATCCTTCCGTTTCCCATAAGTACGGACAGCTGTGAGTGTGGGTTTAATTCCCCTCCACCTCCAGGCTCTAACCCCTGAAAATATTGTTCTGCATAAAGCTTTCATGAACAAACCTAATACAAAATGATACCCTGAATAATTAAATGGAAATTTGAAACAAAACAGATAGGAGTTCAGCGGAGGTCTGCTATATTTAAGATATGATTAAATTAATTGATACCTGATTATTTTTCAGTTTCCCAGAAAGCAAATTGCCTTTGAAATAAGCTTTGAATATTAATTTTGCACATTCAAACATTAATATCTACTTCTGCTCTGGTATCTGGAGTGCCATAAGAATGGTTCTTATCAACAGCACAGCTCAAAGTCATGATCAGAATAGAAACAGTAGCAGGAAACCAAGAAGCAAACCTTGACTAGCTGGGGTCTTAAAGGATTGATAGTGGAGAGGTATTTGGCCATATTTCATCCAAGAAATACAATATTTTGCAGGCTACTGATAGGCATTTTAAGTGCATAATGTGCTTTTATTTTTAGTCTACTTTTTTAGCCTACTACTAGGCTAAAACACAGTTGAACAAAAAAAGTTGAACTATGTAGTAATATAATACTGAAATACAAAGAAAAGACCTGAGTTATAGTCACGATTGTTCAACCTTAACTCATTTTAGTTAATCAAGATGACAGGGCAAATACAGTGCTATCTGAGAAGATATTCTGCATATAACTTCAAAACATCACTGGGGCCTATGATACTGTTCTGTGTTAACTGCAATGTTGGATTCAGAGAATTATGTGAAGACTTGATGCTGATTCAATGGCTGCTGACGCCAATGATGTACAGGAGTCTGCCACACTATTTTATGTGATCTAAATAAGATCTGCTCTGTATAGTGAGTGGAGTGCTCTGTTGTCAAGGCAGCAAAAATACAAATGTATAATTTTAAATTATAAAAGATATAATTATAAATTACAAAAATGTAATTGTAAAGAAATAGCTGATATTTGATTCATTAAGGCTATATATTTTAAAAGAAGGCAAATATTTAAAGTGACCATTTAATCACTGTCATGTACCACTAAAAGAACCCTCCATTATGTGTGTTTGAACGAATGATCTCTAAATGAGAATGTTCTGAAGTAAAGCAAAAAAAGGTATTAAGACCTCAACTAGCTGACATGCAGTTTCTTAAATATACTGTACCATTCCTCAAACTTGTGTTAAGGCATGGCTGCAATTTTCAGCACTCTAGGTGTGTTATTTCAAGGTAACTCCAATTTGTCATCTAGAAAGAATACTGTCTCTAAGCTTATATGGTACCTAAGGTCTAGCTATCACTAGGGGAGTGCTAAATGGAGACAATGAAGGGAAACGGAGAATGAAGTGAACACCCTCCTGAATGTCTTGCCTAGAAAAATGAAAAAATTCAGTGGGTACAAAAAAGTGAACAACCAAAAAAGGAAGACGTGTATAGTCCCCAAATACTAATTCCAGACTTTCCAAATATCCTGTAGCATGTGTAAAAAGTAGTTTTGAATAAAAGGTGACTAAGTTAAGTAATAAAGAGTAAGGTACAATCATCTAGAAAATGGTAGTCTTTTCTAACATGACACTTGTCAACACAACAGATATCTTTAGCAATAGAGGGAAGAAGTTTCAAACACAAAATTTTCCCTATGGAAATATGCATGCACTTTATATGTCTGCGTCTTCACTGATGCATTTTTAGGAAAAGAGTTAAAAGTCAGGCTTCTCAGCCTCGCTCATGTAATTCCTTGCAGGGAATTTCCTTAGTACCTTTCTCCTTTCTGTTCAGGAGAGGATTTTCAAGGAAGAGAGCCATCAGCTTTCCTCTTTACCTGGGAATTATCTGCCATCTTGTATCGCATCTACACTGCTCCATGCCCTATGGGAATCCTGAGAAAAGGAGCTATATTCCCACTTTGCTGGCACAGTATTTTATTCCTGCCTTTTAAAAGAGGTTTTCAATGTAATGAATCCCAAATACAATGTCAGCAAGACTTTTGAGAAGGTTCCTGAAGCTTTGGACTTTTTCTCCCTGCTGAAAAGACACCATGCTGAGTGTGCAGATTAGTAGGTTTGTATTCATCATAGATAGTGAATTAGGATAGAAGTTAATCTTATCTCCAAATATTTTCATAGATATTCAATATTACTGGTATTTAATTCTTTATCACAGGGAGATTTATTAGCAGTATCTTGTTGCCGGGACAACAGAAACAGTCTGTAGAATATAAAGTTTGGGAGTGGACTTTGCCTCTTTGTATTCATGTAAGACATGAATACAAAATATGGACATGGGACAAAATATGGACTTTGTCTCTTTGTATTCATGTAAGAGAGAATGAAGTGCATACCCACTTGGAATATATACTATTCCAACTACACAGAATTATTATCTTGTACACTAAATTACCAAAGCTCTTTGCCTTTGTGATTTCTTATAAGCTGGATCCTTAAATTATGTGCCTTCTGGTTGCTACTGCATAGTAGGATCAGTTTCTACCAGATAAATATTTTTCCTGTCTCAGAAGACAATTTTGAAAGTTGTTTGTCCCCTGCTCTTTTTATTCTATTATGTTATGTTTGTTGGAAATGGCTTTTCACTCCCTGATGATTACTTGTCACATAAGTCATAACAAGAGATGTGGATGAAAATGGCACAATAAGAAAAGTTCAATTGCTTTTTGTAGTATTCTGCATAACTGGCCTGCCACCTCTTCCTGATTTATAGTAAGGCTGGTTCAGTATAAACTGATTTGAAGAAGTTTTGGAAGTCTCTGAATTTTAAATTTTTCTGATTAATGTATATGTTTCTAACTCTAATCCAGATCCCATTGAAGTCTATGGCAATGCTGCCATCAATTCCTATGGTGCTGAAGTGGACTTATAATGAGCTATTTAACATTTCACTTATCTAAATTGTCACAGCTTGAAAGCTGTAGTAAAAGACTGGTGGGGTTTTGGAGTGACTTGAAGGGCCTGTAAATGTAATCAAATGTAATCAAAGAGACCAAATTGTGTGTGAGAAGCTGTTTCATCTCAATCTCTTTCATCTACAGAAACCTGATAGAATATGCTTAGTTAGATTCTGGCATACAAAAATGCATAGTCAAAAGCAGCATTTTGAATGACTCTTCTGAACAAAACCAGACAGATGAATAGTTTTACAGCTGAGCAGCTATAATTCAGTAGTTTTAACTTCTTCATCTTCTGTCACAAAACTGTTGAGAAAGTCTTGTTTGTAAATCATATCTAGCTTGGTTTTCTTATCTATAAAATAATGGACCCATACTTATCTGTCTTGCAGAAGATATGAAAATACATGTTCTAATATTTTTACAGTGTTTCAGAAGAGTGATGATAAATAAGATAGAGAACAAAAGCTATATATTATGATATCTTATGTGTTTAATATAAAAATTTGTCTCATATCTCTGATCTTAATGTGTAATTCAGAATTACATAGAATTACATAACACTTGATCTCAAATGTAAGAGGTTGGATTATTGTGGTTTTTTTCCTCTCTTTTTTCAGAAGCTTCTCTCAGATTCTAAAATTCAATTTTACTAAATACATCAAAAGATATAGCACTTCAAAAGAACAAATACATTGATGCGTGTTTTTTTTTTAAAAAACAACAAACTAAAAAACTCCTGATAAAATATGGAACAAATTGTGATAGTTATGTTAGGTACATTATGAAACAAGTGTGACTTCATCTTCTTTTGAAAAGATGTAATTATAGAAACTATAATAATAAAAGCACCAATGGGTATACTGTATATGTTACCACAGCAAGTGATCTGCAGCAAGGTGGGAGGACATGCTGTGCACATGATGTAGATTTGATCTTGGACTTACCAGGAGTTGTAGGCTAAAAAATAGCTTTCACAGGTAAACTTATATAATGTTCTACCTTGCATTTTGGGATTCTGAAAACCAGTTCAGAACTAGTACAACAGTAATAATCAAAGCTTGGCCAGATCATAGCATGTCTCTTCAGCCCCAGTGAATTGAATATGTTGAACGTGATTGTCTGTGTTCAGTTGAAACATCTGTGGTGTGTTTGTAAAAAAATGGATAAGTCATCTCTCTCCCCTTTTTTTCTTTATTCTGAGATTTCAGGCTAAGGTTCTTTGATAGTTTGTTTCCCTTTACTCAGACATGGTGTAGCAGAGTTACTCTAGGCCTCTTATCAGATAGACTATCTTTCTTCTCATGATCTTGCCCACAGTTAATTTAAAATGTTGATTGACAAAATTCAATTCTTAAATTAAAGTTGCCTTCTGTATCTTACTAGGAAGATTCTCTCATGACAAAGTTAAAATTCTAAGAGTGCCTGTAGGGTTTAGAGGCACTATAAGTGTGTGTATATATGTATATGTGTGTGTTTATTTTTTTGTTTGTTTAGCATTGGTTACTTGTGTGCAAAATGACTGTGCACATGGAATAAGAATTTTAAAATGTGAATCATATGGTTATGCTTGTAGTAATATGTATTGAACAAAATCTGTTTGAAGACCTTACACTGTGATGTCAGTACTATGAGATAAATTCCTGTGTCCAAGTAAACTGAAAAGGGGGAAGAAAAGGTATTTTTCCTGAATGCCAAATCTTTCCATTTCCCACTAGTCCTCATAAAGGCCAATTGTAGTTTCAACAAAGAAAACTGTTTTGAAAAATTCTGAATGTATCTTTCTATTATTGATGTATTTTTCTATGTGAAAGAACAGCCAATGCTTTGGGAGACTGGGCTGAACAAACTATTAGATAGGAAATTGATTTATGTTGGAAATCATCCAGAAAAGCAGCAAATTTAACTTGTAAGTGCTTATGAAGCTACACAGGGAAGTAATGAATAAGATTTACACTTTAGGATAAAAGGAGAAATATTAAGATATGGGAGGGTGTAAATCAGAATCTGATCACATCTTGTGTGAGAAAGATAATATAAGGAAATTACTCTTCATCAGGTTGAAAAGTTTGAGCATTGTAGTGATTTATTTATGAAACTGATAAAGGATAAACAAGAGGAAGCATAGGTCTCAAATTTAGAACAGTAACCTGAAGGAAAATTGACAATGATTCCTTAAAAGCTTGGAATCCCTGAGGTTGTCCTTAAGGCAACAATTTCTTAATTTCTTTTCACTGGGTGAAATAAATGCCAAAAAACAAACCACCAAAACCCAAAAAAGGGAGATTGACATCATCAGTGTATTCTGACTTTATTCTTTCAGTATCCAGGTGTATCTAGGCATAGAATATCACTTATAATGTGTCTTTTTCTTTTTTTTTTTTTTTTTAAAACTAGAGTCATGTTGCAATTTTAAGTATAGTGGGTCAAATGTAGTCTGATTTTGAGTGACTGCAATGCTATTATAACAGAAATGACAAAAGTCCAGGCAGTTGAGTTAACCTTAAGGTTTAGAAAAATTAGATGTGCGTTCCAATGGACACTTTATTCTGAATAAAGACAAAGCCACAAACAACTAAGAAAAGTAGTTTTAGATAGCTTTTTTTTTTTTTTTTTTTTTGCTTATGTGTCTATATTGTTAAAGTAATGAGTAAGCATATTGGAGACTCCCCTGATCTATGTAGTTGTAAAATCAAGGAAAGCAGAACTGTATCACACAGTTAAAGAAGAAAGGTAAGTATGACAATGTGGGGATAAACTCCTTCAGGATGATTTTACCGTTAGCGATGTTGAACTGGGCAAATAGAACAAAAAAACCACAATGAGGTAAATTTAACTTTTTTACAATGTTCATATATTCATAAACATGTGTGTAAATATAGAGGTGTGTATGTACATGTCTCCCAGGCCCTGGACACTTGCATGTGTATTTATACACACATTTCCCGGCTCCTGGTTGCATGGTAATGTTACTCAAAATATCTTTTAACGTATCAACAAAGTTACAAATGTCTGTCATTGACTCATGTGGGTTATTTAGTCTGTCTTATTAGATCAAAATCATGCATGTGTTCTGCTGAGAGAAAAATCAAGTGCATCTTAAAACTTGCATTTCCAATTGCTAATCAAAATTGTAGTCAATTCCAAAGCCTCTTGAAGTGAATACAAATATTTTTTTCCTGAACTTTGGATCTGAGCCATAAGGATTCTACAATGTGGCCTGATCTATCAATTTTTGCAAAAAGGGAGATGGAAGGTGTCATAAACCTGCCTCTGACCCATGGGATTTTGACCCTCAGAAATAATATGTAATGTTAATAACATAGTGCATAACAGTAAGCAGTAAAAAAGAAAAATGACTTATTGTTTTGCAGAGTAAAAGTATGCTCACTGCCAGTTCATAAGTTTACAAGTACGTTGTAATTTGTGCTAACACTGTTTTAAAAAAACAGCAAACATATTGTCAGCATGTCTGTGTGTGCAAATTGATTCCTTACGGCAATTTTCCAGTTGAAGATACAATTTCCGTAGCTGAGGCTGGCAATATTTGCAGACTGCCTGACTTCTAGCCACCATACTGTTAAGAATGGTTTGGCTTTTAAATTTTGTCTAATGACTAATACTCAAATTTACTGTTACCTTTTCAACCCCTTCTGTTGGACTAAATATAGTAAAATCAATAGGTCAGATTGTATAAAAAGCAGCAGAGAACCTAGTCTTCCAGAATAAATTTTGTGTGTATACACACACTTGTATATTGTGTGTATATGTAGGTATGGTATATAATATATAACTGTTCCTATGTGTTATATTTTAAATTAATGTTGTCAGTATTTTCTTACTGTTTATTACTATATGCAGCAAAATTTGTCCCTAGTGACCAACCACTATGCTAACTAAAACTGGTTATCTAATGAAAGTGATCTCAGAAATTGGAACCCAAATTTTTCTACAGAATAATTAGGAATACTTTGATCTTAATAACGGAGAAGTCTTTTCCCCCATAATAAATGTCCCACATTGATAATCAGTATACTGGAAGGAAGAAATGTATGTCACCAGAAGTTTGGTGGGTGTTTTATTTGCTTTTCCTGGTGGTGTTTTTTTGTGGTTGTGTGTTTTGGTGGTGTTTGCACAGCTCAAGGCTTTCTCAGTTTCTTCTTCTGCCCCTGCCAGTGAGTAGGCTGGAACATTATTTTTTTTTTTAAAGCTTAAGCCAAGTGAGGCAAAGGCAACCACTCACCATGTCCCACAAACAGACTGATGCCCAGCCAGCCTGTGAGCAACTGCTACTTTGGAAGATAAACCCCAAGTTTTTATTGTTGACCATGATATTATATGGCATGAAATATCCCTTTGGTTAATTTGAGCCATCTGTCCCAGCTCTATCCCCTCCCAGCTTCTTGCCCACCCCCAGCCTACTCACTGGCAGGGGCAGAGTAAGAAACTAAGAAAGCCTTGAGCTGTGCAAGCACCGCTCAGCAATAGCCCAAACATTGCTGTTACCAACACTGTTTTAGTTCAAAACACATCACCATATTGGCTCCTATGAAGAAAATGAACTCCATCTGGTCAGAGGCAGTCCAGCTCTCTTCTATTTTTATTCATCATGGACGTGTATAATGATGATTTCTTAGCAGCATTTCCCTATTAATTATTTTCTCTCAAATAGTTTTCCTCTTCACAAATTTGTTTCGGAGATTTACTTTATCTCTGAATTATTTTGTTGCATCTAAAAATCCTTCTCATAGACAGACCAGAATAATGCTCCACCTGAATGCATGTGGAAAAAAAGCCAAAAAAACCCAGCACACTTATGGTGTTTTCATTAATTGTGTTTTCCCAGTTTTTGCTGTCTCCATTGACATTGAACTTGACACTGTTTTAAACTCATTTGCCTACACCAAAGGCCTGTTTTTTCTCTCTGAGTTTGATGTAGTACATTTAAATTAAAACAGTATGACTCAGTAGTTCATATTACTTTGCTTATTAAGCATTACCTTGTGTTTGTCAAATCTGTATTTACTCTTTTACCTTTTTCTTTTTGCCTACATTTTCATATTGAACTTGGACTATTCATAGAAAGTGATGATATGAAAATATATAAAGTAACTTTGATTTTACGTGTGAGAATATTCACCCTCTTAAAATAATAGTGAAAATAATTAGTGAACTCATTAGGATCTCTTTAGGAAAGTCTATTGCAGTAGACTAATAGTGTAATGATCTTCCCTGGATTCTGTTGTACTGCTTCCTTGTGCAACAGGGAGGGCCAAAAGCACCTGTATTTCACATTCTTTAACCATGTACCAAAAAAGTGCATTTTTTCACTGCGAATAGTGTTTCCTAGAAAATCTTTACCTGCATTTTGTAAACATAACTGTCCTATGTAGAACTGGTGGAGCGATGATGTGAAAATCTGTTTGCAGACATGACCTGGTTTTCTATGTAGGGCTGCTTTCATGGGTGTCCGGGTAATTGTATTGAAGAAGTAGTACCATGGCTTCTCCTCTGTTAGGGTGACTGATTCGGTGTTGTCTGGGCTGGGGACTGAAGGGCAATGCTGCAGCTTCTCCTTAGGAATTGGTACAAAATACCAACTTTTGAAAGAAAAGTGGGAGACATCATATATCCAGGACATAAGGAAGTCTTCAGTGTATTTCTTCACACAGGCTCTGTATGGGAGTTTTTCTTGTTTACAGAGCCTGGAGAGTTAAAATCCCAGATCTGGTGGAGCAGTAACCGGAAGAATTGTTAAGTATTATAAATTTGTGTTTCCCCATTTTTAAATGCCTTGATTTCTGATAAAGTCTTACTGCTTGTACACGGAACAAGACTTCAGCTTTACCTTTGAAAGCTCCTCTTTCTGAAGACTTTGCTTTATGCTTGCACACTGTGCTCTACATATACAATAGCCTATTAAAGTTTCTACTAATAGGCTTTCTCCTGAAATTCTTCTTTGGATTGATAATAGTTCACAGGTGTTTTAGTGCTGGTATATTGCATTACAACTCTCTCTATGTGTTTGCAATACCTTTGATTTTCCATAGGCTCTTCATTTGTCTGGAGAGAAAACACGCCACTCTTAGTGCATTTGCTCACAATGTCTATGTCCTATTTGAACATCTACCTACCACTGATATATCATAGCAACTCGTTATTGAGGAAAAACTCTGCATATGCAGGATTAAATTTAAGTATGCACTGAAAGCCAAAAGATAGTGAAGAATGTGTTTAGAGCTAACTCCAAACTTGCCTGATTCAGCAAGTTCTTAAATAGCAATATTCTCATATTGCTGGTCAGAGGTCACATCATCTATTTATATAAGTTCTCTGTCATTTTCAGTTACAAAGTTTGCTGATACACAAGGATGTTGTATTCATAGACTACATATGAACAGCTCTGCTTTCAGTGATTTTCATACTCTGGATTTTCTACTGTAGCATATTTGGTGCTCTGTCAAGCAGTAACCTCAAATAAGCAACACATTGATTTACATTATTTTCTTTTCTCAATTATTCACTGTATCTTCTTCAAAAAACTCACTCCAGTTTTGATTATCTGTAGCTCTTCCTGTAACTCAAAAAGGTGAAATAAGCACTTATCCTTAAGCAGCAGTTACTGTTACAAAACACCCTCAATTATAAATTGCCTGTGTCCAGAGAAACGTATGTCAACAGCTTTGTGCTGATGTTGCAAAAGAAAATCCTGTTGAGGATCCTGTTGGCTTCCATAGCATTGTCTTAGTTGTAAATTCATCTGTCTAATATGAGGATAGAGAGAGACCTGGGGATGGTTTATGTTTTCTTTGCCTTCCATTTTAGTGATTTACTGTATACTAACCTCATACATATATCAGGGAAGTGGCGATCCATATTTAGTTTCAGAAATGTAAGGGATTATGTGAGATGCAGGGACTGGGGTCACAAAGTCTGTATGGAAGACATTTTGTTGCATGGAGAGTGAGCGTGGTTAGTTGCTGGATGGTGCTAATTATGAAGATTGAATCTGTTATGTGGTTAAGACACTGCTGTTTCAAGACTGTTTAGCAGGTCAGAACTTAATTTTTTCCTCTTTAATCAGACCGAAAGGGTGATGTGTGCCTGTGTCCAGATGGTATGAAATGGGAACATTATCCTTCCATGACCAGAGATAATGCTAAGAGTGGTAAAAGTTCCTTTAGTGTTCTTCCACATGTACTGCTCCAACTTACAACCCATGCTTGCTGGGTAAATTCACATCTGAGATCCTGCAGGCCAGATGTGGCCATTCAAGTATTTTACATAGTAGTACAGGCAAATTTTCTTTACAGCCTCCCACATGTAAAAGCCATTACTGTTCCAAATTCAATTGCAGATGATGTAGCTCCTCACAAGCATTCCCTCTGATGACATTTGGAAGTTACTGCAACTTCTGGAGGAAAAAACCACCACAAAAGTCCCCTGCATGACACCTTGAATATCGGGGAATAAGGAGGGAGAGGATTTCTGGAAAAGGGTTTGATGCACAGTATTCTCTGAGGCCTTTTCAGACAGCCTATAAACTAGGATGGAATGCAACCCTGTTTGACCAATGTGGTTGAGGTGGTCTCCTGGCATTATTCACAGGCAGCCTGGACTAATAGTAGGGTGTGTTCAGAGCACAGATTTTTGTATGTGCATAACATTAACTGTTTCCTTTGGATAGCAGAAAATGGAACAGCAGTTTTGGCTATTATTTTGCAAACAAGTGTGCTGGAAAGATGCAATTATAAATATGCCATTCTTAAGGTGGTTCTTGTCTGAAGGCTTTGCCAGCTCTGTAATTGCTCTCAGACTAATCAATTATACAAATTCTCTTTGTACAAGTCAGAACAAACTGCTAACCTGATTTCCTGATTATTGTCCTTTTTGTATTTTCTTAAAGATTTTAGTTTAATTCTTAGATGAACATAACTTTACCAGCACAGTGGATGCTTTCTGGAAAGCGGTCATTAATTATTATAATATATGACCTCAAGCATAGCTTCTGTCTTTAAAATATGCTTTTATATTAATCAATGATTAAATTTACCTTGCACTTCATTCTACATTTAACAAGTTATCCTTGTTGCTTGCTGTTTGTAAAAGGCAAATAAAATGCTTATGAACTTTTCATAGTACCTTCTTCCAAAGCTGTGAATGTCAGAAATAGATGATGATAAATTAAAGATATAGTCTGTAATTATTTAGGCGTGTGGGAGATTTTTTTGAGGCAAAACGTTCTTCCTGTATCAGTGTGAATACCTGTGAATCATGCTATGCACCAGACTGCAAATTTTAGTGACAGACCATGTATGCAGGTTAGTTTATATGCTCCCAAGCCCTTAATGAATTCAGCATTCAAGCCAAGTTTGATCACCAGCCTGCAATCTGGTCACTTATCTTTAGCATTCTGGCCTCAAACATTGGACTGTTCTGGAATTAAAAGAAATACAGAAGCATGTTCTTCTGAGAGCTGACATAGATATATAGATACGTATTTACATCTGTGTACCATCTGTCTTTCTGGGGCTGGTATGCAATCTACTGGCAGGCTGCTTCTTACTATGCATGGCCTCAGAACGTCTCTTAAGGTATCTCCTCTCAGCTTCCTTAATTTTTAATAGAGATACAGATACGGGCCTGCCTTACATTATGTATAAGTTGCATTTTTCTTGATGATGTATTTTAAGACTACTGGATGAATAGGTTTAATTGAAAAGAAAAACAACTAATCTCTTCTATCTTCCATGCTGATTGAAATTCTCTGGACTTCAGATAAAACTGAAATACAATAGAATAAACAGGACTAGAAGCACAGACCACTTATTTGTACTATGTTGCCAGTTTTGCATTAGCTTAGAAGTCACAAAAGAATCTTGCATGTGTTTCCCTAGATACAGAGACAGCAGAGAATCTTTCTGCGATGCAGCTTTTTTCATTTTTAAAGATTAATTTTTTTATTAAGGAATCTTGTTTCTCAAAAATTTTTCATGGGGAAAATCTTTTTTCCAACAAATATAATTTACTTGCACAAAATGCTATGACTTTTAAATAAAAATTTCATAGTGAAACTTGTTCGTTTTAATTTGAACTGAATATGTGGAATTTTAGCCACTTTATTCTACAAATGCTGAGCTATTTAAATGGTTGCTTCTGGAGTGACAGAAGTTTGCATGTCAGCTCTGCAGCCTTGATGTCAGCTTCCTATAGTCTAGGCTTTGACTAAGAGGCTTCCTATAGTCAAATGTAGCTCTAGGTTAGGTACAGTGGGAGTGGTTTCTGAAAGATGATGTAGAACAGGTGCTGTCTGCGGAAATGGTCACTTTTTGTATTGCACATGTTGGTAATTCAGATTCCCAGATAAACATAAGCTTACTAGATGAAATGTTTTATTCTGGCATAATATCCAAGTGTCTCATAAAAATGGTATTAGTTGTGAATACTCTTGCAGTCTTCAATGACACAAGCTCCCCTCAGTGGATTTCCTCTCATGTGAAACTCAACGACCACAAACTTGTGTACATATTAATGTATGATCCTTCACGAAGATGTTTGGACACAGGGTATTTCATGAAAATGACATCAAGAAGCATGAAACATTACTACCATTATAATGAAAATATTTAAATTTGATTTCATAGATTAAAGAGAAATGTTTGCTGTGGACATGAACTCAGGTCTTCTAGCATCTTTGTTTTATTACACTTTTGTGAGTATGTAATTAAACCGAAAAGACCAATTCAAGTGTTTAAAACAGCTACCCAGACTTTTTGATGAAGTGACAAGCATAGCTAACTTCAGGGTAGTGACCAAACTTGTTTTTAAAAACAAGTGAAAACATTTCCCATGATTGTTAATTTGGGATAGGATATGAAAGGTAAATTGAGAGCTCACAACTTCGGTGTAGAAACTAGCATACAATGCTATTGGATGAGTGCTGGTGTGAGAAACAAAACAGGTTTTCCTTGTTTGAATTTCTTACTACTGTTTTGATATGACTGTATTATGTTACGCTTCTGAAACTGGACTTATTTTTCAATGGTTGAAAAATCACCTATGGAATTAATTTAACTCTGTTCTTTTAGAAAATAAATTTCTTAGGACAGGAGAGAATTTACTTAAATTAATCCAGGAGGTTTTTCCTGAACTAGGAAAAGTGTGTGTGCCACAGTGGTATGTGCTATGTAATCTCTGCTTAGGTTCATTAAAACAGATTCAGTAACCATCAGCCTTAATTCTAAGTCATAGTTTAATCTTTACAGCATTGTAAAAATACCCATGAGGTTTTTGAATGTGTTTCAAGCCACAATGAATCTGAATCATGAAGTGGAACTACAAAGATTTGTTCTTGCTTCTTGACCCACATTGTTGCACATAATAAAATAATTCCTATTTCTCAGATTATCTCTTCATTGCAGTAAATGAAAGTGCGTATAGTCAGGGAGTAGCTCCAGAAAGCTGTAAATATTTTTAGTTATAGCATTTTAGCTCCTCTTTGCCATTGATACCAAACCATTTTGGAGGAGGCAGTGAAGGGGACTGAAAGAGAAATTAGCTATGACAAAAACTAGAGACTGAAAAACAACATGCTGCTTCCCCCTTTTATTACGTTTTTCCTGCAACATATACCATTTGGGAAGTTATGTGAGTGGAAATCCAAAGTATGTATCCTCTCTCCTTCCCCTTCAGTTTTGTCTCATAATTCTCTTGGCTTGGAGTATTCTTTCCTCTTAGATAATAGTGTTTATATTGTCAGTGAGCACAGGTTGCCCTTTAATCTCAGGCATGGCTGTACTCCCTTATTTCTGTAATGTAAAAAAAAAAAAAAGTTCATTCTATTCTTTAAGTATTTTTTTATCACTAGAATTAGTTATTGCTTGGCGGATCCATTGTTCATGTCAAGATGGGCTTGCACCTAGGTCTCTGGACTATACATCATTGGTGTTATTTTAAATGTAACTTTTGCTGTCATAATTTGATGGGACTTTCACTGTTTATGCTGTTCCACAGGTTAGCCAGGGCTAAAACGTTATGGAGGTAGTTAAAAAGAAAAGTGTTCTTCAATCAGGTTAGTAAGTGAAAAGATTTGGTATAATGTTTATAAATTGAAACTAAATCTTTAAGATAGCTTAAAAACAGAAAGAAGGCATATGTGATGTTAGAGGAGATGCATATGTGGAAATGATTGATACAGTCTTCCCAGAAAACTTCCTTTCTCTCATCTTTGAGACACAGTAAAACAGGATCTTCACTTTTCGGGTCCTCTGGGGGAGTTTGCTTCCTTGAAGTGCCTGGAGGACTGGATCCAGCAGTGGATACCTTGAGGGCAATCGGGGGGGAATGGGGGGTGGGTATCCCTATGTGCCTGTGCTCTGCTCCTCTCATGCTTTCCTCAGAGTCTGCTACTAGTCCCTGTGAACAACAGGTGTCAGGGTTAGATGGACCTTTAGTAAGGCAGTCTTTAGGAAGTAATTTGAAACTTCTTGATGCTCAGCATTTTTTAAAATTAAGCTAGCTGTTTGGCTGTCTAAAAGGAGATGACAGCGCCTAAACATTGAAGTCTTGTATTGAAAATCCTCAATGAAGTTTACGATTACTGATATTTAAATATAATTCAAGAAGCCTTAGCATGGAAATGCAACAGAAAATGTAATAAGAACAAAGAAACAAACACTTTTTAATTAAATAGAAACACTTTTGTAATTGGCAGATAACTTTCCCCTGGAGACCTCTAAAATATGCAAAAAATACTACTGTACACAGAATAAAATCTCACAACAAAAAGAGTTTTCTCTTTAGACTCAGTGCAGCACAAAAGAGAGCTCTGAAGGAGTCAGCTTGCTGCCAAAATAATTTTCCAACACTCCTTCCTCATTTCTTCCCTTTTCATTGGTTCAGTAGCTTATGAGCATAATTTGTTCTTCTTTTATGTTTTTGTGTAGGAAAAAGGATAAAAGATTGAAGACAATGTGATAAGTTCCCTGAGGGCTCTTGTTTCAAGAATGAACCCTGATTTTTTTGATGTAGGATAGAATTATTTTTTTCCTCTGTCTGAAAGCACATCTGCCTCCCCTGACTACTGTGACAAAAGCTTTGCACCTATATTGTTGCATTTACTGGGGAATCTGCTGTAGACTCACATTTCTTGAAACCCCAGCACTGCAGTGTATGGATTTAACACATGCTCTGGGTGAGGGATGCCTCAAAACTGTTCTTCATGCAGTTCAGGCTGAGCTAAACTTTCCCTTTAAACAAAGAGAACAAAGACTTATCTCCCATATCTACAGTAACCTGTAAATGATATTGCTTAAAACTCACCCCCCAGGGCCAGTGAATGTTAAGGCTACATCAGAAAAGTCTGCCTGTCTCTCTTGCCCTAATGGGTGCTTTCTGACAGAGTTGCAGGCAGGGTTTCCTTATGTTGCGTACCATATGTTGCACCTGTGAAAGGTAATATACTGATAGGCTCATGATCCTTCCATAGACTGAAAGCATCAGTGTTTCAGTATATTTCGGAAGCTGGTGGTGTCAGAAGAAAAAAGTAAAAAAAAAAAAAAAGCAAAAGGCACTGTATAGTCTATCAGTTTCCTACCCATCCCCTCACCAATCATTCAAAAACATGGTGGTATTAAACAGTCATCTAGTCTGCTCATTGACACTTTATGTTGGGAGTATATTTACAAAATTCTAAAAGGGTTAATGGGTATTAATTAAGAATGAATAGTTTGAGTGATAGTAACAGTGTAGTGGCATTTCTCCTGGGTTGCTTATATCACTGAGAAACCCAGGCAGAATGCCAAGCTAATATAGCTATGCAGATCTTCTGAAATTTGGATATTTCTGCAGGGTTATACTTTGTGCTATGTTGAAATCTCCTTACACACCGAATTATTGTGTGACTGGCTTTACCATATCTGCACAGAGGAGTCAGATGACTACAATAAACAATCAGGACTAATTTGATACTGAAAGAGCATCTAATGTGTATCAAATTTGTCTCATGTTCTATAATGACATTTTGATTGTCCTTTTACAAAAATACCTCTGGTTGCAAACAACCTATTGACATAATAGATTATGTCACAATCCATAGTGTTTGAACTCTTAAAGATTAAATCTTCATTAAACTTCCATAAGCTCTTTACAAATGCTCCTTCAAAACAAGGTGTGGGAAAACATGACAAGCTGTTCTGTCACTTGGTCCTGTTCACTTTGTCTGCCCTGAGATAAAGAAAAGTACAATTGAATTCAAACAGGTATAGAGGCCATTCAGCAGATTACTGGAGCACACGCTTCAAGTCTCAGTTACGGTGGTGCTGAATACCAATGAGGACAGAGAAACGATAACCCCCGCATGTTGTTATGGACATACAAGCATTGTCATTACTATCATCATTATTGTCATAATCATCTTAGCCCACAGAGTCCAGCTGATTCTGGAACCATAAAAATTATACATAAGCAGATATTTCCTAGTGTTTGTATTCAGTATTTGTATTAGAGTTTGTAATTTTTTTTTTATGTTATGTAAAAGGAGGACATGTGTAGGGCCATATATTCAAGGTTTAAAAATGCTGATTTATGATTACATCACAGTTTGTTTGTTCATACACTTTTGATTAGGTAAAAAAAAAATATATATATATTCACAAGTACTCTTTCAAGAATGGATAGATACAAGTAAGTCTCCAACTAAATGTTTTATATTTTGTCTGTAAATGTTATACTTTGCATACAATAAATCTTCATAAGAGTTTTATTAAATATTTTTAAAGGGATTTATACTTAAAACCAAGCATCTCATGTATGTAAACAGAGCTTATTTTATTTCTGGGGTACGTAGCTGTGAATACCTGCTATGCAAGCTGTAGTATTATCAGGTGGAAAATAATAGAATTTGTTCATTTATTTAGGAACCTTATGAAGACTACATCCATGGAATTATTGGAAAAAAAATATTGTTCAGGGTAGAGACAGAACATTGTGGGGAAGTTCAACTAATTGTTGAATACTTAGGATGGAGCACAGAATTAGGAGATGGTTTTGAAAGATTAAAATTGTTGGCAGGAGGAAAGGTGCTTTCATGGGATCATCAGTCTGGGAGATAATGATTGGTATTATGCAAAAATGTGTACAGCCTGTGAAAGTGGCAAGGAAAATAGTTTGTGTCCGTCCCCCCCCCGCTCCAAATTCTGAAGAGGAAAATGGAAAATGTGATAATATTTTCTTGTCTATTTCTTACATTCTTTGTAATGTAACTTTGGAACAAAATTTTGGGACTAAATAAAAGGCAAACTATTAACACCATTTTTCTATGCAAATTCAACATTTGCTTATTTAGCAAATTTATGTATATTTTTGGAAATGCCCATTTTTTCAGTTTTGACAAGCTCTTTTGCTGCAGCAATTTGTGCCAGAAAACGTTCCTCTAAACAGCAGACCCTTTAAAAAACTTGCGAAAGAAATATTTTGAAAAATATAAAGGGTTAAGAGATGAATCCCCATGTCATACCATAAACAGACCACTCTACTTCTCTTAAAATACAATTTTTTTTCATTAGCATTAAATTGTAAAATACGAAAACTTAGAGATAACCTTTTTGACTGAAAGTTCTCCTGGACTATAGTCTTTTCAAATTCATTTTATATCAATTTATTGAAAGCAGGTATAAAAACAAAGATTTATAACTACTTTTAAAGTTTTTTTTTCTGAACCAAACTTCCTGACAGAAATAATTTAAAAGATCAATATTAAATTTTGCACTTTCACTTCACCTAAGGATGTTCTTTATCTGGGAATTGTTACTTTTGCCTTCCTTCATCAATGATACACAGCTGCGTGTGTCATCATGCCTGTCATACTCTGAATTGGAATAATTCCTAATAATGCACCTGCTATGAAGCACATCTTTAATGATGAGATATACATTTTTCAGAAAATGGTCCAAAAAGTTACAGAAAGTTTTTAACAAAAAGTTTGCAGGCTGGATTGCCCTCATCATCCCTTGATTGAAAACAGTGTCTGATAACTCTTCACTCATGAACTCATCTGTGTGCCCCTCTACAAAATCAACATCCTTTTGATTGAAGGTTTGGCTGTGTGTCAACTATGCAATTCAAAACAGTATGAAGGAGTATACTTACATTTTGGTTGCAGATCTTGATTATTCCATTAAAAATCAATCTATTGCTAGTCCCTTTGTTATTTTTCTAGAGGGAAATGTAAGTAACAATTCAGACCCAGTAGATCCAGTCTTGCGAATTCAGACAATTTATTATAATAAAGAACAGGCTGTTCAAGTGTACGTTGGTGGAAATAAAGGTGGCTACAGTCAGAAATGTAGGCATATGTCATACTGTAACTAACTTACATCTTTTTCCATTTATGCTGTAATGTTGTAATTGCACAAATGGAACACTGTCATTAAAGAAATACCCAGTGTATTGGAATGTCAGCTAAATTTAGTTCACTGGTACACTTGAAGAGGAGAATTGTAAAATGTGCTCCTATAATTATTGTGCTATGAAAGGCATATATTAGCTTTCAGTATCGTCACTGGAAGTGGGTGATACCTTAAAGCATGGTGAATCAATGGTACTGATCATTATTTTAACTTTCTGAAAGTACAAATATTTTTTTTTTGCTTTTCCAGATATTAACTTGAGAGAACAATTCTGGTTTAAGAAATGAACTTCATGTGCTTGAAAGTGTCCAGGACTCTATTCTCCCTTATAAAGTTATTTTGAAAGTTAAATTTTCCCTGAGGTGCAAAAGTCACTTAAGTACCCCTGAAAAATACATTTCATGCTCTGGTTTGGATGGGGATGTTCACAAAACATGCCATTGAAATAAATAAAAGCTTTATAACTGACTTAAAAGGATGCAGGATAAGACCTTCAAGGGTAGTATTTTCATGAAGGTTGTTGTAGTTTAGGCTGGGTTGCCTAATGACAAGACAACACATGCTCTCCCCTAACTCTAGCTCCAAGGAGAGGAAGAAGAGTGATAAAGAGATTTATGAGTTCAGAAAAAAAAAACCTACTTTAATCAATTATGAAAAATAAAATAAAAAGGAAATAATGAAATAGATGCAAAATATAAAAAACTCCTGAAGTTCCCAGGAAGATGTCACTGAGAGGCACTGGGAAAGTGCCAGACTGGGCTCGGTGATGGAGATCGAAGGTAGATGAACTGGCAAGGTTTTCATCAGATGTCAGTCATCAAAGAAAAAGAGCCATTGAAGAGCAGCCAACATAACTCTTGTGATCTCTCAGCTTCCATATGAAGCACGGCAGATGGGATGGAATACCCTATTGGTCAGTTTGGGGTCATGTGACTTGTCCACCTCTCCTCACAGGTGCAACCCCTCTGGGGGGGTAAGAGACCCAGTCAGGTGACCCGGCTGCCATGGCAACAAGGGTCACTGAGAGCCTCTCTCTCAGAGCAGGATGTTGGCTCTGCTCCACCCCAAACCAGGAGAAGTGTCTACAAAGACAGGCTGTTTGAGATTATGTGTAAATCGCTGTGAGAATGAAGGATTATTAAATAGTTCTGCACATCTGGAAGCTAGTAGGAGTTTTACCATTCTAGTCTATGATCACTAGATTCATGGTAACGTAATAGGACATCACAACTGCATTTCTTCAGATGCAAATACAAGACCACTCTCAACAGAGAACAAGAAAAGATAAAAATTACATTTGCCTTTTTTTTTTTTCTTTTTTTCTTTGCAGAGGGTACAGGAACTCCCAGACACTTCCTAGGACAGAGCTAATATAGAGGGATAAGGGCTAAGGAAACATTTATTTTTCTTAAACTGCTTATGGAGCTGGTACAAGATTATAATGTCTTTTCAGAAACTTGTTGCATTTTGCCTTTCTCTGTTCAATGCACTGCTCTTCCAGCATATAATTTGGGAACATAACTAGTGTTGGGTTTTGTGATATAACCCTACTGTTTCCTAATTTGCCCCATCTCTGGTTATCTGTTATGAAATCTTTTAATGCTATGAGAAAAGGAATACAGTTCACAATTTCTACCAGTGCAGATAAGGCATGTAGCTGGCCATGTAGTCACTAGTGTGAATTTCTTACTCCTCCAGCCTCAGAGAAAACTAATTGGCACATGAGGAATGCATGTAGCTTAAAGAGAGGTTTATACTTATGCAGTAACCCAAATAGCTGAATAGTGACCCAATTGCTGCAAATTATAACTGACTTTGAAGCAGTAAAATAGCAACGCTTGAAGTAATGCCAATAGACTTTTATACATATAGAACTGTTCTAATTACGAAACTCAAATCGAACCTGGCCTATATGTTTTGCATACCTAAATATGATCCCTATTAAGTTTTGTCACACTGTCCAAGTATTGAAAGGTATTGTGGCAAAAACCCCGCACTTAGTAGTTTATGAACACTGAGAATGGTTTAGATTCTTGTATTCTATTCTGGTACATTTTAAGGGTTTGTTATTTTGGTTCCTGCTTTTGTTTTTCTCCTCTCAGTGTTCACTAACCTCAGGAACAAGAACTTAGCAGGTTGCAGTGTTTTTCTGTGAGCTGCGATCATGTCAGGTCTCATCTGTTAAGCAGAGCTGGTTCTGGATAGTGCTGGATATGAATCCATTGGAAGCCAAGAGATTTGGTTTGGAATGTTTGCTTCTTTGTGTTCCAGACTGCTTGTCCTGTGGTGCCGGTAACTCATTTTTGTTCAGATTTTTCTGTATTTCCTTCAAATATTTGAAAAAAACCACCTGACAACTGCAACAAAAATACTTTAAATTCAAAATCAGAAAATAATGTTTCTTTCAGTAGAATAGTAACTTAGTGCTTAAATACAGAAAGGCTGTTGATTACACTTTCTTTTTTCTTCTTGCTGTTTGTTTCTTTTCCCTTTTGGTTGCTGTGCGGACTTAAAAGTGAGTAGCCCATATTCTACCAAGCTCATTTTTCTTTTTGTTATTCACCCTTTTTCCTCTTTCTCTTACATGCCTGTTTTCCTTTCCTTTCTCTCTTGTTAATGACCACATAAGACTAGCAGGGTGGATACACTGTTTAGCAAATGTCATATCATCAGAGCGACAATCACAAGTTTTCCTGTTAGCTGATCTATACTTTCTTATAGCAAGTAGGTGAATTGTTTTCAATTTTAAATACTGTTTAAGTCAATTTGGTGTTAGCTGATCAAGGAATAGAAATTTTTATAGTGGGAACACCCAGAAAATTAGGATTGGAGTCTCACTGTACTATCAGTGTACAAGCACATACTGAAATAGTTCTCTTACACTTGAAGTGCTGGTCTTTAAGCTTTTTGTGCATCTTCTCAACTTTAGATTAATCTCATTGAAGTTACCATTTGCATAAGTTTACTTTTGACCAGGACCTAAGAAACAGTTGTGTCTGAGGTCTTAGATACTCATGTGGGGTAAAACCTTGCTGGCCCTTCCTTGGATACCAAAGCAGTCTGAAAGCCCAAAGAAGCCTTGCCCAGGCCTCTTCATGCATACTGAACCGTACCCTCTTGTCTTTTTACCCTCCTATTTCTCAGAGAAAAAAAAAAAAAAAAGAAACCATGGCATATCCCCTGCAGAGCAACACTTCAGTTCTGCTGAAGGCTGATAAGAGGAGGTATTTGCTACTCTTTTGAGAACCTAGAGTTGCAATAAGACATCATGCCAGCAGTAACAGGACCCATTGTTTATAATCTAGCTTTCAAGAAAATAGTTTATTTTAATGTTGCATATGGAGTATGTATGATCATAATGAGAGATTCTGTTTATCTCAAGATTTGTATCTTGTATATGTGTATTCAGCTTTTCTGACGTATTTTTGAGTGCCTGAATATAGAAATAATGATAATTTTTCTCTTTTTATTTACTTGCTGTTGGTAGATAAAGTAGCAGAGAGAGGATGTTAAGAATGCATAAATTATAGTACATAAGCATACAAAGCAATGGATGGAAGTTACTATGGAAACTTCAACTGAAAGTATTTGTTAACATTAATATTCCACACTTATTCTTGCATTAATAGGTGTGTAATGAAATAATTGTTTGAAATACAAGGTAATAAATATCTTTAAAGCTGGGAAGTTATTAAATGGCAATAATAGCAATTAGCAAACCATATGGTTTTGCTAAATAAGCCATCAACGTCACTGTCTCTGTGTATTATTGGCCAACAAAATTAATTGAAAGTCTGTGATCAGTCATTTATTTGGCTGCAAAGATGGGACAACAGGAGTTTAGCATAGATGAAAATATTAATGAAGATAGATATCAAATATCAACAAAAGATTGGAGCAGTTTTTCCCAGTGCCATTAGAACTACAAGGATACAAAATGTCTGATGAAAGACAGACATTATTCGTTTTAAAGAAATCAGCATGCCACTTAAAATTGGAATCCTGGGATGGCAAGAGGGGTTATGCTAATGTAGTCTTCCTGCTATAGTGCCAGATGGTAAAAGCACAGTGTACTGAGCTCAGTGCTGTGGTTTTAACAAGCACAGAGAGACTCACAGACAATCAAGAGTCAGCAAATGGCCTGATGTGCTACTGAAAGAACATTCATAACATTGTATTGTTTCACAGTGAATGCAAATTACAATTGTTGTGGTCTCACCTCCTCAAGAATAAATTCTTTGCCTGTTCCCATTCTTCTATCAGTGCAGCAAAACACTAACAGCTACAGTTTCTGAATCATTTCTTGGGACTCTGCACAGGAGTACTTGAATATTTAAGTAGAGAGAAAAGGAAAGGAGAAACATTGGCTAGTAGCCAGAAAGTGAACTGGAATTTAAGAAATTTGCTTCATATTCCCAGTTCTGCTTTTGTATTTGTCTTCTTTTATAATATGTATTTTATTTTTTTTTTACTGCCTCACCTGTGGCACCTGCAGTGTTGTACAGAGTAAGGAATATGTTTGCAGTGTGAAGGTCTGGTTCTGTCTGACAGTGCTTATTTGCTGAACTGTTTGGTGAGTGCCCCCAGTATACGGAAAGGCATTTCTTCCTCTCGTTTGCCAAGCTATAAGTACACAGTCAGTGTCAACTGAGCTGCTGGATGAGGGATTTAACTAGACATCCACATTGGCTTTTGATCACCGATCTGTAAAACAAGTCATGCAAGATGTAGATGAAAGCAATAATTAAAAGGATAAAATTCAGATTTTGTATATTAGCAGGTGATAAATGTGAAGATGTAATAAGCTGTGGAGGAGAGTCCTCTGAAAGCAAATGGATGCATCCTAGAACTTAAAGGGAAATGGAGATTAGCTGTCAGGATTCTAGAGTTTAAAGGAAGAATCAAAACTGAACAGAACAAACAGTACTTTGCAGAGACTCTCTGACAGAAAAACTGACAAGAACCCATCAACAGAAACAAAAGAAATTGCAAATATTCTTAGCCACCAGCTAAACTGATGTCTTTTTTGCCAAACTCAGCACTGCAGGGAAAGGTGTGCTTTGCATTCAGCTGCACTTGGGAAAACTGGATGAATTGAGTGTGCATATTGAGAAGATGGGATACATTTTTAAGCACAAAGAAATTTGAGGCACTGACAAAATTAGTAGTGTTTTTCCCAAGGAAACATGGAAATGAAGATAGAGCAGCAATGAATATTTTATATTGTTTGATTAAATATTCTTTTTTAGAATCTCACATTTTATAATTGATGTGACATGCAATCTCTTCGTGCTGTTGAGCAGAGTGGGAATCCTTTACCCACTGAGAGTGTTTTATATCTGTCTCTGTCTTTAATTAGATAAATTTAAACTATATATTCCTTTAAGAAACATTAATACATTTGTAGACCTTAAAAACCTTCAGCTTTGAGAAAGCGATAAAGCTTTCTATAGTAGGAGAACAGCAATACAATCCGAAATCCTGGTGAGAAGCAGCCACACAAAGAGTTTATGATACCCCATATTAATTGTTTCAAAATGTGGAATCTATATAACTCATAATACCCAAGTTACTGAGAAGAAGTTTGTGCAGAAGCTTGAATAGACAAATGCCATTTCCTGTGCATCTGTTTGGCTTTCAACATTGCCTCACCACTTTCCATGCAGGAGACGTAAGCAAATAGCAGAGCATGAATGTGAACAGATTATTTAAGAAAATGAAAAGAATAACTGTTTTTTCAGTAGTAATGCTGAGTAAAGGAGCTGGAGTGAACAACCCGTGGTTGTGATTATGTGGAGACCAGGTTGGAAAATGAATGAAGCTGTGATCTGAACAGGGCAACCCACAACTTCCACAATGTGTTGCTAAAATATCAGTCTATGAAGTGCTTCCAGAGATGCAAAATTTCAGGGCTGGGCATGAAAGTAATTATTGTGTTTGCGGTCTCCTTGGGTTCTCCTCACTGAGCTATGCTTTCGTCATTAAAAATCTCTCCTAGAAGAAATTTAAAAATGGCTGCCATTTTATGCATTTTCAAGTAGTTTTTTTTATAGTAGTTTTTTTATAGTAGTTTGAATGTAGATTTTTCAGGACAAAATGTCTTATTTTGGGAAATACTATTTAAATATTTTTGTCAGTTCTTTGATGGTAGCAGTTTAGTTTTACTCTGAGTAAATCCAGATATTTTATCTTTTCTTTCTTTTCCTTACAAGAAACTGGAAGTTTGCATATATTTTCTGAAAGAACCCAGGTACTCAGCTTGGTTATATGGGAGTATTACTCAGCATCTTTACATGTAAGTCATGTTTATTCCATAGAGAAAGTTAATTTCTATTGACCTACATTGCTCATAGAATCACAGAATCTTCATGGTTTGAAAGGAGACTCTGAGATCATTGAGTCTGACCATGCAAACACAAAAGACCCCCACAGTCTTGGCCACTAGAGCATGCCCTGAATTGCCACATCTACATGTTTCTTAAATGCCTCCAAGGATGGTGACTCCACCACCTCCCTGGGCAGGCTGTTCCAGTGCCTGACTGCTCTCGCAGTGAAGTAATTCTTCCCAATATCTAATCTAAAACTCCCCTGCTGCAACTTCAGACCATTTCCTCTGGTCCTGTCATTATTCACTTGGGAGAAGCAACCAACATCCACCTCTCTACAACCTTCTTTCAGGTAGCTGTAGAGGGCAATGAGGTCTCCCCTCAGCCTTCTCTTCTCCAAACTAAACATGTCCAGTTTCCTCAGCCTCTCCTCGTATGACTTGTCATCATATATTTAAAATCTTGTATTAGCCATTGCTGACTTTAATGGGAAAATGATTTAATGAATTTTGTTAATATTTTCCAAATACCTCTGTGGAAAGTAATATAAGATAAAATCAGAACAGTTTTATATGTGCAGGTTACCACATAATCTTTTTCCCAGAAAAAAAAAAATCTAACTCACAGCTTAGCTCTTTATTATCATTCCATTTCCTTTCTTTATTGTATATATGTTTACAACAGTGAGCAATGGATATTGCTTTGTTCTAAAACCTTATGTATTACTGGGAAGTGTGGCTTATAGTGGGAGTCTAAGTAATATTTGGACATATTGTTGTATATTTGTAAAAAAGAAAAAGTTGCAAACAAAATAAACAAGTAAAGAAAAAACTTAAGGAAATTGAATCAATTAAGTGAATTCTTGTATCTATTTGCATGAAATTTGTTTGAATATGGGATTTGTTTGTTATAGTATGATGAGTAACATGCTTTTATAGTATTCTCCATAGATTAAAATTTGACCATGAAGCTTGGCCAATGAACTTTGGGTCACCATGATTTTTATAACCATGACAACATAACATAACATATAACATAACAACAAGAAATTCTCATTTTTAATTCACCGTGAACCAAACTGTTTTAGACAGAGTGAAAAACTGAGTATCAGTTCAGCAGAAATATTTACACTGTCCACATTGTCAGCAGAAGTAACTGTAAAAACCTGAAAAAGTACTGATTGTGCAGCTTTGCTTCCATGTTCCCAAGAGCAATAATTGGGTCATTCTTTAACTGTGCAACGCTGGGGTTTGCAAGTATTTCAAAGCAGCAATTACTTAGCCAAATACCTGTTTGGGGTAATTTTTAAAAGCCACAGTAGTATTACTGCCAAATTTAGAGGAAAAGAAAACATTATTTGCATCAAAAATTACCATGTATTTAAATAAATCAAAACATTAAAAAGATCCAAGAGGGAACAACTTGATCTAGTAATATGAGTAATATGGTCCTTTCTGGCCTACATCTTCAGTAGTTTTGCAGAAGCTGGTGGGGTTTTTTTAATAATATGCTTTGATATTTAGTGTTTTTAAAATGATTATGAATATATAATATTCTACTCAGAGTAGCAAATAATCTCTGATGGAGTTGATTTTGCTGAACAGAAATGGCAGGTGTTACTTTGCATTACAATAGAATCAGTAAAGTCTGATTATTTATATCTGATACTGATCTATTATATCCACCCATAATACTCCTACAATTACTATCAGCATCATTACTAGTATTGTTTAAGTTATGTGATTAGTAGTTATAGAGGCTATTGAAATAACTATTGATTTCATTGATTATTTTAAAAAGATTTAAATCAGAGTGCAGCACGTGTAATTGCAGTTTTATTTTATCTGGTGTTTTCTGTTTCTCTTTTTTCCTTTTACTGAAGTGTATTTTATTTTCCTCCTCCCTTTCTTCAGTTGGGAGGCTGTACAAAAGAAAAGACTTCTTAGAGAGAAACATACTCTTTAGGATGCTGGAATGTTTTGTCAAACCCAACATTCTAATTGGATTCTCCCTCCCTCTCCACTCCTTGCCTCCCTTATCTTCCACTGAGAGCAAAATCGCTCATCTGGATACCACATTCTGTTGAATTATGGCCTCCTTTTAATTTCTTCTTATTTTGGTGCTCTTTTTTCATTCTCCCACAACTTTACATTAAAGAGCTTCTGAAGCTTTTTTCTTTTTTTCCCAGCAAAACCTGCTCTGAATCCATCTACTTTTCTACTTGCAGTAGCAGCTCTACAGCCCTCTGATATGTACAGGCAGAAAATCTTGTCCTCTTTTCCATCTTGGATAGGTCTCCAGTGACTTCTGATATAACACTAGGTTGTCCCCTCAATCTGGACTAAATGCAAGCTTGTTGGATCGAGGGTCATTACTTCATTGTAACCTACAGGAAGAACTTCTGAAAGAGGCTTTGCTTTTCAGCTCTCCTAATAGTGCCACACAATGCTGAATCAAGAAAGGCACGCCTAATAAGTGGACCTGTTATAAGATTTCATTTTGAACCTTTGTTTCATGCAAGATGGGCTCAAACTACTGTTTTCAAATATAACTAGCACTGTTTCTGAAAGTTACCTTTTTATCTTCGTATTCTCAGCAATCATTTCTGTCCTTTCTTGGCATATTCATGCTATAACCAAACTATATTATTTGTTTAATGATACTTGCTTTCTCTGATAATGTTTGAAATGTGAGTATTTCTAAATCTAGGCATATATATGCAGTAAAGAAGGTGGCTTTTGTCTTTAGCTTTCTAAAGAAGCATCTCCTCCTGTACACTGTGAAAAGCAATACTGCCACTGGGTTTATTGTTAGTTCTTTGTTTTACATGCAAAATCCCTTCTCAGACCCAGTGCTGATCTCAGGGACGACCTGTTTTTAAATTTATATCATGTCTTTAACATCATCCCATTTTAATGAGTGCAATTCATATCCCTCCACAGTAACAGCAGAAGGCCCACCATTTTTATATCCATCCATCCTCCTTTTAACTAAAAGGAACGTTTTTCCTGCTCATCTCAATTAAAGATGGAAATTCAGTATCAAATAAATACCCATTTGAGTATTGATGTAAATATTCATCATAATGTAAACAACAGAAATAACAAAACCTTTCTCTCAGTTATTGAACCAGTATTTGAATGTTCTCTATATGATTGTACAATGTGAAATCATTAGCTTTTTCCACCACAAAAATAAATCAGAACTTATAAAGATTATTGGAAATTCTGCAAACTTTCAAGTAGTTGGACAAAGTTAAGTTTCTAAAGCAACACTGTTAATCTCCAAAAACATGTTCAGAAAATCTGCAGAATTCAGTGTGTCTCAATCCTCTATTAAGTTGTGAAGGGTAGACTACTATACAGTAAGCTGCTATATATGTATTACTTGGGTACTAAATATACTCAGTCCAGAGTATCATGTTGTGTCCTATCCTATTTTACTTTATTTTCTGTTTTATTTTCTTCACTTTTTGATGTGTGATGTTCAGCTCTGGACCTTTTCAGGGGGTGGGGTGGGGTGGTATGGTGGTGGTTCAGTGCTCCACCAAAACTGAAAGTGGAAGAGGTGTGATATTAGGAGGGAATCCTCTGGTCAAAAAGGGAAAAAGTCTTATAAAGTGTGTAGGTCACTTTGTGAAATCATGGTGATTGTTCACTGAAATGTGGGGAAATTCTTGTGGACATGTTTATCTTCATAGTAATGGGAAGTGAAGTCCAAATTTTGAGCTGGTCTGGAAGTTGATTTGTGCTTCATACTAAGATTAAGATTAAGATTAATTGATTGTTACATAATTTGTTCTAGTAACTCTAAACAGGTGGGCCAGAGTAAGGACAACTGTGGGACCAAACAATCACGTGAAAACAGATACAGAATAAAAATGGTTGTAATTGCTCTTGGTTAACATCCAAAAAAGTCTCTGAACCTATAAGAAACTCAGACTCCCCAGTTCAAATCTGCGCCCTCATTATGCCTTCTATGGACATAATAAGGAGAGATTTGAAAGTAATGGGTGTAGGATGGGCTTCTTGTGAAGTCTTGTGATGGGAATTGATTGCCGATATGTCACCTCTGTGAACCAAAGCGCATGAATGCATTTGTGACCATCTACTTAATATTACTACAAACCCTGACACAGCGAGATTGTGGTTCATGATTAGGGCTCAGAGAATATGATCAGAGAATAATGATACAATAATTACAGTATGGCACTAGTAAGGGATGATAAAAACACGGTAATTTCTAACAGAAAAAAAATATTTTTAAGCTTTTGGAATGCCTATGTATATTAGAGTGTTAAAAACCCAAAATCTTCTAAAATTTGCCTTAAATGTTAGGTTTTGCTTTAATATGTTTTAAACTTAAAATAAATTAGGCATAATTTGTTATTTGGAACAAATCTATGGAACAAAGACTTCTTCTTTGGAACAAGCATAATTTTCTGAATATAGGATCTTTAATGCCAACATAATGCATTTGTAAACCTGTATTAAGACTGTATAGTCTTGTTATATTACAAATAGTAAACAAATATTAAGTCCTGATAGTGAAGGACATTTTTATTCCCCAGTATTTCTAGCCCTGTTGCTATAGTTATCTGCTATTATGCCAGCCTAATGAGAATGTGCACATGTTCAAAAAATGGTTAATGAAAAGTGAAATGCCAGAAGGAATTTTATTATCCAATTTGGAAAAAGTGCAAAAATAAACAAACATATCAGGACCAATCCTAGTACCTTTAGCACAGAGAACAGCACACTGTCTAAATAATGCCAATCAATTCAGCGAACTGCTTTCTGCAGTGAAAAGCTGCCTTGCAAAAAGGACAGTGTTTAGGCACAAACCCTTGCATCTAGGGATAAACATGAATTGTTATTTTATTCATAATAGTGATTGTCTTCAGAATACTAATTGGTGTCAGGGGGCTCAAAAGCCTCTATGACCAATACCAACTTCTGCAAACAGACTTTATTTTATATTTTAGAAAAGCATCAAGAAAGCAATTGTTTATCTGGAACCTTAAGAATCGTACGACTGAGTGTACAGGGCTCTAGTCAAGAGATAGAAAGGGATAAAAGAAAATGAGTATCTTCTTCTCCAAGAAAACTGATGTTTAAAATATCATGAAGAAATTAAAGGATGTGACGAAAATTATTTTTCAGAACTGGCTTCCTATTTTTATGGTGTTATGTAACTAATTTATGTATAATATATAATGTTGTGGCCATATTGTATCTGAGATCAAAATAGTTGTAGGCACAGATAAAGTAGAAATGAACATTGTTTCACAGGGGTGCTAGGAACCACTGGAGGGGTTAAGCCCTGACCCAAGTTACCTAAGAGAATGTGGATTGTCTATTTTAGAGGATTTTCAATATTTGACCTGGTGAGTTCATGAAAAAACTAACTGCTGAATTGCTTAGTTTGTGATCTCCAAGGATACAACCTAAGCTTTCCTATGACTCTTTTCTGTGAAGTAGAACTAGAGTTTTGGAGCAGAGCTCTCCGTGTGCATTGTCACAGCATCAGCATTCATGTGTTTGTTGTAATGCTGGAGTTCAGGGAGAAACATATATTTGTGGTGCTCATATCTTCTGCCCTTCACGTTCCTCAAGGAACATAAAGAATTATAGAATCATTTAGGTTGGAAAAGACTTTTAAGATCATCAAGCCCATCCAATAACCTAGCACTGCCAAGTTGCCACTAGACCATGTTTCTAAGCAGCACACCTATTTGTCTTTTACATACCTCGAGTGGTTGAGTAGTGACTCAACCACTTCCCTGGGCAGCCTGTTCCAAGGCCTGACAACCCTTTCAGTGAAAATATTTTTCATAATATCCAATTTAAACTTTGCTTGGCACAACTTGAGACCATTTTCTCTCATCCTAACACTTGTTATTTGGGAGAAGAGACTCACCCCACCTCGTTACAACCTCCTTTCAGGTAGTTGTAGAGAGCGATAAGGCCTCCCCTCAGCCTCCTTTTCTGCAGGCTAAAAAGTACCGTTCCCTTAGTTGCTTCTCATAAGGTTTTTTCTCTGGACCCTAAACACCATATACCACTTTTCTTTTATTCTTCATACAAAATCTGAGGGATGTGAGAATAAGAAATGAGTGGTGAACACTGAAGAATTAATGAAAAGTAAATCGAAGTTAATTATTTTTTTTTCAACTAGTACTTGTCTGTCTACAGTTACACAATATAGGCAATTCTAAACAGCATCTGCTTTCATTTGTCCAGATGTGACTTTGCAAGTATAGAGTAGGCACTGAATATGGTATCATTATGCTTGTACAATGACATAGTATCTGGAACAAGTACAAACAAAACTCTAGGAGGATGCCTTGTGTATGGGATTGAGACACTTCTTGAAAAAGGCAGAGAGGCAGCTTAAACTGCAGTAGAGTATTTACAGATCAAATATATTTGCCCTGGGGATTTCGTACTCAGTATGGAGATCACCACGCTGTTCAGTTTTTCAGCTCTTAACACTAACAGTAGTTAAGCTATTTTATCTAGTGTTAAGTGGAAGAGAGCTGTCATGATGTCCATTGAAGGGATGCACAGGTGGAAGGAGGAAGAGATGAGACCACTCATGGATGATCTGATCACAGGTCTTTTCTGCAGCTGTTTCCTGCTTGCCTATCTGTAGCATAAACTCATATGGTCGTGATTAGAAAGCATAGCCAAAACCTAGAGCCCTGGTGACTGCACTGGTCCCTACTGCCCTGAGTCATGCAAATGAGGCTAGTGATAAGTCTTTTAGTTCTTCCTGGCCTAAATAAAGTGATTAATGTGGTACTCTATTCTTAGAGGGAATATAAAACTTTCATGTGCTACGCTACAACCAGCTAATTTGATTACCATAGCAAGCAAGGAAAATTAAACTTCAGACAGTTCAGTGAAGGTATAGGAAATGGATGGAGAAACATTTGTCAATGGTTTGGTTCTGGCCCAAAGAAAAAAAAAGAAAATAATAACCCTAATCCATTGACTGCACAGACTTTGAGAGAAAGACCTTCCCTTTCTCTCAGGGCAGAGACAGGACAGAGGTGTAAAGTCCATCCCAAAAAATCAAGTATCTTTTTGGAAGGAAAAAGAAGAGAATATTCTTCCTTTCCAGGCTAAGAAGCTGGATGACATGATGAATAAAAAGAAATGTGAATAAAAAGATATGTGAATAAAAATTTATGTAAATAAAAAGAGAAAGTGTAATTTCAGGAACTTTTAATTTCACAGTGTAACTAAACCAGACAGATAGATGTCTAAGATTAAAACTATTTTAAAAATAAGTTACTAACTATTAACTGTGGGCTATATTTTGCCACCTTTAGACATGCAATTTTATTCTGGAGATAAAGCCTCTGAGACCCCATCTCTTTAGTCAACGCTGGTGACGTATTAGCCAAGGACAGTGCACATTAGAAAAGCCAGATTTAGCTTGCCTTGAAATTTCCAGTTACCCCATCATCTGCTGTCTAACACCAGATTCCTTCTGCTAATATGCAGCAGAAAACAAATCTGATGTAACTGAAATGCCACAGCTGATGCCCAAGTGCCAGTTAATACTCGGGCTTGGTTGAGACCTGGTTTGGACTGAATCAGATTGTATTGAACAACATATGTAATTTTATTCAACAACCTGTTGATTATGCATTCACTTCAGAAACAAAAGTAATGTCATTCCACTTCTGGCTTTGTCTTATGAAATTAAAACCTCAAGTCCAGATTTTCCACATCTAGTACTATCACCAAGCAGTTGATTGTTGATGTTTGGTATACATTTTGTATGTGTAGAGGATAAATTGCACAAGACTTATCAGTCTGGAAAAAATATAATTAAGGAAGTCTTAAAAATTATAACTTCCATGGAAAAGGGGGAAAAGAACATCTCTTCACTGTTTCTCATAATACAAAAAAGGAAGGACTAATGCGCTAATTGAGTACTAGTTAATTATCAAGTCATACAATGACTGTTGATTTATCTTTTTTGCATTCAGGGTTTTGGCTGAGGTGTTACTTGCTTGTTTTGCATAAAAAACCCCTCATTGTGTATTGCTGAAGAGCTTTGTATATACCTGAGATGACTGACTTTAGAATGAGACACTGTATGCATGAGCTGACCACATCAAAGATGTCACTTCAGCTTCCACCTCCTATCCCAGAATGTCTCTCAATTTTATGCTGTCAAATCACTCCCCAAACACCATCACTTTTTTCCTAGTTCTGCATGAATGTTCAAGGTTATTTCCCAGCAGCATAAGGTGTCGCTGTCTGACATTGGACTGCAGTGAGGACAAACAATAATGTTTTATGGTTAACATAGTGCAGAATAAAACGTCAGCTTCAATTTCTTGAATATCTACATGCACAAGCGCTGTATTGCTATGTTCATCTTGCCATTCAAGGTAGTTTTTCATCTTCAGCAAAGTAATGAAAAGAGACAAGGAAATCATATGGTTGACAACAACAGATGCAGCATTTGCCTTTCTGAGGGCTTCTTTTACTTAAAGAATATGAACAGGGATGGTATCAATATCCTCTGATTTCTATGTTTAAAAAAATATGTATGTTTTTACTACATATGGTACCTCATAATATCACATAGAAATGGTTTGTGTTATTGTCATGGTCTTGGACCAGAGGTAGAAGATCCACAAGAACAGAACCACTCCTTTTGCACTAAAAACTGGAGAATCTAGAATGGCTTCTTTGCTTTGACTAATTGTTCAGTAAATAAATGAAAGCTGTCTTTAAACAATGTACAGAACAGACACATTCCAAAACTCAGCAGAACTATGTTGGTATTGCAGTATTGTTTGTTGGCAGGGAAATCTACACTGGTAGGCTTCTTTTCAGCTTCTGTAAAGCAAAGTTTGCAAAAAATGCTGCAACTCAGTCTGCTTTGCTTTTAAAAAATTCTGTTTAAAAATGTAATTAGTTTTTTCTTTTATTTATCCCTCTAGAAGTGAGAGATGTGGGTGGTACTGCTGTGTGGACACCTGCATTATAATGTGATTCATGTTGGAGGGAAACAAGACAGTTGCAAACCAGTTAAAATTTATTAAGA
The DNA here is from genome assembly GCA_004320125.1 of Scolopax mira. Classification (NCBI taxonomy): domain Eukaryota; kingdom Metazoa; phylum Chordata; class Aves; order Charadriiformes; family Scolopacidae; genus Scolopax; species Scolopax mira. The sequence goes on from BJBW01001994.1 coordinate 560,113, forward strand.
CAATATTAAGATCCCCTTAAAAGGAAAGCTGTACTCATTTTCATTATCGGTGCAGACTCGTAGTTCATTTCCATAATTTGCAGACTGTGAAATGTGTTAACACACGCTTTTGCTACTTGCAGTAAAGAATGGTGACAGTCTTGGGGCTCAGGTTGTTAAAAGTAGCAGTTCCTAAGCTACAGTCCCAGGTAGTTGTCCCTGAAAAGTAATATCCTGCAGGAATGTGGAAAAAAATATATAAATGTATATCCTTGTTTCTATTTGGCTTCCATGTGTATTTAAAGACTCACCGGTCGATTCTATTCACCACCGCATTGGTACATAGGTATCAGGAGTTGCAATTTTTAGGTGGTAAATGAAGAAGAAGCAAAAGACTGGGTAAAGATAAGAGACAGCAGATCCAATGAAGACAATTGTTTCATAGAAATCATGACCATCAAGTTACATCTGATCTATTAAATGTACTTTTCTGTGTTATGGAATGTTTCATGCTCATACTGAAGAATTTAGGCCAGATAATTCAGCATTCAAACTAGTTCTAAAATTTATGTCATCAATACAGACATCAATTTGTCATTTCCTGAGATCCTTACAGTGTCAAATGATTGCTCAGGCAATATATATCCAACAGTTCCTCCTTCTGCATGGGAATGAAATGCCCTACGTCTCCCTTAGTATCAGTTGGAGAAAATTTTCTTCCCAACAAAAAACCTCATGAACAGTATGATATTGTGCATCTGAGCTGCGCATACCAGACAGAGGATTTTTGTAGAGAATGAACCATTTCTCAGTGGTTATGACCACAGGTATTATGACCTGTAGCCATAATATATTGCTCATATATTAGAGCACAGTGGAATTAGTCAAAGAAGCAATGAGGGGGAAAATAAAATTCCAAATGAAAAGGTTAACTAGCATAAGACCTGAGGCCTGGAGTTGGAGTTTAATCATTGTTTTAATTCAAAACTACCAACATTATGATTATGCTAAGGGCCATCCAACCAATTCTTTTATTGAAAGGATCCATGAAGGAAGAGCAATGGAAGGACATCAATTTATGAATTCTGAGGTTAAGAGAGTAATTACAGATCCTTGCCAGCCCTTCCTTTACCCACTTCAGGGGAAAAAATTTACACCCAAAGATGGATAAAAGATGTATTTTAGTGAGACAATGGATTTCATCTTGAAGATGCTCACCATGAGTCACTGGTAAATCATTCTTTTGGTCATTCTGCCTAAGAAGGAATTACATATATTTCACAACTGAATTTATCTAGCAGTGACTTGTATCCAACAAACCTGTTCCTAGCTGCCTCATGTCCCACTTAATCAGGATCTACTTGGATGCTTAAGTTTTTATAGCACATCATCATGTCATCTCTGCAATTTGTCTTAAAGTAAGCTCTTAGTAAGGTGAGCCTTAAATTGTGTTTTGTAACTTGCAGATCTTTTATTCCCCTCTTTTGAAACCTTACAGCTATTTCCACGTCTTCCTGGAACTTTGGAAACAAGAAAAAGAGGAAATATTTTATCAGAAGATATAGAACAAAGATTCTTTTTTCTTCTTTATTGGTGTTCTTCTCTACCTGCATCCAAGGATTTTGCCACAGCTTTGTTTCTAAAGGCTGTCTCTATCTATTCAACATGCATCTGCACCTCTCTTTTTCAGATATATCCCTTTAAATTTGTCCCTAGAAGAAGATGTATCATGTTGTAAAGAATGTCAGAACATTATGAAATTTTGTGAAGCAGGAAAGCAGAGCATGGAAAAAGAGTCAGCTAAACAGTTGTATGGTAGAAGGCAAAAACAGAAGAGATATTTGTGAAAAAAGCCCCAACCCATCTAAAGACACCAATGGTAGATGCAGCAAGTAGACCTGAGAAAGGCTGAAAGAAAAGAACAGTTACAATGTCTTATTTCTCTTCTTCTCTTGCTGTCTCTTTATTTTTAAAAAAAACCACCTTCCAGTTCTGCATCAGGATTAAAAGTTGTAGGGCTTGCACAACAGTGCTTTATTGGAAACTTCACTAATTTGCAAGAACAGGTGAAGTTTCTAGAACAAAACACTTTAAAGATAATTTCTCTTACCTATAATTTTAAAAGTATTTTCATTTGTTTTTCATTCATAACTTTACTATTGGGTAAAAGACATTAAAAAAATGTATTTATGAGACTTTTTTTTTCTGTGTAATGTTGGAATTCTTAACATCACCTGGTGCCCACAGAATGAACGGGAGGTGTATTATTGACCTTGTTGATCTTTGGACCAGTTCCTGGGTGAGAATACATTTGACATGTATAGAAATAACCACATCCTCAAGTGGGGAATAAGCAGTTGAAGCAGAGTAATTGTCATGACACAAAGATCTGGTTTTCATATAAATGTCACTTCTACTCTAAAAAGAGGGAGAAAATAGTAACAAGAGGATGGATAGAATTATTCCACTGAAATGTTTTCCATGAAGCATAAGATGCTTTATTCTATCAGGAGATGGCATTTAGTGTGGAAAAAAAAAAGCATTTCTTGCAAACATTTTTAAGAATTTTCTTTTGCCTCAATAGCGTCTGAAAAGTGACTAACAATTGTTAACGTTGATTTCTCTAACAGTACTTTCTACCAATGCATACCTTTTAGAACAGCTCACTCACCTCACTCAAAGACTATCAATCACAGTGTTTCCTAAACTCTAAAAGCTAGGTCTTCTAGAAAACAACATCAGTTACAGCAACCTGGTCTTTATCAGACATTATAGCCCCATGTACACTTCTCCTGTACACCTTTTTGTGTAGTTCTTTATTTGCAGCGGAGAAATGCTTGGAAAAAGTAGTGTAGACCTTCATAATAATACATTTTTTGTCATATTATGACACATTTTTTGTCATATTATGGCTTTTATTGCAGCCATGAGTAAGCAGTGCAGCTTTAAGGTATATTGGTGTTTGAATTATCAATAAAACTAATGATTTTTGACATGAGAGCTATTGATTTATTGAGACTGATTGCTGCCCTCCTACTGTTAGACAGGAGGTGGTGAGCTACTTCTGTTCATTTCTTAGAGATGCATTAGGAATTCTTTTATTAGTTCTCATATAAGTTGGCTTAGAACATAGTGATTTGAAGAAAGATTATACCATGTGGTAATAATACAGGCTGGATGGGCCAGAGCTAGCTATGCTTACTCTTTTAATACCATCAGGATAAAAAGGATGCTGTTTCATATCTATTGCAGATCACCTGAAGAGGGGATGAGGAGATGAAGCCCAATGTGGAGGCAGTCAGCAGAAGTAAAATAAAGTAGAGCAAACCTATCAGTGCTGTGCCAGGAGGTGTCTCTCAACAGGTTAGGGGATGGGTGAGCTTTGTGTAAAGGCCAGGCCCTTAGTCCTAGGGGAGACAACTCCTGAGCTGAGTGGACAAAAAGATTTTGGTTTCACCCCTTCTACTTAGCTGTGTCATCCTATAAACCTGCATTGTATTCAATTTAGGCCTGGTAGGATTATAGTGCTGTGTCTCTGTGTTAACGGATGTGGCAGTTTGCCATTTCAATCTATGTGGTATGTCTAAGCAATTCTTGCCTGCTCATCTGAACTTTTCTCCGCATCTGAGCTGGGGAATAAGGAGGAAAGAAATAGATGTGGGAAAAGTAAGCTGAACAGAAATTTCAGCTTTTGAATAATCTGTTCCTTCTTTCATGTCTTATTTTTCCATCACAGTTTAACCACTTTACTTGCTCAAGTGTAACACCACTTGTATTTATTTATTCTGTATATGAACTCCAACAAAATATTGGAGATTCAGCTCTTGGAGAGAAAAATCCAGGGCTTCATTTATGTGTTTTATTTCAACACCTGGGCGCAAATCTCTTCTATCTCTTCAAGGACTGCTTTGTTTATGACATTATTCATTGTTTTAGATAAGTACTTGGCTTGTGAAGTTGGCTCTTGTAATGTTTGTTACCTCTGAATAGACAAAGGCAGAAGAGCATTTTATCCTTTAGACTACTTGGTCTTTGTACTTTGAATGCATTTGTGAGATGGAGCCTCCAAGAAAGGACCAAAATAGCTATGTTGCCTTCAAGTATGAAAAGAAAAAAAGTCAAGGGTCAGAAACTATCCCAGCAACAAACATGTTACTCTTTTGTTCTGAAGTGTGGATGTGACAGAAGGAAGAAGTCTGAGGGATCTTATGAAACTTCACCACGAAAGTTAGTTGCAGCATTCTGAATTTTTCACTGAATTTTTAGAGTTGGAAGGGACTGTAGAGATCATCTAGTCCAACTACCTTCCGAAGCAGGATAAAAATACAAATAATTCTGGTATATATATTCTATTCTAGCATAAAAGTACAAACAATTATAGTAAAGGATTGACGTTTCTGAAAATACGCATTTTTATCCCTCTGTTGTTCTTTCTAGGACTGTTAAAGTACCTTGTCATTGTCATCCTTTTTATAAAAAGCTTAAACCAAAGCCCAGATAAATATCTAGAGGATGGGGCTGTGTTGTAGGAAGTCATAGCTCTCCTTGTTTCCATGTTAGTTCAAGGTTATAATGACTAACCACATATCTATATGAACAGTGAAGCTTTTGGGTCTTCTTGCTGATGGGGCCACCATTCTTTCAAAATTGCACATTTGCAATCCTCTCCCAATAATTTCTGCATTTAAGATGTAGTAAAACTAACATTTTATTACTACTTACCATCTTCCTTGGACAGTGATGCGAGTCACAACCTAAGTAACAAATTATGAGAAAAAGACATCCCACTTTCAGAGCTATGGAAACTAAAGAAAGAGCTCACAGAACAAATGAAGGTCATGGCCATCTTGATATAAATCCAAGATCGTGTTTTAACTCAGCAAGCAGTTTCTTTGCGCATGTTTACTCTCAATGTGTTCTTCATATGCTTTTTGTATAAATTCAAGACCGTCACTGTACATAACTTCCAGGTTCTTTACATCGACATGCAAGCTGACTGATCCTTTTTGTGCTAGCTATACGGGAGGTGATCCATAGCCACACAGCTCGGTGTTCATTCCTGAGTGTATTGTGTGAGGTAGGAGGTTGCAGAAGCCAGAAGTTCTCATTCTTTGCATGACAACAGGTGCTAGTGTAGCCCCATGTGAATATGGGATAGACGCTGCAATACAACCATAAGGCTTTCTCATTTCAGAGGATTCATTTATGTTGGCCCAAGAGAGGCTGAAAAAAATGGCCTAAGCGTCTTTCTGCATTTTGTACTCAGGTGAAGTAAGAAATGATTTTGTTGCTGAGAGCCTTTTTTGGTGGAATGACATGCTGTAGGTTCTGCTCAAATACCCCATGCCTTCAATGCAGGCTTTTTAATTCAAAGAAGGAGAACATTTGCTTTAATGTAATTTTAATGTGATGCATTAAGGAAAGCCGCTTCACAGGTGGTTGAGAAGTAATTAACATTTGGCTATTGCAAAAACATGATAATAGAAGTTTGCTTAGAAGCATAACCAAAAGTAAGTAGGACAACTGTCAATGCTGAGTGTACTACTCTGGTATATCATAGCATATGATGAGGCAATAAATGTGTTTTGTAATGTCTTACTTGTTGTTTGATATCAATGTAACATACTTTACAGCCTACTATTTTATGGTATTTAATACCAGATCGCCCATCAATATACAGAAGCAAAATCTGAAAAAGACATAAAATACAAGTGGCTATGAGATGCATCATAAAGATGACACAAAATGATGTGAAACAAAAAATATTTTAGAGTAGAATTACCCAATTTGCTAGAGATATTTACTAGAAATACTTTCTTTGCATTGATTATTCATAACCCATACACTTCATAGTATAAATTATACTATATAACATAATATGTTTTCCAAACCGGAGATCTGGTACTTCTGAACTGTTTCTTGGAAGAGTTTCCTTTGATTGATTGTTTTTAAACAAGAAAGCAGATAAAACCCTGTTATTAATCACTTGAAAGAATTTCAATGTGGAATAGTCAAGCTTCTGATGAGTCCCAGTCAGCACAGGTTTATGAAAGTCAGGTCCTGCTTCACTAAGCTGATGTCCTTCTAAAAAAGGTGTTGTTTACCTAGAATTTAGTAAAGTCTTTGACACCATTTTTCTGGAGAAACTGGCTGCTGTGGTTTGGATGGACATACTCTTTGCTGGGTAAAAAACTGTCCGTATGGCTGAGAGCAAGGAGTTGTGGTGAATGGACTCAAATCCACTTGGTGGCTGATCACAAGTGATGCTCAGTATTGAGGGCAGCTCTGTTTGATATCTTTAGCAATGTTCTGAATGAGGGGACTGAGTGCACCGTCAGTAAGTTTGCAGATGACAAGAAGTTGCACGGGAGTGTTGAACTGCTCGAGGGTAGGAAGGCTCTACAGAGGGGTCTGGAGAGGCTGGTTTGATGAGCTAAGGCCAATGGTATGAGGTTCAACAAGGCCAAGGGCCGGGTCCTGCACTTGGGTCACAACAACCCCATGCACTGTTGCAGGCTTGGGGAAGAGTGGGTGGAAAGCTTCCTGGTGGAAAAGGACCTGGGGGTGCTGGTTGGCAGCCAGCTGAATATGAGCCAGCAGTGTGCCCAGGTAGCCAAGAAGGCCAATAGCATGCTGGCTTGTATCAGAAATTGTGTGGTCAGCGGGAGGAGGGAAGTGATCATCCCCTTATACTCAGCAGCGGTGATTCTGCACCTCAAATACTGTGTTCAGTTTTGGGGTCCCTCACAATGAAAAAGACATTGAGGTGCTGGAGAATATTCAGAGAAGGGCAATGGAGCTGGTGAATTAATTAGAACAGAAGTCTTATGAGGAGCAGGAACTGCAATTCTTTATCCTGGAGAAAAGGAGGCTCAGGGGTGACCCTACTGTGCTCTATAACTGCCTTGAAAGGAGGTTGGAGAGAGGTGGAGATTGTTACTTCTCCCAAGTAACAAGCACTAGGACAAGAAGATATGGCCTCAAGTTGTGCCAGGGGAGGTTTAGATTGGATATGATGAAAAATTTCTTCACTGAAAAGGTTGTCAAGCCTTGGAACAGGCTGTCCAGGGAAGTGGTTGAATCACCATCCCTGAAGGAATTTAAAAAGACATTTAGGTGTGGCACTTAGAGACATGGTTTAGTGGTGGACTTGGCAGTGCTAGGTTAATGGTTGGACTTACCACAGAATCATAGAACTACATAGACTGAAAGGGACCTTTCAGATCATCTAGTCCAAGCATCATTATAACAAAAAGTCTTTTCCAATCTAAATTCTATGATTCTTTCAGATTTTCTTCTTAAATTCTGGGGTGGGGAGTTAGGAGTTTACTGAGATTCTTCCATCATTGCAAAGAAAACCTCTGCAAATCCTTCCCCTGATCCCCTTCCTCCCCCCCGCCCCCCCCCCAAAAGAAAGAAAAAAAAAAGTAAAAAAACAGGCAAACAATATTTGGAATAGAGAAAGAAGAGAAGGATTTTAGCCAGAACAGAAATTCAACAAATTAACAATTGTATGTGTGAAAGGGTGTTGAGTGAGAGTCATAAATACTAGAATACAGGAGTCTGTATGAAACAGTATTTTACTTAACCCGCAGTCTTGAAATGATTCTCAGTCCTGACAGTATTTATGAATCGAACTCACACAATTCCATTTTCCCCTTGGTTATGACTCCATAAAACTTTCCTAATCAGTGCAAATTTCACATGTAGCACTGCTGCAGTAAATTTTTTGAATGGTCAATTGAATGAAGCAATTCTCTGTAAGCATTTCTAGTATGTCTAAAGTATGTCTTCAATGAGGATAAAAGAATTTATAAAATATCATAAAATGTGGTCTAGAATTGTTGACTGGTATAAAAAACTAAGCAGTAATGTTTTGTTTTCTGGACAGAGTTTCTAAAGTTTCTAAATTATTAAAAGCTTACTTTGTAATTGCCTTTAAATCTCCTGTTTTACATTTTGTTTTGTAAGAAATCGGCCATTACTGTAGTCCTCAGCTGTAGTCTACTACAATATTTTTCAACTGGTAGATTGTTATGGGGCTTCTGAATGCAAGAAACATGATAGAAAAATCTTCCATTTGTTTCAGAAAAGAAAGAAAATATACTTTTTGGAATAATGTGTGTAGTATTTGTGACATGCTACATGTCTGGATGTTGTGGTTTCAGTTGAAATCACCGCAGCCGGACTGACAGATGGCCCTTCCCCCCCCCAAATAAAAAAAGAGGAGAGGAAGAGATAAGGAGATTCAGAGTTTAGAATGAACTCTACTACTTTAATGAAGAATGAATATTAAAGAAAAAAAAGATACAATATGTACAAAACCATATTAAGCTCCCAGAATGACAGTCCCATCACCAGCAGGCACTGGGGAAGTCCCAGACTGGACTCAGCGATGGAAGCGAATTGGATTCCACCTCTGGAGTCAGGAACACACAAATTGGGTTCAAAGGCAGATGAACAGACAGGGTCCTCTTCGGGCTTTGGCCATTGCAGGAAGAGAGGAGAGAGGAAGGAGAGGGGGAGCTGACCCTTTGATCCCTCAGCTTTTATACTGAGCGTGGGGCAGATGGGATGGAATACCCCAGTTGGTCAGNNCCTCCCCACAGGTGTGATCCCTCTACGCTTTTCTGTTTCTGACCCTTTAAGAGGCAAATATCGAAAATTGTCTGACCTTGGTTGTTGCAGCAATAAATATAAGCAAGGGCCTCTCTTCATACCATTCCTTGGCATTAGCACAAACATTGGCCTTATCATTTGCTCCACAATATGCTGTTAATTTCAGAGAGTTAGAGGAGGTCCAGCTAAAATGTAAAATTACAGAACACAAAATTGGTTCAGTTTTACTTCAAATTGGGACACTGGAGATAAACTTATGGCATGTTACACTCCAAGGGTTTCATTCAGATTCATGCTGGTTTTTTATTGCTGTAGATCTCACTGGGTAGCTTCTGTGGTGCCTATTTCTACCTGAGGATGAATGTATTTTTAAAGCTCGTTCTACCAGTTTTAAGCTTCTGCATTTTAAAGAGGTCCAGTAGCTATGACAAAGGAAGAAATTATACCTCATCAGGATTAAGTGCTGGTGAGTTTTCTTCACAATGCAGATGCTTTTCATTAAAAGCTAGGCTTCCCTCTACTGTGTTCTCTTTCTCCAACTATGGAAATAAGGCAATGCATATAAAAAGAGCAGAAGGTTCTTAGGCAGCTGAAAACAGTCCCACCTGTTGATACTTCTGACTTGGCTTTTGATTTCCCTCACAAGCAAAATTACATCTTGTCTGAAGAAAATCCAGTGGAGATATTAGAAAGCAACCTAAATCTGAGAAAATAAAAAAACATGGCAAGCTTGTTTTCGTAAAAGACACATTTATGCATTTCTTAAGTATGTTAACATGGTTCTTTTTAATCTGCAGGAGTTAAATCTTGCAAAATTACATTGAACCGTGACATAAAACCACTTTCAACATGTTATATTGTTATGCAAAAATACATAAAGTACTTTCTATGATGTTATTTTATGAAGATATCTTGGTATCTCCTCATACCTAGTTTCTCAATGTATCAAACTATTACTGTGTTCTTCTGATAACACTTGATTTTTTCAATTTCTTTTAGCAAAACTTATGGAAAAATAATAGCAAATTCTGATTCAAGAAAATAAAGACAAATTGCTGAATATTAGAGAAGCATGTTGTTCTGCCTCTGGCAGTAGCTGCCAAGCTGGAGAGCTGTCTTATCCCCTCAATTAGATAGGATCTAATTGATATCTGATTACCACTAATTAAACATTTTGAAAGTTTCACGTCAGTTGGAACTTCAGGCTACAAATGAAGGAAAACATCCACAGTTCAGTGTGCTGTAACAATCCTGTAGACAGCTATTATTAACTCCTTACATTATCAATTCGTATTAGACAATCTCCTTGAAGAGCTCCTGATCAGCATTTTTATATGCTCCATTATATCCTTGCAGATTAAATCACAGGGACAGATAGTAAGTGCTGAGTAAATAAATAAATATAAAAGAACAACATTACTATTTAGCTGTCTGTTTTTCAGTTGCAGTTCCTAATTTCATGTATGTCTTGCTCAGCTAATAAATGAGAAATCCATAGGATATTGCTTATTCTATACATCTTTTAAATATGCTAAGAAAATATTTTATTTGCAAGTAAAGTAGTTCCACTAGTACACTCCAAACATTCAACAGCAAATTATTGATTCACCATCATGTCTATAAAAACCCAAACCCACTAACCCTCAAATAAAAATCCATTTCAGATTCTCTGTAACACAACTTCTGGGAAAGAAACATTCTCTGTACTGCATTGAAGCTGTTATTTAATTGCACACCGAGTCAGTTCATGATCTTCTCTTGCAGCCTCACATATCTTGAACAGGAAATGCTAAAACACTGAAATAAGCTCAGTGGGACACTGTGTGTCTCAAAAATGATCAAGCACCAAAAGCAAACCTCTGCTGTCTTTGCTAAGACAGAGAAGAAGCCACCTTAAAATGACTGTCATTCCTTCCAAGGAGCCATACAAGGCCTTGTAACTGACACTGCAGAAGAACAATGAGGGGCTGTAAGGGATTTGTGGAGGAGCCTGTTCTCTGCCCATAGTGCTGGGCACAACCACCTCTTCTGTGGGCACCAGCAGAGCCATCCTTGCTGTGTCCGACGCTTGGGAAAGGCAGCCGGAGGGATAGTGAGTCTCCTCTACCCCTTGTACCTTTAAGTATAGGGCAACCTCTGAGCTTTGCAGAGCACCTCTCGGTCCTGTTCACTATTCATCTACGGAATGTAAAGCTGCAACAGGAATCCGTGGGAAGGTTTAGATCACAGCTTGCAGTCAGGAATAGTTTGGTGAGACAAACTATTGTGAATTCAAGTATCTTAAAAATTGGCATGGCTTGTGCTGTGTAATTTTATGAATATTCTGAATATGAATGTGTGCTGTCACTGCTTTAGAGCATTTTAGATATGTCATACCTTTGTACTCCTTTAAAATACCTTTAAAATTGTTTAAAGCAGGCAGAAATTAGAACAGTATCTCTGACTGTACTTGCATCAGTACAAGTGAAACATTCTCTCATCTGTGAAATGGACTGAAGCAGCCCTTTTAATTGATTAGTATAATATGTTTGATTTCTTAACATTTGTAATCAGTATTGCTGTCTCACAGCCTCTAATGTGGAGTGCAGTGTGCTTAGCATCTTTTGCCTACAAATCTGATTCTCTTTTTTATTTTATTAATACCGAGCATATATAGGTCAGATTTCACGTTGTTACATTGCTCTACTCTGCTGCTCAGGCAACGGTGTGTGATCAGAGACTTTTACTCTTCGATTTCTCCTGGCAAAGAAAGAGCAGTACCCAGGGGAGGGCGAATGCCTTCAAATACATCTCAGCTGAAAGCAAGTGGCAGCCCTTTTGCCACTGATCCTAGCACCTGCAGTCTGATCCAGTTCAGCACTGGTGGAACCAGTGGGGGCTGCTCTTTGCAGCCACTGTGGATATATTCAGTCTATATTCACTGTGCTTTTCCGCTCTCCCCTGGATGCCCAGCTGAGGTATTATGAAGTAATCACTGGGGACCTGCCAGATAGTATATAGTTTGTTTCCTGGAGATCAATATTCTAGGCTGGAGGGAGTGCACTGGTAGTTCAGCACTTCTGCATGAGCACAATTAATTACATAGGTGAGCCCTGTGTTTAGACACTCTTTCATCCTTGATCTGCCCAACAGCCTCTCTGCTAGGGATTATCCTCCCTCCTCACTGACTAATTTGACAACAGACTTTATCCATGTCCTTTGAGGTAAAGATGAGAGACACAGAACTGTCTATCGGTGTTCTGAGTTTTGTAGTCTTTAAAAAAAAATGCCTTTATAACGTAAACTCCATTATGAAGGATACAAAGGAAGCCCCCACTGCAAGTATTCTAATCAAAGGAGAACTCCCCTGGTGCTACTGAGAACAGAAATGGTGATGAGGTCTGTTCTGCTCTAAATTACTAATTGACTTTTTCTAAAGAACACCTACTAGGAATCTTGAAGTTTTATGGCAAATGCTAAACAGCAGCTGTTTTCTAATTGTGCTTCTCATTCTGTACTCCTCACAAATATCTCTTTTGAATAATAAGCTGGAGACACTTCCAGTTAAAAGCAGTGCAGATCAGAGGAAAGTATGTTAATCTAAGAGAATAGGTCTTAAAGTCAGAAAAGCCATGAAATTTATGGATGACTTTTAATAATCCTCTCTTTAAGGTTCTTTTATATGTTGGTATTTCCATGGCTTGTTTTATGGCATGAGAAGCTGACGTGCTGTGGTGAACATCCCAGGACGGATATCTGCTTATCAGCACACAGAGAAAGAAATAATTACAGTATTAATACCAAGTTTTATGTCATTAAATCACTAAGCATAACTTATATTTTAAAAATATGATTATCATTAGCAAATCATCATTGATAATTCAAGAAAATTGCCAATAACAAGGTTGTCTTTGAGACAGAAACAGACCCTTTGTGCCAAATTTTCAAGTGGGCAACAGCTGCTGTATATACACAAGTACACATACGTACTGCTTTGCCTTCATTTTTAGTATCTTTCATTTTACTTAGCCAATTCACCAACTTGCGTGGGCCGGTGTAGAAATGCATACATATTTATTACCCCAAAGAACACATTTTATATATAATTGATTAAAAAAAAAGTATTATTCCAGAATAGATGTATGGTGTTATTCTTTGGTGTTAATATCGGCTAGGTGTTTAAAAAACATAAAGACAAAAACGAGTCAAAATGTTGGTGGGAAGTATACTTAAAACCAAAAGATACAAAAGAAGAAATAGGTTACAATTTTGAAGATGTTCTCTCTGAATAATTTATTTAACACTTTAAATAGGTGGCCTGATTTTCAGCTCTGTCAGGCTGAATTAGATATCATCGTATAGGTTTAGGAATGTAATTAAAAGTTGCATTAACATTTTTCTATAACTCCAAAAAATATTTTTTGGGAAGACAAATGTGGTTGCAGGGGCAAGTACTCCTGAATATTACGTTTTGATCAGTATAGCATTTTAAGCAGGAGGGACCATCTGCCACATTCTGCATGAAGTTTAACCCACAAATCTACTTTACCGAAAAGCTGGTTTTAGGTTTTGAAGTACAAAAGCAAAAGATTTAACAAAAAAAAGGTAAATATCTCAATGCCCGTATTTATGCACAGGCAAATCCTACACTTGTCTGACATGGTTGGTTCCAGCAGTGACCAGTGGATGAGAGCACTGGGGAGAACAGCATTGCTGTTATGGACAGCCTGAAGTCACCATGCCTGAAAGCCTCTTCTGCACTTGCCTTGGACAACCACAGGACTGTTTGCTAAGGAGACCCCTATGTCTGGTTCTTTCAGTGGTCTGTCATGTGGTTCCACTGCAAGGGCAGTTGGGATTCAGTGGTGAAGCCCAACGTGCAGGGTCTGGATAAATAGTCTCCAGTACCCGGGGCTCTCCCTGTGGTGCATCAGCAACTGCATCAGCCCAGACCTAAATGGTGAGGCTTCAGGAGGTAGGCTGCACAGGCAGCTGGACAGCCTGGCTTTGGGGCTACTCTTACACCACTGTTTAATTGTAACTAGAAACCATCTCCATTGAACCATGTCTGATTGGAGGTTCAGTGAATACAGAGTGATAAATTGCTGCAAGGTTAGAGGTCTGGCATCTTTAATATTTATCCACCTTGGTGTGAGAGACTATAAAAACCACAAGGGGCTGAGGGCTCTGGTTTCAAAGAGGACTGCCTGCATGAAGAAGGCATGCAGGACCTGCCTCTGTGTGAACTTTTGAGCAAGGAGGCATTTTATATTAAATTGTCTTTTCCGTCATTTAATTTTCTTGCCTTGGGAATTCAGTTGTGAACTGACCCCAGTCCATCATGCTATACATAAATTACTAACGGAACTTTGAAGTTCTTTCCACATTTAAAGAGGTGGTTCAAAAGTATATCCTGAAGGGGTTCTGGAGGGATATGTTCTGAAAATTAAAGGAAAACGCTGGCAAGAGATTCAATATCCAAATGAGTCTTGCATCAAGGAGGACAATATTAACAGTGATTCAGAGTATCAATCGTCAAAATGTGCTAATAAGCAAATCAGCCTCCCTGCGCAGTTATATATAGGTATGTGTTTACAGATACATATGAGCACTTTTACGTGTATACAGACAGGTATATAAACAAAACCTGGGTTTTTTTTTGTTATGGAAATATTAATATTTGAACTTTTTCTAGCTTGTGAGTATATAGAACTTGCTAAATAGCTGGCTTGTCTGTGTAGGTAATGGCTTTCAGTTATGCCGTCCTAACAATGATTTCCCATCAGGTTTTACATAAACAAGTCATCACACATTTTGTAACAATTTCAAAAGTATAAATTATTTATGTAAAGAATCCTTATTGCTTAGGTAGGTGACTCCAGTAGCTTATAAATACTTTAATAACTGAAATAAATAATTCATGCACATTTCTTTTTTTTTTTTTCCTGTTAGTATGAAATCTTTTAATATTCAGAATAAACATATTTTAGGGATTCTTGGCATTTTTTGAATGAGGTAAGATTATTCATTGCAGTGTACTTCCATAGTTTGAAAACTGCTTGAGTGCAGAGAGCCCCCAAACTAAACAAAAACTTCACGATGAGAAGAGACTTGTTTCAGTGATGTACTTAAGTGACGTTCTTAATTTTGAGAACATTCTGAACCCCGCTCAACTTGTTAAAGGCTCGGCACAAGCTTAGGTACTGCTGAAATCAGTAAGAGTTAGTGTGTGCTGAAGTGCTTTCCTGAACAAAAGCCTAAGCTCTTGCTTGGCTTCTACAGCCTCTAAAATCCCTCCCTGAAGGCAGGTTTTATGCTGCAGACAGAACACACCGCAGGTGCTATTGCAGACTTTCTCATCTTTGCTGGAAGCTGCTTGCAACTGCTCCAGCACGCTCCTGCCTTCAGGGAGTTTACAGGAGGAGGGAGCGTGTGGAGTCACTCTCAGGTTTCCCTCTTCCCAGCTTTTCTCACGTGCCAACCCCTGTGTTCTCATGGAGAGAGACCAACAGCTGTCGGCAGAGCTGACAGAGAAGAACTTGCTGCTCTGCAGTTTTGTGCTTCTCATCTTCTGTGCAGACCAAACCAAACAGGTTCTCCTTCTTGCACTTTTCTGGGTTTGCTTAATCAATTAGAAAGAAGCTCAGGACACATCTTGCTTCGATGACAGTTACTATCTTTTTGCCGTGTTCTTCAGGCATTTATAATAAATCATTCCAGAGGAATCCAACCTGCTTTTGCAGTACTAAATGGAATTTTAACTTGATTTAATAATTCGAGATTTAGTTGTTATCCTTTTGTCAGTAAATGCTAGTTTTTCACCCTGAATCTTTCCTATGTATTCTTAATATATGTGTTCTGTATGAGGGCTTTATCCTTCTTTTGTCCCTTTTATGCTTTTTCCTTTTTCTGGTTTTCTTTTTTATACTTACAGTCGCTTCTAACTACTCCATTATACCCTTGCAAAATGTAAGATAGAATATAAATACATCATGTATATTTAAAAGTTAATAAAAAGCACCCCAACCCAAAACAAAATATCAAACCCCACTCTCCCTAACCCTTCCAAAACCCAACCCAAACATATTTGTAGTATGCCTATCCTTACCCTAGCTCTTTTGGCATTTTTTTTTCCACTCCACTCTGTTGTTGCCTGCCCCACTATCTTTAAAGTATGACAACAGATTATTTGACTAAACGTGATTCTAATTCTGAAATAGAAGAAAAGACATATTTCTCTTTCTTTAAAGAAGTTATTGGACCAATGTTCCTCCAAAACCCCTCTACCCAGCCCTTCAGATTTATAAACTGTCAAAATAAGCAAATCATCTATCCACGCTGATGCCTTGGGACATGTTGGCACACAGATAATTAGGACGTTAGTTTCCAAGAGAAGGCCGCTGTGTTATACACAGCCTGAGTGTGCCAGACATTAAGACTGCCAGTGATTTAGCTAAAGACATGAGACAATGATCATCTGGTTGAGAGGGTTCATCATTGTTATGAATTCAACAATAAATGTAATGAGATGTTAGGACAATTAGAGTGATGATATGCTCCTTCACAAATGTGCAGAGGAATCATTACGAAAAGGGAAATTGATGAAATCATTAAAGTGAATGTAAACTAGGACTGTTTTTGTAAATCAAGGAGGAATTTCCCATGCAGAATTTCTGGGTGGGTCTATTACATTACATATCACTAATAAGTGCTAAATAGAATCACTTTTTGATCATGAATACATTAACCTGACCATTCTTACACTTTGCTTAAGTATAGCTGATTATTTACCTTAATTACTTGACCTTTTACCTCAAATTACTTAATGTGCAACTGAGGAGAACATCATGAGGGTTTGAAGGCACAGCTTTCATTAGGATGAAGATATTATGGTAATTTACTACCTGACTATTTTCTTTTAGAGGCTGCCTTATAAAAAAGAATGAAAAATAAACAAATTAAACTTAGTAGAAATAACTCTAATATACTAAATAAATATAATTTTTCAAGATAATTTCCTTGTGGAATGTTTAGAAAATCTTAAGATTAATTCCTGTCTTGTTTTATAGTACTATTGAACTATTCTAGGTTTTATTTCCATCCAAAGAAAAATCTACTCGTAATAGCAATGCAAAATATTACAGTGTCTCCAAAAAAAGAAGAAAATAAAATTCAATAAAATTATAATAATAACTTTCCTTCTTAGTTACAGAGTTAAAACAATTAAAAAACTGTATTTAGGAACAGGTCATTTGCACTGATTTGATGTACTCATGGAAAAAGTCCTTTTGTTAACCAGATTGCTCATAGTTATTCATATTGAATGTGTTTGCTCAATGTTAAGATTCTCTTTGAGTAAAGTGAGATACTCTAGGGCCTGTACCAGTCTGCTGGATAGTTCAAGGTCCATGATGTCTATGCAATTTTATGCACGATGCTGATATATTTACTGCCTTGTCATATTATCTATCTTGGCTTCTGAAAGGTAAACTCTGTAATACGAGGCTAATATTAATGTCCTATAACAAATTTGATCCCAGGAGATGTCAAATAACTCTTGTTGGTGGTCTTCTTTCTGCTATGAGAAACAAAACATGTTATTGAAATTATCTGTTAGCAAGTGTTACCTTTTTTTAGAGAAGCTTGGGAAGAAAGTTTTCTACTCAAGGGACAACTGAAATAACAAAGTGGTGCAGGAAACAGCAGTCCTTCTGTAATTAGCGTTTGTTCTGATTTTGGCTGGGATAGAGTTAACATTCTTACACGCAGCTGGCAAGTGCTATGTTTTGGATGAGAATAATGTTGATAACACAGTAATATTTTCAGTTGTTGGTAAGCAGTGAAGGGTTTTTTCAGCTTCCCATAGAACCTGAGAGGGAGCATAGACAGGACAATTCCTCAAGATGGCCAAAGGAATATTCCATACTTTAGTATATAAATGGAGGTTGGCTGGGGGGCTAGAATTGGCAATTACTGCTCAAGAATGGGCTGGACATTGGTCAGTGGATGGTGAGCAATTGCACTATGCATTGCTTACATATTTTTTATCATTATTATTATTATTTTCTCTTTCATTGCTGACCCATTAGAGTGTTTTTATCTCACTCATAATTTTAGTTTTTTCCCCTGATTCTCTTGCTGAACCCAGTGTGGATGGGTGGAGAGGGCGAGTGGTTGCTTGGTGTTTGTCTGCCTACTGGACTAAACCATGACAACATTTCTGGAAATGTCTGCTGACTGTCATGTTTAGAGCAGGGGTAGACTTTTTCTTGCACTTGTAGAGTACTAAGTACTGTCCTAGCTTATGACAGTAAACACTACATTAAAGTACAGGAGATAATAATTAGGAATTGTATGAGAAATCAAAATCTAGCCTATGCATTTCAGAGCTTATGTCAAAGACATATGCCATGGTCCAGATACTTACCTGCTTTTGAAACTTGGTCTGTCTTTCAAATTCTGCACTGAGTGTTGCTATGAAACTTATGAATGTTACTCTGGTAGATGTAGGATTGCTAACTTCCTAAATCTTGGGCTTTGTGAATGGTATTTATAATTTTATTTTTCAGAGCTGCCTAGTTTTCACCTCATAATACACAAAGGTACATTGCTTGATTTGGGTTTTTTTCAAAGTTAATGGCCTATAGAGATACTGTGAAGAAAGTTAAGAAACTTACCTTAGTTTTTATAGTTTTCCTCAGGTGGGCTATGAAAAGAGGTTGTTCCTTCCAATATTACAGTTTGGACTGGTTATGTCTTTATTTATTTATTTAGTTCTGCCGGTTGTGACCATGATATACTCTGTTTGCAGTAATAGCTCCTTATAAAGTAATTGGTTATATGATGAATAACTGTTAGGGTTTTTTTAAGTCCTTGATAAGGAGGAGAGATTATATTTGAAACCCTCTTTATGAAACTTCTCCTGCTTCATACTTGTACTTTTACATGCCTTTCAAAAAGCATTCAATGAGTAAGTCAAAACTCTGCAAATACACAGCAGAACATCGTTGCTGAAAGTGAAGAGGTAGGTATTACCAGAGTTATATTAAGCCTCTGTGGATATTTGTGGTTTTTATTTAGCTGCACATGCTGATAGGATTTGGATGAAGAAGGGCATCTGGGGCATCACCCAAGAGTTTAGTCATAGTTTTGTGATTAAGAGTTACAATGGGTCAACACACAACTACCAGCACAAACAAAGATATGAATAAAAAAAGCTTCTTAACACCTAACACCAGGGACAGCGGTGCTGAAGGTGGGCAGTAGCTGTAGCGTGTAGCAGGTTATCTAGGCTGGGGAAATCCTCTAGGACAGGAACCAGATGGGCCCAGACTCTCCTCTCCCCCTCAGGCAGGGAAGTAGCAGAGTCTGTTGGGCTCTGCCTTGGACTTTTTCCTTCTTTTGACAGTGAGCTCAGCACATCCAGGAAAGGGTTTGATACAGAGATGTCACTGCTTGCAGCGATGTGGGATTGAATATGTACTCCTTTGTTCCTAGATTGTGCTTGAGTTTCTGTAAAGGTGTAAGGAGACAGCAGTCTTTGAATTTCTGCAATGAATTCAGATAGAATGAGAAGGTAGAAAACGTGCTAGATCTGTAACAAAATAAATGTGCAATTAATGACTTAACAGGCGGTGATTAGGTTGGAAGAGTTAAATGCCATGGCTCTTTGGAAGGGGAGTAGGAGGGTGTGCTGGTATCCTCAGCACTCCATAATCAGATGACATGGCAAAGTAGGAAGCAGTGTAAGGAAGGGTGCCAGGATGACTGTGAAACCTGGTCTAAAGACCTGGTCTAAATCCACTTATAATGATTATTAGGGATTGACAGGTTGACAGTTTAACCTCTATGGTCATCCATGATTTACAGAAATTTTACATCTTTTTTCCTTTTTTTTTTTTTAATAGGGTAGCTTTAATAGTGCTTGTATTTAAACTCCAACTTTTATGGACTCACAGTGCTATACATAGTACATTGATAGTATTGTTTTTGATGTTTTATTTGACTTACATATGCAAGTCAGAATAGACCTCAGGATGCCCTTATCTTTCTGTGATGTTTTGAAATATTGTCCTTGTATTTCAGTGTCTACAGGCATGATCAATTATTTCCCTTTGACAGTGCTATTATTGCATCCATATTCCCCAATTCATGTGCACTAAATTTGTTATTGATCTTTAGAGTAGTATAAACAGTATGCATTTATTTACATGTATATACATGCATGAGGAGGTAATTAAGTTACTTGCTATTGATTTGTTTTCCTTTTGATTCTGGCAGACTGTTCAGCATTACATTTTGTTATTTATGCAATAATGTTCTGATTAAAGTAGTAGAACTAGAACGTTAGTAAGCTTATTTTTGCTGCCTTAGTAATTCTATTTGTAAGTTAGATGCGCTAAACGGTACTTTCTGCACCTATCTTTTTACAAGGGAATGTAAAATAAATCTTTTCTGAGAGTAGACAGCATATAAGTGCATTCTTGACATCATCATCTCTGTGATAGATCAGGATCCAAAATGGTGAGGTATCAATCTGCTAAGTTTAGTTAGCGAGGAGTCCCAATAGTACTATTCAAATACTAAAAATTATGTGTTTGCTATTGTACTGGATTGTACGACTCTTCTTCTCAACCTGGAGGATCCAATCAAAACAAAAAAAAATTCCACCACCAAATTCAAAGCCAAACTGCTCAAATTAGCTGTTTGTATATGCTAACCTTCAAGTGGTTTGGGGTACAGATGCTACTAAACTAGGGAGACAATCAAGATTCCATATGTTTATGTTGTTTCATGGACCATACACACGCATGGCTTTACTGTTGTACGTGCATTTAGGTGGCCTGCTCATTCATAAGCCAATCTCCGCATGAGAAAAAGAGACCCTCTCTGGCCCGTCCCTCCTGACAGGAAGGACAGACATGCATGCTGTCTACAGGGATTGTTTTTACAACTTGTCATTTTATATTACAGCACCATAGAAAAGCAGGGAGAAAGGTCCATTATGAATACTCTTGTTATTAGCAAGGGACTGTATCAGATGAAGTTTTTTCTTCTATTTTTCTTCTGTTATTTTTACACATATATTCCAGTGAAGAGGATCTTTTAAAGAAACTCAAAAATTTTTAAGATCTTTTGCATCCTTTACAGTAGGTGTTGACAGAAATGGCAGTCTGATTCATAAATACAGAAAAAAAAATCAGATGAGTTTTCATACAGTTGCATATAATGTACAAAATTAACTACTGTGTACTATTAAAATGCAATATATTACTCATGAAATAAGAGCCTGTATTTTCAGCAGCTTGTTTAAGATGTGATGGACATACTATGCCATGGTTTTTACAACAGCATGTGAAAAGGCTGTGATTCCTCTTGCTGTGATTGTCTATGTCACAGCGTTTTTAAGTTTGCAAGGTCTATTTTTTTATTAGCTGCATTGTATCCAGTAAAATTTCAGTTTTATTAAACATAGTGATACTCTCCTATTCTTATAGAGACTTCCAAGCTTTTTGCAAAGGGAATATTGTTTCTCTTATCTTTATGCCCCCATTTTACAAAGATATTTCAATTAGGAATGGAAATATCTCTTTCAAGTTCTAGGTTTAAATGCTGAGAATTGGCTTTCTTATGCCCTTTGAAATCATTATTCTGTTGTCCAATATTTGGTTTTACTTGAGTTAATGATTTCAAACCAGGGGGTAAATAAAATGGAATAGTTAGAGATTTGGGTAAATATATGTACTTCTATGTTAGTATAAGAGGACAGATGCTTAAGAAATGTAGTATAAATTTAGTAGATGAGAAATGGATGTAGTAATATTACAGTTATTATTATTAAATTTTAATGTAACAAATTACATCACATTTGCAATTTTTAATTGTAAAGTATTGTAAAAAGTACATCAAACTAGTGTTTTTGTCTTAATTTTTTCTGTTTCCAAAAAAAATTAATAAAGGACTCTATGGTAAGTGACATACTATAATGAATTCTCTTTATATTCAGAAGAAGAATTTTGCTGTCCTTCGATAAAGTAGTATATAATTTAATAGCTATTCTTCTGTAACTTAATAGAGGGCTACCAGAGGGCAGTGCCTGACAGATCTATCCAGCCACTTGCCAATTATGGGTAGGCTTTGCCCTCCTCCCTGTCAGAGCCTCAGCACTCGAGAGAGCAACAGTTCCTCTCCCCTCTGCTGACAGTTTTGGGAACACCAGCTGGATGCAAAAGCTGATATATGCATCTTCAGACCATTTGAAATCCTGGAGTCCTAGAAGCTAAAGCCAAAGCTGTGGCTTCCACAGCTGAGAGAGAGGAAGAGAGCTTGGTAACAAGAAAGTACTACTTGTGAGGAAGGTGGAAGGGATACTTGAAGCACAGTTGCCTCCTCACTTGTTCTCTCAGGCCTCAAAAGGTCTCTACTCTTGCTGTGTTCTCTTTATGTAGGATTTAGCACCTTGGGTTCAGGCGGATCCTCTTGTGTGCACTGTCAGCTTGCCCTTCATTGCTAATGTCCCTCAGTTCTGCAAGGCGACTCTACCTTACTGAAAGGGATGGTGAGGTCTGTCCCTTAAGCAAGGCTCAACTGTCTCCTATCTCCCAGAAAACATGAATTCTCTGTACCTTTAATACAGAGATTCTGTCTGTGTATGTAACTTCATTTACACCTCAGAAAACTTTTTTGAGGAGCTCAAGGTACAGCCTTCTTTGCCCCTCTACCTTCCTTACACCTTGGACACAGGACAGACTCCTCAGATTTTGGGAATATGCGTGCACTAATCGGAAAAGTGCAAAATTATTAACGTAGAGTGCACAAGTCCCAGACAGTGTTCAGTTGGCTCACCTTTTCTGCCTGTGTCTGCCATTGCCTTTGGATCCACTTCAGCACAGACTGCTGCCATGCCAGAGGTGTCTGCCCAGGTAGGTCACCCACATCTCTTGTGCAGCTGCTCTGTGTCCTCTGCAGTCCCTTATGTGAGCTTCCTCAGGGTGTATTGCTTCTTACAGTTCCTGCCCTTTGGGCATGTCCTGGATCCTTGCTGACTTCAGCCTGAGCTTTTGGGAGGCTGAGAAAACAAAAGCAGACTCTCAGGACAAACATGAAGCACTTGGTAGCAAATGTCTTTTCTGAACAGGAGCATCAATGACATTTAGCCTGTTTTAGCAAGCTCTTCTATGAGCTTAGTTGATTTATATATCTACACCTCTGTCAATTAGCCCTCTATTATGCAGATTTCACTTCGGTTTACTTGGAAAATAAAACCAAATAACATATTTATTATTACTAATGAGTAATGACTTGAGGTATTGCTTCTCTGTTTGTGTGTAATGACTCAAATAACTTTAGCACATTTGCTAAGCTGTGGCTGTTATCTTTGCTTTGGAAGTTTTTCTTTTCCTCCCTCTCTCTGTTTGCTGTGAGAAGGTTGAGGCTCACAGTCAAAGCATTTCCAGTGCTCAGGTATGTGCCAGGTTTCAAAATGGCAAATAATGCATCTTAAAAGCATGTAGGTGGGCAAAGTAATGTGTGCTTCCTGGAGGAAATCCCTTCCTGAAAGCCTGTCTGTCCCGTTTGACACACCCAGGGAGCAACTCAAAACTGCTGCCGTGGGAGGCCAAAGAGTTTCTTTTACTTCCTGTAAAGTGGAAGAATCCAGGTAGCTCTCTTTCTTTCTCTTTTTCTCTAGTCCTTTTGTATGTCTCTCCATTTGAATTGAAAAGCACCTCCCCTGCTCATTTCCTTTCTCCTTTATGAAAAGGGGGCAAGCCCATGGGTGAAGAGCCCGTGACAACTTTTCCCCACCCAGCCTTGGAAGGAGAGAGGAGATGAAGAATCAGATCTTTTCTCTGTCTGAGACTGAGAAGATAAAATTGCTACTGGGAGCTAATGGGAAGGATCAGATGTGGAGACTGTATTGATATGGGAGCTCTACACTGCACGGAACTATTTAATCAGGCTTAATAACAGTTCTATTTTTTTTCAAAGCCCTAATAAGTGCTCAGTTATAGCTGAAATCACTGCAGATTTGAAGAATGTGATCAGGAAATAATGCCTAGATCAGGCTTTTGTCAAGAAAAGTTGGATCAGATGATCCTTGAGGTCTCTTCCAACCTGGTATTCCAATATTCTATGATTATATTTTCTGTTTTTCTTCTGTGCTGTATTTGATGATTATACTTTTAGATTCCTTTTAGACTTAAATTAATTTATGTTTTAAGGGTAGACTCCAACTTTAAGTTCTTTTGAGCAGATTTTAGATAAAGACCTTTGCTGTCTTAACAGGTGAAAACCTATACCATGAAGATAATATTATTTAAACAGAATTTCGACCTCTATACATTACATATTCATGTTAATCCCAACATTTTGTTAAGATTCAGTATTGGATCTATATCCTAATACTTTCTGTAGGTCATCTACCATCATGCCACAGTGCAGTTATTAGAATCTCAGCCTCCTGCGTTGGCCAGAGATACTGTCTGGAAGACATGTCTTACAGGACCCTGTAAGCATCTTATGAAAGATTGTCAAGATGAGCAAATTAAAGCAGTCTGTTGGACTATTAATAGCATAGGTAAAGAACAATTAACAAGGACAACCAGCAGAGAAGAAAATCTATTTGAGTAATGTGAAGGACGTGTGTAAAATTGGAGTTGCTGTAGTAGACTCCTGTAAGAAAAAAATAAATTTAAAGTAGAGAAAAATGGTAAGGCCTGTGATGAACTGCACCGGTTGGACTATTCTGACACTGGTATTTGACTATATCATTGTGAAATACTGCTGGCAATTCCAAGTATATGTATATGGATAACTCTTATAAACTTTCTAAAACAAAATAGGAATAATCAGTTCTGTTGCTCTGATGATGTATTTTCTTTTACTAGCACACCACTTGGTGTGGTTTAATCTGTTTTTTTAGTGTTTTGAGAGGGAGAGGTGCATGCAAAGTGTATTTATTTAGAGTTCTATAATTTATTGTCTGAATTTCACAAAAAATTGTGTCACTTATACAAGAAATTATATATATATTCATTAAGGCTGAATGTTTAAAACTGAAAAAAATAGCAAATCATTTAATTAGGAATCAGAAAATTTATCGTTTAACAAAATGCTTTGTAAGTGCTGTAGGAAATGGAGAGGGACTAAATTTCTACGTGGTCTTTGTTTAGTCAAAATTTCTCTGGTATTACTTGGAATTCTGACAAACCAGTATGGTGGGGAGAAATTTTGGCAATTTTGAACTTAATGAAAGAGGCGTATTTGCTAGAATGGCATCAACATTTAATCCCAGAATACAAAACCAAAGATGGGAAAAGGATGTGCAATTAACCTGATTACTCAAATTTTATATAAATTGAGGTATATTTTAGATACATGACTTAGAAGATGTGAGCAAAATTGTTGCTACTGTTATGAATAGTTTCGGTTCTGACTACATGCGTGGCTTGTGAAAGGATTTAGGTTTGCAGTTGGTCCTTCACCTTTCTATTGGCCCTCTCACAGATAATGCTTTGAAAAAAAAGGTTAAGTAAAGACTGTAATGAACTACATATTTATACTTTGTGAGTTATGATTAGTGCCCATCCTTCCATTCAAAATAAATTTCCTGCTGCTGGGGGTTTCAGCTACATTCTGATTTACTCACAGAGCAGCAAGATTTGGCAGAGCTTAGTGAGGGATGTGAGGACAATGGATACGTGTTTCTGTGATGGATTCTTTTCATGAAGGCTTGGTGACTGCATAGTATGGGGAGAAGATTCTTTCACTGCTGTGACGTAGATAGATACAAGTATAATCATAGTTGTCAAAAGGTGCTTTCTTTGGAAGATGATGACCAACAAAATGAAGCCTTGATGTAAAGCAGAGGCCATAATTTCTTTGTCCATTCACTGAAAGGACATATATGACATGACATATATGACAAATACTTGCGCTTTGTGTAGCTAAAAAACTTTAAATAGGAATACTAACCTTTTTACATTTTGAAGATTTAAAGGATTAATGACACTTGATTGTGCAAAGAGTACACATTTTATATGATACACTCTCTGCACTTGTAATCATTCCCTATTATTGGGGGTTCTGTGCAGTTAACTGATAAGAAATCAAAAACCAATCACTGATTTCAAAGTTAAAAAATTCACATTCTTATTGGTGTTAAATTGATACAGCTTCATTGATGGTGGTAAGTGTACTTTATCACCTGAAAGACTGGCCTGGGAAGCATAAGAGAT
The DNA here is from genome assembly GCA_004320125.1 of Scolopax mira. Lineage (NCBI taxonomy): Eukaryota > Metazoa > Chordata > Aves > Charadriiformes > Scolopacidae > Scolopax > Scolopax mira. The sequence continues at coordinate 585,927 of BJBW01001994.1, forward strand.
TTTTGGCAGCTGTTAAATGATTTACAGACCCAGAATTTTCTGTGGTGAATCAGCCATTCAGAATGTTCCTGCTCATCCCATATAGCACTTTGATCCCATATAGGATCTTTGATACAGCTGAGATATATACCAAAAAAGGAAAAAAGAAATTAGAAAAAGACAATTAGACCCTTTTAGCAGGCAAAACACATCGCACTTCCCTCAAGCTGACTGCTCAAATTGGCTGTTCCTCACAACACATTCAGTTGCAGAATCTGTCCTTACTCAGACACTGTCTCTCGCTAAAAGATGCTCTTATACCATGCCATCTGTCATGTGCTGCTTGTTCCCACGGTAAAAACGGCTCCCCCAGTTTATTCAGATTTGACAGTTATTTCCATTGAGACTGCTGATGGAGTAAGCTTCAGAAATGTGTTCCTTTTCCCACTTCTTCCTTCAGATTGATAACATCTCACTTTCATATGTAGTTCTAAGTGACTTCAGTGGAACTTCTAAAGGATGAAGATTGATGCACAGAAAAGGTTGTGCCTGAACCTTGTCATTAGGTAAAAGTGTAGAAAGGCTTTTCTTTAAACTTCCTATATTCTATCAAGCTTTCCGTAGAGTCACTCACTTACAGTAGAAAACCATACAGTAGATACTGTTTTTATAAACTTTCAGAAAGATGTAGCGACGATGATGGAGGAAGAGTAAGCAAGAGGCCAAGAAATAAAGATCTGTCTGCAAAGATAATACGTAGCAGGGGTGTACTGTATGTGGACTGAATGAGGAACTTGTTTCCTTTCATGAGGAACAAGGAAATGACAATGTTGTCATATGCATATTTCACTTGGATCTAGGAGCTACAAAACATAAGTACTTATCTGACAGCTTATACTTCTATTTCCCAAACAAATATAAATTTACAAATATTAATCCTGTATTTTTTCCGCTAGAATAGCAAAAGGAGATATGTTAGCAGAAATTAGCAACTTCAGTGACTTCTGAAATATTTTTGACATGTTCCTTTGTCACTATGATGCTAATTTTATGTTCAGTCTTCATCTCATTTCTCAGATCATCAGAGTGTTTGCGTTTGAAAGCTGAAATAGTGAAGTCTCTCAGCAAGCATCACTGACACACAGATAATCTCCGGTTCCATGTGCACCAGCTGCAGCACATCTTGAGTGAACACCGTGGATAGAAGAGACTTAGATGTGCCAAAGATGATGCCAGTGCATCTGTGCATAATCAGGTTCTTCATGACCTCAATTCATTCCACTGGCAATATCTGCTGATATCTCCACAACTCCTATCAGCCAGGTGATTCAGGTGCCTTGGCCATTTTAGTGAATGAGGATTCTTCACTGTAAAAACTTTCAGAATTAATAGGCAAGTTCAAAGGGTGTGCTCTCAGATATTGATTCACTAACTCTGTGAATAGCAAGATAAGAAGTTGAACAGATGACTGTTTAGCTGCCTCATTCCTATGTAGGACACCTAAGTAAAATCATTAGAGTGCATTCAAAGAACATATAATAAAGCAGGAAGCCTGCTTTGTATCTGTTGTAATTATAGTATATCCACAGTACAGTGGGTACACTGCTCGTAGCCGACTGTCATGCATGCGTGACTTTAAATGCATTGTAATAATTTATGCTAGCCAAGGAACTGGGTTGGTGTGGTATGAGAAATAAGCTCCCTGGTGACTTGAAAATGTGGGCCCAAGTCTCGCTGTCTGGAGCCTCTGTTAATGATCTGAGAAATATCTGCAAATCTGAAGCAAATATCTGAAGCCTGCAGGCTTTTCACAATAATTTTGGGAGTGTTTTCAGAAGCCTTGTTGAGGACACTTACAGACTGTGCATGTGTCTCTGTGCTTTCCATATAGATGAGGTTGTCAATATTGTGCTCGACCTTATTGTGCAGTTCCTTTTAGCACACACTCGTCAAATGAAACATCAGGAAATCCATTTTCTAAGATGGAACCTTCTGTCATTTAATTATTTTACATGAAGTTACAGTTATTCTTTGTGACTGTACAGTTATTCCAATGGAGGGAAATGCACTGAATGTTCAGAAAGGAACATTATGGTTTCGTAGAAAAGCACTAGCCATTATGAATAATAGTCTTTTAGGTTTTCTCATGTGTATCTAGGAATTTACATGTAGGTATCTTTCTAAAGAAGCTCATCTGTGCTCTGTTATCTCTCTGCCTGGTGCAGGAGCACAGCAAGCCTTCTGTGAACTATGATTTCCAAGCGTGGATATTCTAAGAAACGGAGAGAATGCTGCAATGTGTATCTTTTCTGTGTCAAATCAGGAGAGATTCAGATCTAATTAAAGCCATCATACTTGCTTCCCTTAGCTTGCAGTTTATCACAAATCCTCAAAATTCCTATCAATGATTTGCTATCATAAGTGTAACAAAGTAAATTGTAGCTCAAAGGTGTGGTGCTTCAGCTGTTGTATTTTGGTGTAACCCTGTAGGAAGTCTGTGAAATCTTGCTAGTTTACAGCAAGTGATGATTTTATGGTGGAAGTCACTGCAATATGTAGTTACGTCATTGCATCATTTTATAAACTTGTCAAGAAGGCATTTCTAGTAGCATCACAAATTGTTCAGAGAAACCTGCCAGTCTCTCAGTACATCTCAAAAAATACTTAGAAATATTCATGTTTGTCATTTTGTGTTAATTCAGGCATGCAATGCTTGACTTTTTTTGTGTGATTAACTATTGTTAAGACTTTGTAATGTCACAGAATCAAATGCTTAGTATACTTTCTTTGACTCAAAAGGAGGATTGCTCTTACTAGAAGGCAATGAGAATAAATAATAGAGACAACATTAATGCATCACCATAATCTGCAGTTACTAACAAATAGAATAAAGCAACAGAGAGTTGGAGCACGAGGTGCTTTTTTTAATAGCAGAGGCAGTACAATTTTCTCAATGCCTTTTTGGATGGTATATAGGTTAATGTCCTTTTGTGGAAATCCTGTTGTTAATGCTTATTTTTGTCTGTATTCCACTACCATTGCTGCAAAGTGACCTCTTTGCTATTTGGAACAACTGTCCAGTATTACCCTGTGCCAGGGACTCCTTAAGAAGAGAAAAGAGAGACCTTCTTCCAGAAGACTCCATGAGCAGTCACAGAAGGCAAACTCTCTGATGGGAGACTATATAGTGATGAGAAAGACTGTGCAGCTGGAACACTTAATTTCAGATTTTGTGGGCTGACAACTTTCTGGCAGTTGTAGGCAAAGCTGTCTCATATCAATAAAGTTCCTAAAGTAGTTACAGATCTGTGAGAGTCAAAAATAATATGCAGTAATCTTTCTGTGTCTTTCTCTGTGGCTGTGCTTTTTGGCATTTGTGATCAGTTACATCTGGAAAAAAATCTTTTTACAACTTAATATTTTATCTGCTTGAGAACCTTAACAAGTTACCTCAACAGCTAATTTTGTCAGAGCTATCACTAGTACTCATTCAGGGGTTTTATTTATTTTTTAAATCAGATCCATTTGGCTAACCCAAGAGGGATTGCTTTCCCTTTGAGAAATTGATAAAAAGTTGTGCTAAAAGAAACTGTGCACAGTTTCTAATGTGGAAGCCTCTGAAAATCAAAGCTCCTTTCTTTGCTTTATTTTTATTCCAGAGCCTTTTCTTTGAGATATTCAAGTTAATTATTATATGATCTTAGTTGTTTTCTACTATTGCAGGCTACTAAGAATAATTTTGTAGTTTAAGGGCTGTTCATTTGTTTTCCTTTTTGTCTGCATGGTATCATTCTTTATTATATCATTTTATGTCCTGGAAAAGCATTTAAGAAAGAACTATGAGGTATTTTAGTGACGTAAGTGACAGTTTTGGCCTTATGTCTCATTATCTGAAAGACAGCATCTCCAGCAGCACAGGCATATCTCATTCTGCCAAGGCCCAATGTAGAACATAATGTGTGAAAGAGACTCAAAATGAGGGGAACGGATCTCTTTCTTGCTTAAAATACTATGAATTTTATTTCTTTAGGGTAAATGGCTATATTTTATAATTCCTGTCCTAGGGATAATAAAAACAAATTAAGCCACTGAAGTGACAGGACAGTACATCTGTGTGAAAAGTGAATCATTTAGGGAATAAAAATGAGCAAGATCACTTTGAATTAAGTGCATGAGCTGACAGCCTGAGTTATTGTTTTGATATTCAGACAGAAGAGTGCAAGAGCTTCCTTTGTGCTACTCGTATGGCCAGAGATGCAAAAAAATGTGATCTCAAGCTTTAAAACTGTTAGGATCTGGTTCTGAAGCAGAGATGGTGGAAACTCTGGTATCCAGCTCTCATCTTCTGGTCTGTCAGTGATGTCTTCCAGTGCCAGAGACCTAGAATTCGTAGAGTCTAAGGGCATCTCTGGAACATAGGAGACAAGGTGCAGAGACCAAGAGGACCTCTGCAGTCAGCTCACCCAGAGATCCTGCTGGCTGTGGGATCTCTGGCCCCAGCTTAGATGTGTGAGGAAGGTTTGCACACACCTGGCAATCATATTAGTTCCTGAAAGCTGACCAGTAAAACTTATATTCTGTTAGGGCTAATGGTGCTAAGAGTATTTATTTGTTTGAATAGATGCAGCAGCTGGAAGCTTGCAGAGGCGGTTGTTTTGCTTTGGTGGGAGAAATAGGGCTTTTAAAATATATATAAATTAGATTTTGATCTAATTTGGTAGTAGAGTTTGAATTTAAACTTTTCTTTTTGAAAAGCTCTTTGGAATGTCACTTTTTACAATGACATGAATTCTAATTAAAGAGGGCCTTGCTATGTCTTACAATGTCTGGTGCAGTCACAAAGGGAGAGTGGCTGCAGGTTATTGATTTGGGGGCCTAAAAAACATTCAGTAACTATTATCTGTAGTTAACAGATCCACAGGACTCCTGCTGATTAATTTCCTTATCTGAAAGGCATTCCTTTTCATACTGTAAATGAAGTCTAATGCTCCCTGAAGGGTTCTATAGTTTATAGATTTTATAAGTGAATGAGAAAATGAATGCATTATTTTCCTGCCTTTTTGTGGTGCTGTTAAGTTATTCACAGAATGTTCCATTTTAATACAATTTATGCTTTTACCAGCATTTTAACATTTCACTGCAGAAGAAAAAAAATGAACCTTTTATCATTCATATTGAAAAAAGAGCTTAAGCCTTAATGCACTCAGATTCAGTAACTATTATTTGATCTTAAAGGATGGCACTCATAAACTATAGAAAGGCGAGGGCTAAAACATTCTTTATGGTGTAAACGTTACAGTGCATCTCATATTTATAGAAGGGGCCATCATTATGCAGACCCATTACAGTGGATATTCGTGGCACTGTATCAAGCAGCATCTCTGAATTTTATATCAACTCTATGAGCCTGAATGAAGTACCTGTATCTTTTCATTACATTCCACTTTTCCTCCTATTTAAATCAGCTCCCTGTGGAACACTGTGCTGTGGCATAAATATCTACAGCTGCAGCAAAGGAATTAGTGAAGGCTATAAGCATGGAAATAAGACAGTGTAAGGTCTGGTTAGGTTATCATTAAAGAGTACATGTTGCTTTTTTCATAAAGGGAAGGGAATATGGCTCTTTAAGGCAGTGCCTTTACTGAAACAACCTTGCAATACTCTAAAACCTCCAGAAACCTGGTCCAGCCAGGGAAGGGCCCAGATAAGAGCTCTGCCTCTTCCAGCTGAATTTGCACCATGCACTCTGCCCAAGTGTTTCGTTTCAAGGAAAACTAGGATCTCACTCTCACACAGTTTATTAAACCATGCATCATATAGAATTGCCTGATTCATTCAGAACTCTCTCATACACATTTTCTATATATAAGAAAAATAATTAAAAGATACAACAATGCTTAAACTATTAGATGTAAATCCACCTTTACATAGCAGTGTGTCCACGTTTTTTATGGTATAAATACTTTCATATTTCAGAGCAAAAAATGGTTAATAATGGAGAGAAAACTTAGGGAACTTTCTTTAATGACTAAGTGTTCGTTAATTGTCCAATATATGAATTCTTCTGGTTGTGACCATAGATGAAAACAAACTAGCTGCTGTTATGTTGATCTGGCTTGCAGTTTTTAGAGTTGGTCAGATTTATGAAATGATAATGTGTTGAATTTTTAAACTTTCAATTGTCTTTGTAGACAGTAAATTAAAAATTCAAACAAAAATTGTAGATGTTTTGTCATTCCATTTTGGACCATATGTTTAATTTGCTGTCAATTTTATGTTGCTTGCACTTTAGCTATATTATTAAAATATTGGATATTTTCTAAATTATAATTGTTAATTCTTTCCCACCCTTTTAAGAATTTTTCTCATTTTAAAATCTTAATTTTCCTCAGAGGTATTTGTTTACACTGTGTGGTATAATTGCATTGTTATGTAAGGATTTATAGAATCATAGAATCATCTAGGTTGGAAGGGACATTTCAGACCATCAAGTTGAACCATCAGCCTAACAATGCCAAGTCCACCATGAAACCATTTCCCTCAACACCACATCTGCCTGTCTTTTAAGTACCTCCAGGAATGGGGACTCAACCACCTCCCTGGGTAGCCTGTTCCAATGTTTATAACCCTTTTTCTCCTAATACGCAATCTAAACCTGCCCTGGCACAACTTGAGGCAATTTCTCTTGCCCTATTGCTTGTTACTTGGGAGAAGAGACCAACCCCCACCTCACTACAACCTCCTGTCAGGTAGTTGTAGAGGGTGATAAGGTCTCCCCTCAGCCTCCAGGCGAAACAACCCCAGTTCCCTTAGCTGCTCCTCATAAGACTTGTATTCTAGACTCTTCACCAGCATCTTTGCCTTTCTCTGGACTCGCTCCAGAATCTCAATTTCTTTTTTGAAGTAAGGGGCCCAAAACTGAACACAGTGTTCGAGGTGTAGTTCTCACCAGCACTGAATTTATGCCTAATTATTGACATTATGTTTGGGGAGAGAAGCCGAGTCAGAAATCACCCGTCCTGCCCACTCTGTCCCAAATGGCCAGCTGGTTTGAATTCACAGACTGTTAATAGTTCAAAAGATTAAGATTATGGCACATAATCTGTCAAAACCAGGAAAACTAAATATTTGCTCAAACTTATTTTATGCAAGAGACAGATGAAGAAATTGTGAATGTTCATTTAGAAATGGAACATTACTGTTCTAAATGGCGCCCTTCACAAGTGGACCTTTGCTCTCATCTGAGAGAATTGCTTGTTTTAGGGAAGCTAGTCCAACTACTGAATGTTAAACTGTAAAAAATAACTGTGTCACCGTGTATCTAAACTATCAGGTCTTCTATTACCTGTTTGATGGTCCTGCTTAATTTTTCTGTCATTTTATGAATTATAAAGAGAGAGAGGTGTTTCGCTGTTGCAAGCCTGCTGTCTAAACCCTGCTGCGAATTGCAGTCTTAGCTGTAATACGGCCTGTCCCTCTCTCCTCAGAGGTGTCGTCGAAGGCACAGCAAGGAACAGGGTACGTCTCTCCTGTGCTGTAGCCTGGGAACAGCCCTCAGAGCACTCCAGGCTGTCTTGCTAATAGTCTGAAAACAGCAACCAACCTCCCACAGCCCGGGCACGCTCGGTCGTGCAATGCATCGCAGTGTACGTGCCTTTGCACACAGACGGGCACAAGCACCCTCCGTGCAGCGCATAGGGAGGGAAGGAAAACGGGGAATGTGCTGCTGTAGGAGGAGGTAACCTCGGTTGTCATCCACAACGAGGGGCTGAGCGAGGTTCTGGGCAGCACAGGGCTGCAGTGAGAGCCAGTTAATGAAGCGTGACAGGTAAGGGAGGAACGAAATCACAGCCCTCGGCAGGCAGACCATTTAAAATGGTAATACAGTCAGCCCTCATCTCATCTCGGTGCTGACACTCCTCAGCATTTGCCTGTGCCACTCATTCTGCACAGATTGTCAGGTAGACATCAAAACAAGCATGGCAGGCAAATAAATACAGGAATCTGAGCAAATACTCTTTCTCCTGCAGGAATCGTAGACAAGCGTGACTGACAGGAGCTCACTGCTACTGATGATTGCGTTTTTATTCTGTGACTACACTCTGTGGGTTATTTCTTGTCATGCCCTGCATTTCAGATTACATATGTAGGTTTCTGGTAAGCTCCCCAAGTCATATCAGCGTTTAATAATATAATTTTAACTCAGTGTGTTACATCAGATAGCTCTCTGAATGATTTCTCTGAAGCAATTTCAGGGATAAATCTTTGTGGTTTAATGATGAAAGTGTATTAGCTAGGATTTAATAGATCAGCTATTAATAGATCAGGTAGTTTCAATTGCTGCTTTCATATTTTTTCTGCTTAAACTGACTGTATCTACAATTAGATGGAAAAACAATCAGACGAGTATTTTCTTTTACATTTCAGATTTTTATGCTCAAATATAGAATCATGGAATAGAATCATAGAATCATCTGGGCTGGAAGGGACCTTCAAAGGTCATTTAGTCTGACCCCCCTGCAGTCACAGGGACACCCCCAACTAGACCAGGTTGCCCAGGGCCTCGTCGAGCTTCATCTTGAATGTCTCCAGGGAAGGGGCCTCAACCACCTCCCTGGGCAACCTGTTCCAGTGCTCCACCACCCTCATTGGAAAGAACTTGTTCCTAAAAGGTGAAGTCCATTATGTTTTCATGTAACTGTTATTAATAGAAGTGATGCCTCATGACCTGACAACAATCTGTTGCATAAACATTATTTTCTCAGAATTAAGGCCTGAGATACTTCTTTGATGTAGACATAAAAATTATATCCATGATAGTTAGAGAGAAAACTTTTTTTCCTAAGTCTGGAGTCATAGACACGAGCGTCAGTATCCTGCATCTCTGTTGCAGGGAAAATCACACAGATTACCTATGTCTTGACAGAGCTTTACTGACTGGTAGGCTTCAGATCAGGCTCATTATTATTCTAGGTCTTATTTAGAAATTGTGAATATTAGTAGATATCTACAAAAGAAGGTATATGAAAGAAAAATTAGTTTTGTTGATAATGCAGTTTGGGATTATTGCACTGAACAATTCAATGTTACATCTAAAAAGATTCTTATTGGCTCTGATTTCCTCTGCTCGTATACCTTTTCCTTTGCATGTGGACCTGTCCATGTTTATCTTAGCTTTCTTCATTCACAGTTTTTTGTTTTCTGAAACATTAAAGTGTATAATTTTAGCAGTTTTTGTTCTTCTTGCCAGTTCCATGTTGCTGGTGTTGAAATGGAAACTTGTGATAAATTCAACTGCTGGGTGGCATTATTGACACTGGTCAGAAATGGAGGAGAAGGCACAGATTTTCAGTGCTCTAACTGTCCAGCTGATAAGGGCTTTTATCTGAGTTTTATCACAAGCAATTGTGCAGTGAAGACATGGTGATTGTGTCATCCAAAAGTAGTCCTAGTGTGGTATGAATTTTGTTTCAGGGAATGCAGGTTTCTGACTTTCCCAGCACTTCGGGTTGCTTTAGGGGTTAAGTAAACCTTAAAGAATTGATTATGTGCCTGAGTTGTGTGCAGACTCTCTATTTCCTGGACTTCCTGACATTTCTGCAGTTCTTACTTTGGCTAAGATGGAAATGAACAGTAAAAAAAGTGTCCTTTCTACTGTTTGAAGTTTTGGTTTGGGGTTCTTTTGATTAATTCCACCCTGAAATTATTTTATGAAAAATCAGGAAATTATGATTAGATGTAGTGAATTTTGCAATACCCATATATTCTACTCAAACAAAGCCTATTTTAAAAAGCCTTTCATGACATGGCCATGATATAGAATGTCACACATATGTAATTGGCATTTTTGGAGGCAAGAATATATATATATATTTATATATATAGTAATCGACATACAGACTTCAGTCATTTTGCTGTTGTATACAGTGTGCACATTTTCTGTTTTATGTATAGAATCATAAATATCCTGTGGTATCTCCTTGAACTTAATAGAAGTCTGTGCCCTTTTCAGTAAATTTTTCTGTGGAAAAATATCCAAATGTATTCCTTTGTTAAATTAACAAATCTCACTGCTAGGCTCATCCAGCTTGCAATCAGAGGAAACGTCTGATTCTGTGAATGCTTCCAACTGAACTACATGGAATATTTTCATTATTGTGTGGAAGTGACACTTAAGAGTTAGATGGAAGTGCTAATAATTTGTGAAAGATTTTTTTTTTAATCTATGAGCAGATCTCAGTAAAGATAATTTGCTGTATTTAATGCTGTATAAAATAAAAAAAAAACCCAACAACCCACACTATTCTCCCACTGCCAAACCTTTTCATTACTCCCAGAGACCTTTTAACTGAGAGAAGTAAGAATGGATTTACTTTTTGTCTGTTTGCAGAAAGAAGCAGTAAGATAATCATATTCTTTCAAGCTGATAGGACTAGATATGAATTTGCATTTCAGTGATTTCATATTTAAACACTTATGCTGTACAACACGTATTCAGCCCGTCTTTTTGAGGAGGAAACTAGGTAAATGATATTAAGGTGATTTCTGTGTTTGACAAAAGGTCCCTCAATTTGTGAAACAAATAGCTCTCTCTCCTTTTAGTGGAAATTGCATTTTTGTGATAAATATGTTTCAAAATTTGTGCCATAAGACACAGCATGCATTTGCGCTGACTGAAGCAAATTCATGGCAAAGAAGAAAGGATGTTATAGCTGTTTTTTTAACTATTTTGATAGGGATTTTTCACCTTTGCTTTCTTACTCTTCACAAGCTGATGGAATTTCTAGTCTGAGGACTATTTAGTCAGCACTGGCAGCTATTTAGTATACTCTGAATCCCTCTCGAAGAAAAAACATATATTTTTTAAAATTCTTGAATTTGATTTCATAATCTATGTGTCATTTCACTATCTCTTATGAGGTCCTAGACATTTGCACCTTTCCTTTCCTGTGGTTTGATGTAGAAAGAAGTCTACCAGACATTTTATATACTGTGCAAGCTCTCTAGCTCATTCATTGAGATAAATACAATACTTTCTGATTGACATAGCATTTGATTACCATATCACACAGCTAAACTATTAAAGGAGTTTGGGATCTTGCAGATTTTGCATCTTTGAAGTTGTTAATTGAAGTTCAATTATGTTTTCTTGTTCTTTTCTTTTGAGTTACTTTATCATTTTTTTTTGTATTGTTATAAACAGTTTGGCAATAGTCTACATATTGTACACACAGTACAATTTTTTCTGTAATGAAAATCACTGAATCCTTGCCACAAATCATTTGCCTTTTAAAAATTTTGCAGCCATTCCATTTCAAACTTACACTCATCACCCAAAGAAACCTGTAATGCTGCTGCATGACCCGTCAGCTTTGAAAGTCTATAAAGAGCTTTTTGTTGCACTATTTATCCACTATTAATTTTTGTTGTCATTAGAGGCTTTGAATTTATTAGCCACTTAATGTAAAGGAAACACCTAAGTAAACAACTTGCAAATATAACAGTGCATGAGGGTGACATTTTTAAGGGTCACCTTTCACTTCTTGAAGCAAAGCCTCCTGTACAGTTATTGCACTTATTCCCTATGCACTTATTCTCCTGGTTCCAGATCAGGACATCATGTAAGGGGACGCAGGGTATTTTGGCAAGGCTCATCTCAGGCTTACAGCTGTGGCTCTAACTTATGTTACTAATACTTTTTCATTCCTTCTGCCTGTATCCTTCACCACTCATTTCACCCTTCCTCAGCTCTGTGCTTCTTTCCTCCCACTCTCCCCACTTACTCACCCAAACTTACCTATCTCACCCAAATAAGAAACAGCCTTTCTGTCCCTGTTTCCAATTCTCTGTTCCTCAATTGTATTTTCTGCTTCTCCCTCCCACTTCCAAACTTTCACCTTTCAAGGAAGTAAATATAATTTAGGCTTCACGAGTGATGAATCTGGTGTTTTCTACTGATTGCTCATTCTCTCCCATCTTTACCAGGATGGCAAGAGGGTAGGTGAGGCAGATTTGGTTTTGGAATAATTCTTTGTTTGAATAGGGGCCTGGGTTTTTAATATATGCATTTCTGAAAGCACATGTTCCCCAAGGAAAGGCTCTAGAAGAATGTCTTTCTTTTGAAAGATGGAGGCTGGCAAGATTAGAGGCAGTTCTTGGTGTTTGTAGGAGTTCACTCCTTTGCCTCAGGCGGGCTCAAAATAAATCATGAACAGGAAGGATATTTTCCTGCAGTTAAGATTGTGCTTCAGGAATGGAGCTGTCAGCCATAGTCCTTATGCTTTAGACAAACATGTCAAAAAATATGTTTTAGCTGCCCACTTCTTTCAAAGGAGAGGAAAATGAAGTCAGTGTTAAGAAGTCTAGACCCTTGGCCCATAATCAACCAGGACACTGACAAGAGTCAAAAAGTTATTAAGATCCCAAGCTAGTTCCCGTTGCCAGTCTGACTTTTGACTTTAATATGGGTTGAATGACTTCCTTACAAAATAAAGAAGCTTTGCAGCTGATGGATAAGCTCTATAGAAAGCAGAAAAGATTACTGTAATATTTTAAAAGAAGTGTTTTGTTTCTGCCCTCAAAAGTTGTAATTAACCTGTGTGAGGCCAGAGCTATGTATCATAAAAGAGTGAAAAGTCTCTGTGCTATTCGCAGAAGAGGCAACTCGTGTATTTTACAGGCAGTCTAGCAATTTAAAGTATAGACTTTTAAGGCTTTCATTTTAAAATACAGTGGCATGATCTGTAACTGCAATATACTGCTGTAAACCTTGTTTACCATCTCTGTATTACCTCTGTGGCTGTTTGTTCCTCAGTGGATCTGAAATAATTCAGACAAATTTCATTTATTGTTGCTTCACACTTCTTTGCCACAATAATATGCTTAGCTAACAGGTTAACAAGTATGCCCTGCTCACTTTCTTTTTATATGAAAAGATCTAACAAGACCTACAAAGTATCTTCCAAACCTTACAGTACTCTGCAGATCTTACAGTAATAATAATGTTCCTTTTCTCTTATCAGTCTTATTTCTCTGTTGCTCTCCTACTTTATTGTCTCACTCATCTTTTTTATAACACCTGACAGGATGCTGTCTTCAATCCACTCCCTCCAGCAATCATATTATGTGGGTTTGATTTTGTGTTATGTATATAATAATATATTAAGCAAGAATCTTAGCATAAATAAATCATTTTAACTTCACTGGTGCTCAATAACTCAAGCAAAAATGTGTAGAAGTTGAAATTACTTCCTACTATCTACAGATGGAAATGTTGAAATTACAGCATTCTTAGTTTATATGGTATCTAAAGAAGATATAAAGGGAAGGTTGATATAACGGTAATGCAGAAAACTCAATAGGTAATTCCCCTCTTTTTTTAAAAAAAAATACTCTTTTCAAAATATTTTTCCTATACAATTTTAAATGTAAGAAAATTAGATGTCATCCATGCTTCTGTAAAGTTCTGAAGAATAACTAAATACATACAGTCTTCTGGTGGTAGCAAGTTATCCTGTTGATTAGATACTCTTAATAGAAAGCAAGATATTCTTCTTTATGTTTGAATGGAACTTCCTATGTTCCAGCTTGTGCCCATTGCCCCTCGTCCTGTCACTGGGAGCCACTGAAAAGAGTCTGACTCCATCCTCCCTCAAACCACCCTTTAGCTACTTATAAACATTAATAACATCTCCCCTCAGCCTTCTCTTCTTCAGGCTAAAGAGTCCCAGCTCTCTCAGCCTTTCCTTGTAAGGGAATGCTCCAATCCCTTAATCATTTTTGTTGTCCTATGCTGGACTCTTTCCAGTAGTTCCCTGTCTCTTGTGTAGCTTTTTGCATAATTGTTTCCATAGTTTCGGTGATTACTCTGCATACCACCTCAAATTCTACATTCACTGAGAACAAAACCTAAATTATAAGCTTGCCCTTTGAATTTTCTATGTATGCCGAATGCTTTAAAAAGAATTTCTGATATTACAGTACAGTAACAGCTTTGTCCCTGTTCACAAATTTTTCTAATCTTGATATTTTTTTCTTTAAGTATATCTGTCTAAAAGTCATTGATGTGTTAACCTTAACTCCAAAGTTTAAGAGATTAGCTTTAGGCTCTGGTGCAAGAGTCTCCATGGTACATCCTTCCACAGTTCTGCTTTACCAAGCATCCAGTCATTCCAGCAGTTGCTTCCTTTCCATGTACATAGGACTAATTACTTTTGAAAAAAAGAATGGGAGGTTGTAGTGGTGATGGTTGTGGAGGTGGGAGGTGCATGGGCTGGTCTCCCTCTGATGGGAAATCGGGAAGAAGGGAAGAACTATAAGGTCACTGTCAACCCCAAATTTATGTCTCAGCAATAAGGCACATCAACTCAGTTTGGATAGTTCTTCTGCCTGTGCTACACACCAGGGGGCTATTGACCTCCTTTGTACTCCAGGGAAAGGAAGTAACTACTGCAGTAAGTTTTTTTTTCATTGTACATTAAAAAAATCTCAGATATTTTTTGTGACCCTAACTTGACCTAAAGATTCAAAAATTCAGCCTCCTGCATCTTATTCATAGTTCCTCTGAAGACCTGTTTTATTACATGAAGACAGTAGGGGGATTAATTAAATAATTTTAAATAGAAAGAGAAGGATTTAGTTCAAAGTATGACATTACTTTTTTTTTTAATTTTGCAAAATGAAGAATTCATTATGAGCTGATATTGGTGGATTCAGAGTTCAAAAATGTGCATGACTTCAAAAATATCTTTTCTTTTTATTGACAGTGGCTGTTATCAAAGTATGAGGCATGATAAATCCCACACATGGAAAGGCTGATGACATGTTGTACATTGGGCATGATCAACTGAAAGAAATGACCAAGGCCATCTCAGAACTGTCAGCTGTTACCTTTGAGGATTTTTATCTTCCAAAATGAAGTGGAAGTACTGGAATACTGTGAAGAAGGAAATACGGAGGTAGAAGGGAGACCCAAGGTAAGAAATTTTTAATCAAAGCACTCATCTTCAATCTCTAAAAATAAACAGAGTATTTGCAAGCACCTGGAGGGTTGCAAAGAAATCAGTATCAGGCAACATGGATTTGCTAAAAAACAGCTGATTTTCCTTTTGACAGATTACCAGGCCTTGTTATGAGTTACAAAAGCATAGAATTCATTCATCTTGAATGTAGTAAGAGATAATTGTCTTTTTTGACATCTTCATAAATAAGCTAGGGTAACATAACTTAGATGAAACTATTATAAGGTAAACTTATACTCAGTTTACTCAAAGGGATCTTATCAGTGATTTACTGTCCAAAAAAAAAAAAAATCCACTGCATTCTGGGAGAGTCATTTTTAGGACCATAAGAAAGACATAAATAATGAAATAAAGAGGATGCTTGTTAAGGGTATAAACACATTAGAGGACAAGGCTTGAATTTGAAATAGTCTTGGAAAATTGTAAGAATTTTTTTTTTTGATACTGTATTAATGTAATATAGTTAAGTGCAAATCTTACTTTTAAGCAATGTTAATCAAGTGCACAAGTTCTTTTTGGAGAACAAGTGGTAAGTTTTTGTGGGAAAGGACATAGAGTTTCTAACTAGTCTGACTTGTAAGTCAACAGCATCGTGCCATTGCAATAAATAACAGGTACAACCAAAGGGATATCTGTGACACAAAAAGCTGTTTTCTTTACCCTTTTTAGTGAGATATCAGTAAGACTGGAGCATCTGGTTTGAGGCAGCACTTCACAGAGTGTGTGTGGGAGAACAGAGATAATAAACAGTGGGCAAATGGTGTGCTAAGAGTAAAAGAGAAAGAGAAAGGAGAATGAGGAAACACAAGGGGAGAATTTCAAGCATGCAAATGACAGTTGCAAAACATGAGGAGGAACAGGACAAACAGGACGAACACGGTGGCCTCTTGAGAGCCCCCTTAGCTCTATTTGTCATGATTCTGGACAAGTATGTCTGCAGGAGACCTTTGCTCATTGCAATTTTGAGTACAAGTAAAATTATATGGTTTTATTTTCAATAATGTGCATATGCTCATCCTTATGCTTTGTGGGTTGCTCTTTTAAAGTCTTGGGAGTTTAATTTTTGCATTTAGGACCAGTTTTCAAAACACTGATAGTTTCATCAAAAAGTAAGTGATATTTCCAACTGATCTCTCATTAGCCTGGTAGTGTGGAAAAGGCTCATTTTAAAGTGCTTGAAGAAGAGTGAAATATATTACTATTTATTTTATGTTCTTAATGAAGACCCATTGCAGAACTATTGAATCATATTCAGTTACAAAGTGAATAAATTATTTTATACATTAATATTACTTGAATGTTATAGTGCTGCTGTTTTACAAAACAGCTGGTTTCAAAGGATGCTTAACTTTCTCAATATGAAAGCTTTTCATATTTTCTTTCTGCCACTGTTCATTTGGTTGGTGAAGCATAGGCAGGCCATCTGACAGGCTGATGATGATATGTAGCAGGGAAACACCTCAAAAACTGTGTAAGTTAAATAAATAAAAGTTACCTCCTGTGCTAGATCAGCTCAATTTCTTTTTCGACTGAGAATAACAGGTCTTGGAAGACTTGCCCAACCTTTCAGCTAGAGGCTGAGGATCTATATTAGTGATTTCATTGATACTCGATATCAAGTAATTAAAAAAAAGTCTATGTCTGAAAAAAGCCAAACATTTATACATACTCTTATGAGTAATAACAAGCTCAATGTCAGCTCTGATTCCAATACGGATGCTCCAGATACTTGACAATTCCATTACAACAGGGAAACTAATCAATTTATATCTACTTTCAAATGTAATGTTACGGCAACCCCATCTTTTGCAAACGTTTGGAAATACTTTTGTCAAGTCTCTCATAAATACCAGTAATAAGTGGAGAAAACAGACTTTAAATAGTATGAGGATCTTCTGCATATATTATTATACCACCTTGGATTTCAGTAATGAACAGTTTTTCTTCCATCACCTACAGTGTCCACAGGACTTGTAGAAATTACTTTTTTTCTGAGTGGCCATGCCCTGCTCCATGTCACTGCTGCTGCTGCCACCATTGCTGATTTTGTGGAGGATCTGAATACTAGTGGCAGTAGGGTGAGTTCAAGTAATGTGCTAGGTGAAAGAGCTGAAAAAACTGTGGAAACTAGGTACAAAGAAGTTTTAAGTGGATAATTATGTTCCAGTGTTTATATATAACATTGTATTATTTTGCTTGAATTTTAGTCTCAAAAAGCAATATAAAATATATGTATACCTTCAAACAATTATGATTTTCCTGCTAATCCCATTTCTAGCATGTGTTAAAGCAGTCTGATGGCTGCAGTAAATTAAGCTATTTGCATACAACCATCTTGTTAGAGATTGATGAGGCTTAATGAGTTAACGGTGTGTATTAAATATCTGGAAAGTACATTAACTGGAGTCAGTAATGGTTAGCTGCTAACAGTTAGGAGTAGGGAAGACCATGAAGGACGGTCTTCAAGGGGGACAGAAGCAGAAAAATTTACAAGTGGTAGATGGATTTTTATGGTGAAATGCATTGTAAAAAGCAGTAGGAATTACTTAGAACTCTGTTGGGCTCAAGATTGAATGTAACAACTTAGGAAAAAAGTGGCGAGTCAGCAGGGATAAAGAATTGTATTTGTTCCTTTGAATTACAATGGAAGGGAAGTTAAATATCATGATGTGTAAGTCGTACAATAATATGATATTACAGCCTCATGTGAATTGTTGGTACATTCTTACCCTTCAGTGAAATTACGTGAATGCACAAGGGCATCATAGTTTGGCAATGAAATCCCAAGGGGTCTTGTTGAGACAGCATTCTAGTTTGGAGTCAGGCTTTGAAGGGAGGACAGGGAAAGCAAGGAATGGGATAGAGTGAGTAAAATAATGTATGGTTTATAGATGTACCTCAGGAGCTCAAGTGTTCCCTAATCTGAGAACAAGGGAAACGGTTACACACTTGTGGCAAAGGAGATATTATGATGCACCAGCTGCTTGTGGAGTTTATTGCCAGCTGCAGTGGGGACATCCTGATTGCGGAGCATCCTGAGCATGGAGAGTTGGCACCCGTGATGAGACATGCCCTGAGGATCTTTTATAGACTAGTCTGGAGTCTTTATTGGACACATGTCACTTCACTGCTTATGCATGAATATCCCACTTTGGTAGATGTCTCTCCCACTTTCATTTTCCCTTCTGCCTTTTGTCTTTAAATTTTTTTTTTGCCTTATGCCTAAAACCTCAGGTTACCAATTATTTCATGACTTTTTGTCACTGCTTTTTTTATTTATGATTTTTTTTATTTAAAAGAGAATTTAATTCTCCTGCTAGCCTATGATGTTAATGTAAATTGTATTATTGTCTCTGTAGACCACAACAAAGAACAGCTAACACTGCAAACTTCCTACTCACTGCTGCTCTGATCTCCTCAGAGTGTCCTTGTGCGTTGCTTTTTCAATACCTGTTTTCAGAAGAATGTGGGTTGCAACATTTAGCCCTCTAGCTTATGTACAATTAGTTTCCTCCGCTATGTATCATGTCTGACTGGATATATTGTTTTCGTAGGATTTTTATACTGAAAGGCTCCGTGGTTTAAAAATGTAATATTGAATAATTTTCTTGAACATTAGTTGCAGTACTTTGATCACATATTCTTGGAAAGGCCTGGATCATAAATATTTGTTAGACTCCAGAAAGTCAGGACAAAAGTAGTTAAATCTAGTCTACCAAGAAGGATCTTTATGAGCCAAAACCAATACATGTTTCAACTCCTTTGTAAGAAATGCTTTATTATGCATCATTTTCTCTCTAGCTTGACTAGAGTTTCTGTTTAGGCCGTTAAGTGTAATATCTCAGTTGAAACAAAAATTAATTCTGCTTGGACAGCGGCTTGGACTCAGCAGTTTGCTCCTGTATTTAAATGACAGACCCACGGCAATGCACTTAATTCAGCAGTGCTGAGTGAGTCAGCATAGCGTCATGTCACAGTGGAGATATATGACAAAGGCTGACACCAAAATGTGGCTTGTTTTCCTCCTCTGTGTTACAATCAAATGTGAGCTGCAGCTTACCGTCAGACTGCCTGACACTGGTTCTTAGCTCGTGTTCACCTGCCGTAAAGATCTCTGCTGGGAAGTTGTATTTTAGGCACACACAGTAAATAGCAGTGGATCAGACTGAAAAGAGAAAGAGGAAAACTAAACCATCGTATCTTCTTAGCTGTTAAATATTTCCTTTAACAGCCTGATGTGTCTTATTATATGACAGGTACATAGAGTTCCTATAGATCTAAGTCTATGTTTTCATGTTTCTGGTGAAATTAAAAACTGCATCCAATTTATTCTGCTACCGGCTTCAGATGGAAATTTCAAACAGCAAATGTGTGAATATCTAGCAACTAAAATAGCATGGTTTTAATATACATGAATACAAGAATGAAACAAATCAAGTAAATATCAGTAGATCATTTTCTTCCTTCTGCCAAAGTTCATTTAGTCCCTATAGTCCTTATTGTAATATGTGCAAAAAGTTTAGTGTAGTGCACTTTTAATGATTCAGCTCTTGGATTTCTACTGCCTTCCTTTTGCAGTAGTTTGTTTTGGTTTTTTTTTTTTTTTTTTTTAAAGTGGCCAATTATTGTCATAGAAGCTATTTAAAAACATTTATTTTGCAGTAGATGCTTTTCTTACTTTAATTCTCTATTAGTATTTCACTAAAAAATGTGTTAAAGTGATAATTTTATGTACCATTAATTTAAGCTGCTTACTAGCATGGATTCCAAAAAAATATCTGATCTGAGGGCCTTTTAATGAAACCTAAGAATTTGGAGCAGGCTGTACTTAAAGATGTGTAGTATAAGGTGAGTAGTGTGATTGTATGCATGAAAAGCCATGTTTTCCTAAAGCAATTGAGTAAATGTTTACATAAGTAATTGCATTTGCAGTTGTTTAGTTTGTATGTGCCTTTAGGTACCATAGGAGAGTTAACCCTGCTGGAAATCTTGGCCAACACGATCATCTTAAACACTCATGAGGCAGTCTAACACAAACTTTTTTAAGGTCAAGTGATAGAGTTCTAAATCAGGTTTTATTTTCCATCTTGGTTTTCAACCTTTTACTGAAATATTCTCTAGGACTTAAAAAAAAATCTAGCAACAATTAAGAACTAAACTTTATTTTAGAAAAAGGTCTGCAGGTTTGGTTTGATAGTTGGACAGAATTTTGTGCTGGATCTTATTTTATCTCAAACATTTTGACCATCCATAAAACATAACTAAATTTTACCCAATTTCTTGCTTTGAGCTAGCGCTTAACACTATAACACCATACATCTCAGTACATCCTCTCTATCTGTTGCCAACATGATTTTATATAAAGCCTCAGGATTAAATTTTGAATTCTTTGATTTTGTTAAAAAGACTGACAGAGTTACGAAGGAAAAAGTTTGTGGGAATGCAATTCCTCTTCCCTTTAGAAAAGTAATTTTAAAATAGAAGTTACATTATTTTCCACTTTTCGCGATTAGTAGATCTCCTGGATACAGTTACCTTAGAAACATCATATTCTAAAGGAATAAGAATCTATGGAACATTTTCTTCCATTGGTATTCTCTGGAAAAATGATACTGGTGATAGCAGTGGAAAAACATTCAGTTTAGCTGAAGCAGAAGCCTGACCTCTAAGATGAAGTTTGGGTAAAGGAGAGAAATCTGTGTTCAGAATGTCTGTAGATGAGAAGACTTCATACTTTCAAACCTCTTCTACATAAGACCAGATAATGGCTTCTTGGAGAGAGTTGTATTCACATGTCATCGCTTTAGCAAGTGTATAAAGATCCTCTAAATTAGAGCACTATTTTAATTTAATACATATATTAGAATATAATTACTTAATTATGTTGCAAAGAAATATGATTCAATATTCAGGTCTAAAGTTGGTTCCTAATTATTACTTACAGATCTTACTATTATAACAAAGCTGGAGTAAACAATGGAAAGTCAGCCTTTCTGAATTATTAAAATCATGGAAGCATTATTTCTGTTAATTACAGTCACTTTGAATTTCTGAGAACTGACAGTGGCACTTGCTTTGTTTTCCATGAACCCTGATGGGTAGAGTAGTATCATGGTCAAGTGAAGCTGTTGAAACTCTTTCTAGAAGTCTTGCTGAGTGTCATGGGTTTTGCCAGATTGACCAATCAAAATGACACATTGCCCCTCTCTCCCCCCTCTAGGAAGAAAGAGAGTAGAGGAAGAGAAAAAGAAGTTTATGAGTTTACGAAAAAAACTAAACTACTTTAATGAAAATATTACTAAATAATGAAATAATAAATAATAATAAGGAAAAAAAAAAGTTTAAAAATGTATATAGTATATACAAAACCATATCAAGCTCCCAGGATAACTGTCATATCACCAGCAGGCACAGGGAAAAATCACCACAAGACTGGACTTGGTGTTGGACCAGGATTGGATTCCAGATCTGGAGTCGGGAATGCTCAGATCAGAATCAAAGGCAGACAAACAGACAGGGTCCTTCATGGATGTTGGCCATTGAAGAAAGAGAGCTGACCCTTTGATACCTCAGCTTTTATACTGAGCAAGGTGCAGGTGGGATGGAATACCCTGTTGGTCAGTATTGGGTCACTTGTCCTGTCTGCTCCTCCCCATTTACTGAGAGATTTTATGTTACATCACATACTGTTTGTGCTTTGTTACGAGGATGGACAGGTAAACTTAAGCTTTTTACAGTCATCTGACTGTAAGGCTTATTCTTTGTGACTGACAGTCTGTTAAAGCCACTAGCAAAACAACCAGTGGTGCAGGAGAAGATCTAGTTTTCTATATTTGTAAATTCAACAAACAAAATCTTCAACAGCTCTCATATACAGATGCACACAAAAAGACGACATATCTAGAAATGTAAAATCTTTGGGTAAAAATCAATGGATCAATGTGGATCCTCAGGTGAAATCACCTTCAACTCATGATACTAAGTCCATGATATTTAGGAAGTATATAGATAAGTATTAGGTAACATACTTATCTAAGTATTATATAACATATTAGCAAAGTAAATATATGCCACTAGCATTTTATATGAAATGAAACTATAAGTGCTTCTTGTAGTATTTGTTTTGAAATTTGATTTTTCAAAGCTTTGATTTTCTCTCAGGCAGTAACAGAAGTCTAAATGAAAGAGAAAGACGTTTGCTTCTGTCTGTGTATCTTTTTTTTTTTTTTTTTTTTTTTTTTTTTTGTACTAACTCTTTTTAGAATAGATTTTCTTTGAAATGATAACTAATAGATTGGGGAGTATTGAAAACACCTGAGAACAGAACAGCTGCAACTCTGGTTTGTGAGAAGGAGGAAATGTTCAATGAGTACTCAATCAGACATTTGCCCAGGATCTCAAAAAGTGATGAAGTAACAGTGGCAAGGAAAAAGAAAGCCTAGAAGAGAAAGAAACCTATTTAAAATTGTGTTAGAAGTTACATGAAATACTGTGGAGGTTGAACTGGGTATACTCTTAAAGAGATAATTGAGATTTTAATCTACTATTGAGAAGGTGAAGAATAAAGTTAGACAGCATGATATTGTTTGTGGTTTTTTTCCACCTTAGATTCTTTTTACTGCTAGCTTTCTCAAAGCAAAGACACTCACCTCTTCCGGATGCTGTGTATGAGTCAGCGAGACTGTATTTATTCCAGGGTGCTGGAGCCATGTCTTTGATCGTGTCTTATCATGTCAAGTTAGCCAGTTCTGTTAGATTTAGGGAGGTGACGTACCACTAGGAATTAAGGATTATGGTCACAGCAGTGTCAGGCAGAACATCAATCATGTGCTTCTGAGTGGAGCACAAATCAAACAAATTTTTTAGTATCACACCTTCAACTGACCCCTTGGAGAATGAAGTTTATATAGCTATCTCCAGCAGTGCAGTGGGACCATGTCCACGGCTGAGGTAGGTCAGTACGGTGCTATGGAAGTTAATATAGCTAGGCAGTTTGATGAATGTCTGACCTAGCATATGCAGGGGTGCCTGAAGATTGCTCCTAAAGCATTATCTCATCCTCAGAGAAAAAGGAGCCAGTCTGCCTTCAGTTTAGAGAATTGAAAAACCAGAATGAAAGGCTGATGTGACAAGTCAGCACTGAAGAGAAATATTTGCATTATTGTCAGTCCGATCAGAGGTTTGGAGTCATTATTAAGCTTGGTTGATAAAGAAGAGAACAGAAAGAAATAAAATGAAAGATGAAATCCCAATTTTAAAAAAATAAAAAAGTTTTCCTGTAAAGTTTTACTTTGAAAATTATTCTATAATTTCTTCTGGCATGTGTTGCATTGCTCTAAGCAGAGCTCGTCTCTCTGAATTCATGATTACACCTAGGTATTGTAGGGACTATAACTCAAGATTGAATTTTACAAGTAGGCATCTTTATTCAGGCACTAAAAGCAAAATGCAACGTATCAGTGGCAAAAGAACATTTGGTAAGCTCCAACTCTCCAGCAGACCAAGCTCAAGGACATGAGTCCATGGGTTCCTTGTGCCTTTGCATCTTTAATCAGTTACATTTAACAGGCCTTTGCACCACTTACTTCCTAAAAGTTGTATTCTGACATAAAACTTTTATGCTTTTATTGACTTATTCATTGATTTAGCCAAAAGTCAACAGATATTCAGTCTCTCAGTGCTAGCAGCACTTTGGCATTGAGTTCGTGTGAGATGTCTTCGAATGCTAAATAATGTTTTCCGTCATGCAGATCCTCATTGTACAGTGTGACTGGTGTCTTTATGTGAATCCTTGCTAATTCACTGTCAGATAGTACACACGTTGCTCATTAGTCCATTATCTAGTGTTTTATCAATCATCCTCTTAAGCACCCATCACTTGGGTTGCAACAGTTAGGCTTCCGATTTTTCAGGCCAGCTCAGGGTTGCGTTAGTGTGCGGTCACAGTTCTTTATTGTGCTCCAGCCTCTCTCCTCCATGAAAGCTCCCTGCTGACAACAAAAGTATTCAGTTATCACGACAATATAGGGTTTGTGTGCTTGTGTCTGGCTGCCAAATGTGGTCTGCAAAATAAGTGTAGGCACTGGAAGAGGTAAAAACTGGCTGACTCTTAGTGTGTGGGGTGGGTGTACAGGACTGGCAGCTGGAAGACAAACCAACCCCCTTCCCACACACACTTACACACACAGGACATCCTTCTCATTTGTGAATTGCTTCTGTTGGGAAGTAGGAAAAGAGACGAGTCAGATATTTATACCCTCAGCAGTTCTGAAGGGGCACCCTGATTGGCGCCAGTGAGCACTGGTGTGACATGCTGGAGACCAGCAGATTGCGTCATGTGCTTAAAAGGTCTGCTGGCAGCGCTCCTTCCTGGCACCGATGGCTTTAGAGAGAACCGATGAAGAAAATTTTATAGCACCAAAGAATTATTCTGAACGAAGGAAATGTTCAGCTCCACTACTCAGCGTGTATGCAATTTTGTAACTAATGCCAAATAATATTAAAGTACATTTAGGAGGTAGATAGTGAAAAAAAAAAAAAAAGAAAGCAGAGAAGCACAGCAACACAAGGCTGCTTTATTGAATCACCTTTCCTAGTTAGGACTATGATTTAAGGATTGTTACAGACCATAAGCTAAAGCTAATTTTTTTTTTTGGGGGGGGGGGGGAAGAAGAGTAGCTTTTTTTATCTGCTTTAATTTAACATTCTGGAAACTTTCAATTTTAGGTAGCTTTTCCAAATTTAATCATGGGGGTGTCAGAGTACAAATGTCTAATTGTGATATTGTTGTGGAATTTCAATGTTACCTTTGATGATACTACCTGTGCCTGTATTGAGAAGTACCCATGGGAACGGTGCAGTAATTCATAAACTTAGCAGCCGTATAAAGTCTTTCTACCACAAATATGTTTCAGCAAGAAAATTAAGAACACACTTTTTGTGTTCATGTCACAAAGCTAAAGTCACTGATTCAAGCCATGCCAAGTTATAAAGTATTCAGTATTTTGTGACTTAACAAACCAAGGAAACCAAATGAGAACCACACAGACACCCCAGCTTCCCAAGTAGCTAACATATCACAGAAAAACAAGCCTGAAAATTAACTCTGTTTGACACAGTTAAAGAAGTGCAAAAAATTTTATTTCTGCTGTGTTCTGAAGTGGAAATCAAAGAACCGGTTTTCTAGACTTGGACTGTTCAAAGACCGGTTGTCCAACTTTGGTCAAGTCAGTCAGTGAAGACCACAACTTAAAAAAGGTTGTTCTTCCTTTCTGTTTTCACCCAAGACGAGTAATTTGTGTTGCTGTGATCCTGACTGGGAGTGAGTGACCCCCGTAGCAGAGAGCCTGTGCTCTCTGTGTGCTGCTGTGGCACCCCTCAGCCACAGGCTAAACTGAGTCTGCAGCCAGCTCCCACCCAGTGCTGGCAATTACCCCACATGCATGTCTTGGCCTTTATCTAAAAGTGCAGAAACAAGGTATCACGTGAAATGCTTTTTGTTTGACAGTAGAAATGACAACTAGAGTATTTTTCTCTTAAAAAAAAAAGTCATGTAAGAGCTCAGAAGACCAAAATGAGATTGCCTTTCCATGGATGGGATCTGCACAGAATGCCATGCTCTGGTTGGAGGTCTGTTCAGTGCTGCCCAGCTCAGGGTTTCCAGAATCTGAATGGACATAGGATTATCTATACCATCTTTTTTTTCTTTATTGTTTTAGCTCCAATAAGCAGCATTTTAAGGGATACTTTGCTACAGGGCCTGAGTGCCTTTCTCAGTGGGACCATAATGAACAGCATCTCCTGGTGCAAAACATATATGTAATCTAGGTAATCAAATAAATCAGCTTTCTAACATGCCAGAGGGATTGCTCACAGTGAGAGCTGAGGCATTACTCTGCACACATCACCTTTTTGCTTTGAATCTGGAAATTCAAATACTGATATGCTATGTCGGTGTCTGATACTTTATTCTGACATTGCTGGTTTACAAGTAAATAATTTCTCATCCAAACTTTCCTTCTTCTGCAGAATGACCCTGTGTGCTAAACCTCAACATATTTTTTCAAATAACTTTCTTTTACAGTTACTAAAATAAGCTTCTTTTGAGATAGACCAGGTTAGAAAAGTTTTGGAAGAAATTTGGAAAAAGAGAGCAGCACCTTTTCTTGAGGCCTCTGTATCAAAAATAGATTTTCCAAATCACTTTAAATGTGGGTAAAATCATTTTTGCTGTCACAGTTCAAGGAGGCAATATCTGGGGTAAAAATAACCTTTTTAAAGAGACTTTTAAGAAGAAGGTACAGTTGAGCTTATAATACAAAACACACTTCAGCATTAGTGTTGGAAACTATTCCTATATCGTCTTAATACAATTTTCACCAAACAGGGTTATACAGTAATTTCTTATTTCCAGTGAAATAGCAGGTTGGATTTTTCAATCTTGCAGCACCTTCAGCTTATCGGAACACTGAAAGCTAGCATGTGAAAAATAGGAAGAAAAAGTGTAGCCTGGCTGTTGCATCCACATTTCACAGCCAGTCCTCAAAGGCGGGTGACCAGACAAGTCAAGCACAATCAGCAAGACCTTAGATCAAATGTGAAAATGCAATTCCCTTTGATGATAATAAGACAACACTTGTGTATGTAGGTGTGCAGTGCAGATTAGCAGAGTGATCTGCGCTGGATCTGAAGTATGGAGCAGCACAAACAGTGGGTTTTGCTGCAGACTTGGACAGATGAGGATTTATGGGCAGTTTTCATAGACTGATACACAGTCCTAGATGTAATTTATGTGATCCCTGGACATTTGCTGAAAAAAGATTTAAGAAAGTTCCTGATTTCCCTCACCATTCTTCAAACCATAAAATCCCATTCAGCTGGAGATCACTTTTTCTATCATCACTGTCCAGGATACACACCTTTCTGAAAGCCTGCTAATGACACTTCATCAGTACAATTAAGCTGATTGGCATTGCTTCTGTTGTGCTCTAAAACCAGGGCCCTCGCAGGTTGCTTTCAGATAGATCAGTAAGTGACCATCTGTGTTGATAGGCCTAGCTCCTCTGGTTTCAGTCTGTGCTTGTGCTTTGTGCTTCCAAGGCTTCTGCTATCGTTATACAATCATTCACTCTACACACTAATTTTAAGGTCACTGTTAGTTCATAGACATTAAAATGATTTCTTAGATATTTATGTATACATTACTAACTTGACTACATGCCTTTGATATCTGTATAATAATGGTAATGTTATTTACAAAGAAAGAAGCTTATATAGGTTCTTCCTTTGATAACAATATGTTTTTTGAGACTAGAATGTGTTACTTTTTGTTTACTTTTAGTATTTTTCGGTGCAATTACTTTGTTTTAATGACCAGGGATAGGTCTTAATGAAGATGTAACCTGTCTATCGAGAGGTCGGTTTGTAATTTTGTAACAAATGCAGGTTAGCAATCTTAACTGAAAGTACTGTGGCTAACTTGCCCTAATTAATTTTAATATGATTTTAACTGGTTACACCAGTTCATATTCAGAGCTATTGGGCCATGTGTTGTATAAAATGTGTCTTTCCCTTATCTGTCTGGTGTATAAGGCACATACCTATCCTACTGAAATTCTCTCAGTCGTATTTATACATGCCTTTCTTGTCCACATACAGTTCCTTATTACTACAAAATTCTTCTTAATATTTCATTTTCCACTGCAGGTGCTTTTGTTCCTTTTTAATTACTTCCCCATTCTTATGCGGCATAAAATAATCTTCAGAGAAAATAACTTTTACTTACATAGTAAGTAAAAATGGATTTATGCCCATTAGTTGCTTTCTTCTCTTATCAATTAGTTATTAGAAAACAAGACTTTTAGTATTTAAACAGCTTAATAAGCCCATGTCAATAGTTTTCATATCTCTGTGAGGGTATACTAAGAAAAGCACAGATACTGTGTTTCATCCAAAATTACTTATAGAGTAAGTGGAAGAGATTATAGGAAGTGAGATTTTGTTCTTTGTTGACACACAGATGTTCCTAGTAATTGTACTATGATGTAAAATCATGTCACTTCAACATGGAGATCATATTACTACCTGTTACCCTAAGTTGTTTTTTTTAAAGTCATGAGAAAATATGCCTTCGATATCTTCCCATCTTCTACCAGGTAATTGTAGAACTGAAAACACTTGATCCCGGGTAGGCTTTCTGTGTCAAATCCAACTGTTATTCTTCCAAAGCATTCAAGACATGAGTAAGTCTTTAAAAAGTGAAAGTTTGAAACTCTATGGAGTGTATTAAGATGGGACACTTCACTATGGCTACAGTTTCAGAATGGTAAGGGTTGGAAGGGACCTTTGAAGATCATCTAGTCCAACTTCACCGCCAAAGCAGGTAAAGGGATTACATTTCAGTTTTCTCCCCTTTTCTCAAAAGCAGCAGTAGATCTTCCTCCTTTCGTGACCGGGAGTTTTTTTTAAACTCTAAATTAATGAAAGTCTTTTGTAAAAAGATTTTGACTCTGTTTATTTCTCCCTGAAAAAAATATCTCCTTAGATTCTGACTGTGTGATAATTTTGAACATTACTTATATGTCTTGAACTAATGAGAGTATGAGTAAGCCAAGGGGATGTAGGTATCTAATTATGCCTGTTTATGTTTTTGTGAAAATACATAATGTTCACAGAGTCTTCATAGATGATAGAATTGATTAATCTAATTTTGCTGTTGCTAGGTACACTATGAAAGCATTGACTGCCTGTTGTTCATTTCCATACATCTTTCTTTCCTCTGTCATCACTGAAGTCCATACAGGCAACTTCTATGGCATGCTGTTGAGAATTTCAATTCAGGAGAGCCCATTTTCACGTTCTGCACAAAATACATCTTTTATATTCTCTTATTTTCCTTATTGAAACCTTATGTACTGATGAGATTAGTGCTTTGCTTTTTCCTTGTATCCTTTTCTAATCATTCACTAATGCTTTTCAACACAATGCCTGCCGATTGCATAATTTTCCCAATTTGTGTTGTGCTGGTTTATGTCCTCCACAGAATTATGCAGATACTTTAAATTGGAGACCTTTCTATATAGATTCTTGCAAATCTGTGGTGCACATGTAGTTCTGTTTCGGGTGACCCACAACACTACTGAGAAATCCTGTCTTAGATAAGCATCAAACTACAAAGACTGTATATAGCCATATGTCGCATTAGTAGTTTCCCATCCACCATGATTTGAGAATCTTTGCCAGTTACACTTTCTTATGAGTGGTTTCCATTGCTCCTTAGGTCAGACCCTGTCCTTGAACTTGCCTAGAAATGTTCTCAAAACCTCTATAAAATTAAGGTTTTCAGACTTTGCTCTTGCCAGTTTTGCACAGTCTTTATTGGTTTTGTCAATGTAAACAATAGGAGAATCAGTACTGATGTTCCAGTCACTGTCATCTCCACCCAGGTCATTTACTCTCCACCGTTATTCAGACTAAACAACTGACCTGAAAATATGATCTCTCTTTCTCTTTTTAAAGGAATTGAGAGGAAAACAATAAGGCTAGTAATAAATGAGTAATTATTTCAAATGGATCTGCAACCTGATAGATGCAGTAGATTAACTCTAGTAGCAATCTAAGTGAATGTTAATTCAAATGTTGTGAAAAACAAAGCCACATTAAACAAACAATATAATGAATAATGCTCAGGCCTTCTAAAAAAAAATTAGAGTCCTTTGTGGTCTTGAAGAATCCATTCATTAAAATAAGTCAGTCTTAATTATGGACTTTACCATTAAGGAAAATATAAAGAACAAATCAGTGTAATTTATAAATTTATAATTTATAAATTGTAAACAGCTAAATTTTTATTAGTGGCAATAAAACCACCCAAGTTCCATCTTTCTATTTGCAGATCTAGCAACTTACTTAGTGATTCTTCACTCACAGTCTTTCGACAATAACTGACAAACCAGCTCATCAATACCTAGTTAACGGCTTTAATTTGGTTTACTGATTTGTTATCTCTCTGTAGGTTTCTCTATCCTTTACACCAACTCATATTTATCTCACATATCTGTTGCTATAATGATTAGTACTGAGGCTCTTATACAACCTTTGGTGCTCTAAGGAATACCTTTCATCTTTCATTTCTTAATGTACTGTTTATTTCAGGTTACAGTGAGATGGAGAAATGAAACCATAAACATCTAATATATGTTTAAAACATTGCAGAAGAGTCAATGGATCAGCCTATTTACTCCGTAGAGGCTTTGGAAATATCATTCCAAATATCATAGAGTAGCATTTGTTTTCAGTCTAGGTTCAAGGACAGAGAACACTGTTGTCTTAGAAACTTGAGGTCCAGCATGCTCCATCTCTGTTTTTCGACAGAAGTGGGAAAGCAACAGATTTACATTCTATGAAAGATCACAGATGTTCACAGGGACCACACACTTAAAGTTTATAAAAGCATTTCTCTCTAATGCAGTATGCTCATTATTGTTCATATCCCTTGTGCTTTCCTTTGCAGTTTACTCTTACTGAATCTGTGACGTGTCCATTGAATAATATTTGTTGGAGATGAGCACATTTGTTGCAAGGATGAGCACTAGCAATCCTTTAGGAAAGCCATCATTTGACATCTAAAGAATCTGTGCTGAACACCTGTTTTTATTAGAAGAAAGTAAAGAATCAGATCACTCACATTCCCAGTTGCAAATATTTACTGGGACAAAAAAAGAAAAGCAGGTGTCATACACTAGGGCTTTTGGAATGCTATAACTTCTCGATACTTTTGTAACAAGAAATAAAGAATCTTGCTTTTGTTATATATGACAAAAGTGCTTGGGATAGCAGAGAAAATAGGGAGAAAGAAGCTTTTAATAAAAGATCTGTGGCTCTAAACCCCTGAGCCCTTTTGCATCCGATGCACGGATGTGTATGCTGTCTGCATCACAGCACTGGGCATCAGCAGCACAGACTGAGAATGGCTTCCAGATACCTCAGCCAGGGATTTTCAGAGAATAGTAGGAGTGGGAGTGGGAGTATTTCTCAACAGACAACTGCTAATGAGAAAAACTGAAGCTGACAGATGGTCATGATGTGATCCTAGGATAATGCATCGCATCTCTGATCTGTAACATTTATATGCTAACAATATCATATTTAAGCATATATTTTAAGCGTAGATGTTTTGTTTTACTGGAAGCACTAAAGCTTGTTGCTGTGAAAGTACTGATCAGGTCCAATCAAATTTAATCTGGAATGTGTTAAGGTCACGGTCCCTCTACCCTTCTTGCTGGTGCTCAGTGGGTTTGATAGAACTATCAAAGCCAGGAAATAACCCCTCTCCTTCTCTTCTGGCTTCAGGTCGGAGAACAGTTTCATGCATGTAGCTTCTAAATTTACCCAGTAGTCACTAGTTCTAGTCACAGTAGTTCTAGGTTGGTGAACCTAAATGTAGCATTTTGTCACTAAATCTTAAAAAGAAATGGAAATACCAGCAGTAAGTCATCTGCAATTACCTACCTGTCCAGTTACAGTGTCAGCTTTGTAAACTGTTGGATGCCATCTGAGTATGATCACTATCACAGACAACAAACTTTCGTATACACTATCATAGGTTCGAAATCAGCAGCAGTAACATCTTGTGCACAGTGTCAGACAAATTGAATTGCCATCACTGGAGACAAAAAGTCAGTTGAATCTCTTGTAGTGGGAGGATAAGGGATGATCACGTGATCAAGCTGGAAGTAGTAGCTCTTGGATGTACATGTTAACATTACAGCTTCTGCTTGGTGCAGCATGATGCTCCTGGAGTCCTGGGTGTGGGTGGAGAGGGAAGGAGAAGAGGAGGAGCTGGATTTGTATTTCTTTTACAACTCCAGAGATGCTTTGCTGAAAAGGCAGGATCCACAAATAGCATTAACTGATGCAATTGTACTGGTGAGAGACATGCAAACACCATTCAATACAGTTGAGAGTCTGATACGATTTGTCTATACTTTATGTTATCTATCTAAGCGGTTTTACCTAGCTACACTTAGAAAATAGTGGCCTTAGGCTGTAGTACTGTAGAAATGTGCGTTTCTGTGGAACTGTGTGTAGGTGCTTACCTTTCATACAGCCATTCCCCACATGAAATGTTTGATGATCTGCATTTGTTGACCATGAGACAAGCCAAATTCAGCAAAAAGGGTGGTGTTCCAAACCCATCACTCCATCAAAGTAGTTGTGTTGTGCTGGTCTACAGAGTAATTACCTCTGGTTTAGAATTTTGTCAACATCATGCCTGTACTGACACTGATGTGGATTTTAAACAGCTTTTAGCACAGTTTGGTGAACTGGGTAACTTGAATCTTAAGAATAAACTTGCCATTCACATCCCTCCCCCACACTGAAAACATTTTAAAATTCAGTTCTCTCAAAGCTCTGGGTGCGTGTGTTTGTTTTGGCTTTCTGTTATTTGATTTCTAGGAGAACGTTGTAAAGTTTATGTAATTTTGAGCCTAGCACTTAATGTGTCCCCTGCAGGCAGACTCCATATGAATTAGAAAGAAATTCAATTACTGAACTACTGATAACTTATCTCAACAGAATGCAAATGGATTAAGACGGCTAAATGTTCACTCGCTTATAAATGTACCATTTAACTAGGAAACATGCTCCTTAAGAAAAACAACACAAAAAGCTATTCCAATGTTTTATACTTTTAGGTTTTTATGCATTTCATATTATGCTATTTGCAAAGCAAACTATGGTGGTCTTTGTTAAAATAAAGTAGGATAAAAGCCACAAAAATGGTTTTAAAAACATGCTAAACAACTTATTATGTTTCCCAAACAGATACAGTTGAAATGTTTCCTCTTTGAAAATCAAAAATGACCCTTTTCATAAAAATTGGTACACAAATTTCATTCATAGATTTTTTTCCTAGGACATTAATTGCAATTATACTGAAATTAGACTTCATTTTATGTAAAATATGGTCACTTCTATGTAGGATCACTAGTTATTATACATGGAACAATGAGCTAATCTCTTTTTCCTGTAAAAATAGTTTTTCATGCAATTTTTAAGCTGATCTTAATTTTATATATATATACATCTTCACAACTGGTCGAGGCACTATATTTATACACGTGTATGTAATTAATGAATTAACCCATGTTTCTCTATGGATTTAGAGAAACAAGTATATAGTTGTTGGCTCTTCTCTGGTGCATTTCCTTGAAAAAAAAAGGAAAAGAATGCTGTTATCTGTTTTTTAGTTGTCATACATGAAACTGGCTGTCATGTGGTTTTGGGAGACTGATTAGACTGGAATTAATACATAAAGACTAAGTTTACTGCTACTTTTGATGTCAAAACTTCGTATGCATTGGTCTGAAGGGCGATACATTTTTAACAAGAAAATAAAAAAATGCCCTTTTAAAAATGCTTTATTTGTGCCATGAAGAATCATACTAGGAAGTCATCCTACCAACACTGCCAATTAAATTAAATTAGTGTTTTATTACAGTAATAAGTGTTAGATAAAGATGTAACTTTTGCAGGCTGAAGTCAAGAAGGTACTCTATCTTCTTTACACTGAATAGTTAAATACACTCATTGAAATCATTGGAAAGAATCTGGGTACTTGATTCATTTCAGTGGACCTTTAGAAGCAAATTTGTTAAGAAATATCCCTGTATAACTTTTATAAAACTGATATTTCTTCAGATCATAAACCAATTTTTTTCTATTCACAACAGCGAAGACATTAGATGTGACTTGAAGTTGTGGGGATAGAAGGATGAGTTTCATAAAAGTGTTTTTATGAAATGAATTGAAAGAGACATAATGAATTATATATATCCAGTGTCACTAGTATAGCATATTATTATTATTGGATTCTTCAGGATGTGCAAAATGTGTTTTAGAACCAATATCCTGGGATTGGGGCTTAGCCTTACAATGTATAGGGCTTTATAACCCTGTCAAAAAAGGCATTACATATATATTTAATCATAAGTATGGAATTATTTCAGCTATGGTTGTAGTCAGGACCAATCCAGCAGTCTGCCTACATCTTCTAAAAGCAGCAACAGTTAGAAACACAACCAAACAGCTTTTCAGAGGAACGTTGGTGTGAATGAGAAGCTTGGTGAACGGCGGTGGGTGGGCTCTGCCTGGGCAGCCCGCATGTGCCCAGCACAGGCTGCACACCCAGCACCCCATGGCCAGCTCCCAGCAACCACAGAGACACAACGAAGAGCCTGGTTTGTCCCAGTTATAGTGGTCAATTCAGCAAAAGCCAGCTGCCTGGTAGATGCAGTAAATTCTTGATCTACTAAGGCTCTGTAACAAGCATAGTGCTGCACTTTAATAGAGTGAGCTAATGTTGAAACCAGCTGGAGTTTGCAGCACCAACCTATTGGTAGATTATGACTGCAGTATCATATGTTATAGGACCAAATTCTCAGAGCAGAAAACAGTTCTGCACACAAATAAATTCAGATATATGTTATGATATCAACAACACATTTATTATTCTTTTTATTCTTCCTTCAGGAGAATTTTATGAGTCGTCTTATATGTTAGTTCATCTGAATAATAGCTACCCTACTATCATCACATATTCTTCTGCCAGCTTGATGGGTCCATGAGAGAAGATATGGCTCGGTACACATAGCAAAGGTGCATAGTCAGTTCAAATATTGAGGTGTCCTGGGGCTCTTGCTTGGGAAGGTTAAAAATAGTAGAGAGCTTTTTGTACAGAAACAAATAATACAATAAGATAGCAAAGAAATAGATTTGTTAAATATTTATCGCTTTACCATTTTAGTACATTTCTGTTTGCTTCTTTTTATCTATTTTCTCATTCTTCCCTTTTTTTTAAGACTAGCATGGTCCAGCCAGAGAGGATTAATATGCCTTCTGTTTTACTTTTTCATTTCAACTGAGTAAAAATTAAAAGAAGATCTGTCCAGAACTTTTTGAAGCCACCCCAAAGAGAAGTCTGTTTCTTGGGGCTTACTGTACTGTATTTTGCCATGTAAATGAAAAAGATACTTGTAGGCTACACATCAAGAGGGGAACATTTCTTAAACTAAGATGGTATATTCATATCTTCACTCATCTGTGTCTGTGCTGAAAGTAATGTTATCAAAGTTTACTTCAGCTGTTTTCAATAGTATTACTAGTGAAGGTGTCAATTAACATAACAATTTTAGTACCTAAAGCATCTACAAACTATGAGTCTTATGATTTAATACTAAAGTTGTTGACCAGGGTAAAAGATTTTATCACAAAAAAAGTAATGATAAAGAAACAGAGAATTATTTTTGCAGGCTATCCTAAGCAATTACTACTCTACTGTCTTCTCTGAAATTTACATCGTTTAAATAGTTCCCACAGAAGACACTCAGAAGTCTTAACGAACTGGTCGAAAGTCCTTTTCTCACCCCATCTGTGGCTTGGTTTTATGTGACAACAAAGGAAAGAACATTAAAAAGGAATGGTATTTATGCTGAAAAAAGTTCCATCTATAATTCCACTCAAAGTCCAATCACTGCCAAATTACTTCTGTTTTCCTCAAAGGTACCTTCAGTAGTACTAATCAAGGCAAAGCAACAACTTCCACTGCCAAGGATGATAAAATTGTTTTATAGCCAACAAAAGGCATTCATTGACACTGTGCCAAAACAAGATGTGCTTCTAATTATTGAAGTTTTCAACTGCTACAGTGCAGAAATTATTTTAAATAGATGTGCTTGAAAGCACACACTTCTCACAAGTTTCTTTTACTATGTTAAGCCCATCCCAGATAGATTTGTTGATCATAAAGATCTGTTTCTATTCAGGAACACCACTTGATCATTTAACAGCAAACAAATTTCAATCTTTTCTTAAAATAAATATATCATCTACTAAAATTTGCTAGTACACAAACAGCTGTTCTAAGCCATTTCTTAGAGTAAAATGTAAGATTAAATTATTATTTTGTTAACATTTTCAGAGATTTGAGTAATAAAAAGCTTTGAGCCAAGGAAGGTAAAAAAATCCTAATGCAGACAAACCTCTAAAACCTTGTGAGTTGCAAGTTCACCATTCCTGTAGCATAGTCTAAAACTATGTTGAAGGTGAACATTTAAAACCAGACTACATATATCAATGTGAGCAAAAATGTAAACAACTCTTTATAATATATAATTGAATCATTTCTTTAATGTAAATTTTAAATTTTGGTCAGATTTTGGTCTTTTTTATTGCATCCTGAAGGGTAAATTCTCCTGCAAGTCAGTAATGGGTAGATGTAGGATAAGACTGCTTCAAGGAGCCTCTAGAAAGGTGGAAAAATCCTTTTTACGAGAAGTTGGTCTTCAACAGTTTGAATGGACCATTAGAATACTTATTTTGCCTCATAAGTCTCTACAACAAACATTTACTGCACTACTGAGCCTTTTTTTTTCTCTAAAAAGCCAAGTGCAATAAGTGTCTGAAGAATGCAATGTTTTGTTTTGGTACCGGGTATCTGACGTATACTTATAAGCTGGGATGAAATTTTCTTTTTTTTCTCTGTATCCAAAAACATCTCTTAGAAACACCTCAGGCTTCACAACGAAGGAAGAACAAGGAATAAGGAAAATAGAGTGTATTAATTATTTAGAGAATTGTACAAGTTTTTTAGGGAATAAATATTAAGGAAGATCAGAAAACAGCTCAGAAATGCAGAGTAATTGTCAAAAGAACCAACATAGAAAAATGAACTATATCAAACACTATTTCAGTGTAAATAAAAAAGGAAATGTTTATCTTGCAATTCTCAATATGGGACCTTTTCCTGGAGGCTATTAACCCACAATGGCCTGGGCTAATAATAGAAGACAGTATGGTCTAAGGACAGATTTGAAGATTTTTCTTATCTTTTTAAGGCATTAATCTTTCCTTAAGCTGAAATCAGTATCTAAATATATGCCCTATGATATCTGCAGCTGGATAAGTAATTTATATATAAACAATAAAACCGTTAAATAAACAATACCGAATAACTAGGGGGTGAATATAAAAGTGTAGCCTATGGAAATATGGAATGTATAGATTACGGCTATTAAGAAATGTGAAAGGCAATAAAGAAGTCTATACAATATAAGGAGAATGTCCCATTAGTTAATAAGGAATGAGAATGAAAAGTCAAATAATCAAATGCAGAAGAAAGGGTAGAGTATTTAATGATTATTTTTTGTGTATGTGTTTGTCTGCATACATTAAAAAAAGTGACCTGCGATGATCATTCAATAGGGAGGAAACATAGGCTGCAACAGGGAAAGAACATTTAGATAATATGACTTCAAGTTAGCAAAGCCTGATGAAACTCACTCTGGAGTACTTAATGAACTTGTGAAAACCTCTTGTGGTTATTTTGGGGAGCCAGTGGAGAGATCCTAGAAATCTAAAACAGCTGTGGCGTAGAGCTTCTCTCTGACCTTGGCAATCAGATAGAGGGAATAGTAGAGGTCTCAGAAATTATGAACCAACCTTTTTTGCTTTGTTAATTTGAAAAGTACTTGAACAAACTATTAAGCAACCTCCGTATATCTGGAAAATAAGTAAAAGCCAGAATTGCTATGTTCATGAAAAATCCATTTGATTGTTTTCTTTGACATAATATTTGGTCTAGTAAAAGGCAGAAAAATAATAGATGTTATAGATCTTGACATCTTCATAAGCAAAGTAGATTAATACAGTAAAATTGCCATTTCATGGAGTGATGGGTCTATAAGCCCTGAATAGCAGGGAAGAAATTAACTCCAGCAGCAATTAGGAATGTAAAGCTGTAAAGGGATCCATCTGCAGAATGCAGTACTGGCAGAAGACTAGGAAGGGAAGAAAGCTGTTTGGGAAAATCTGGTCTGTGAGTAGATTATGTTCCTAAGGAGCTCACATGCAGATTCACCAGTGGAAAAAAAAGAAAACCTGTCTCAAAGATGACATTTGGAAAGAAGGCCTCATAAATTGCATAAGATCAGTATGTGTCAACAACAACAGGTAGTAGCACTGCCTGTTTGCCCACTGTCTGTGGGCAAATTTCTGGTCTGGAAAAGGATGGCCCTGATAGTGAAGGTTATCCCTTTACATTGCTACACTAGCCCAAAGTGTGATAACTCATCACTTCTGTGCTGAAAGTTACGGAATATCTGCTGTTTTCTCAAGCACAGCCATACCATTGGCTGAGAATTACAACAAAAATACTAATATATGACTATGGCCCAAGAACACTACCTTGGTGCTGGTCACCAAGCAGCAGTGAGTACTGTTGATACAGGCACTGCCTGAATGTGAGGACAGCAAGACTAAAAGCCTGGGCTGACTGAAATCATGTTGAGTGGTGACCCTGAAATATCTGAGGATTTTTCCTTATGTTGGCTACTTAGCTACATACTGGGCATTACATGGAGCCACCTCTTTGGTGCTTTTCCCGTATGCTGATGGTCAGACTATGAGGAACTGTCAACAATTTGGTTAGGGAATGGATGTTACTAATGTCTCTGCTAGTCTTGCTATTGTACACCTTGCTTGGAGGAAGCTAAACCCAAGAACTAAATCAGTCCTGAGATGACCAGTCTAGCTGTTGCAGAGGGGACCAGTCTAGCTGTTGCATTGAACACTTGTCTGTGGGAAGGCATCAGTTCCACTGATACCGTTCTGCAAAACTGAGTGAAGTATTGTCTTGCTCTGCGATTACACTGTCACCACTTAAAAGTGATGATATGTCATCCTTCCAGCCTAAGCGTATGTGGGATAAAAGAACCAGCTTGCAGTGGTCTCCTGGATGACGATGATGGAGGTAGCAGCAAACTCTGATACTGATATGATCCTTCTGTCAATAAGTGGGAGGCAAAGGCATTTACAAATACAAGGAGGTAGATTGGTTCATCCACATCAATCACATCTGGAGGTTGTAAAAGGTTACAGGCATACAAGAACAAATTCAGGGTATTTCGGAATAGATTCAAATTTTAAATGTGGACATGAGTAAGAGGTCACATTTAACAAGGAAAATCTATGAGTAGGAGACATCGTGTCTCAGAAATATTAACTGAGTTGTAACTTTTCTTCTGAATCTTATAATCTCTTTCTGTTTGTCTCTGCACATTGTACCACTAAGAATATGATGGTGGAACCAGTGCTCTGGCTCTTTCTTAGTCTTGCTCTTGCTTATTTCCACTAGCTGAGTGTGAATAGGTAGATACTGCTCTTTTGTCACATTGCCTACTAATTTTCCTGTATATGTCAGGAAGCTGAATCATTCCTGTTGTCTCACCTGTTCACAGAATCACAGAAACTTCGTGGTTGGAAGGGACCTTTGAGATCATCGAGTCCAACCACATTAAAAAACAAACCAAAAACAAACAAACAAACAAAAAAACCACCTTAAATAAAATAAATTAAAAAAACCACCCCAAAAAACCCCAACAAACCCATAAAACCCCCCCACAAAAAAAGCACCCACCAACTAAACCCCACACCCACACCCCACCACAGACCAATAATCTTCGGCACTAGAGCATGCCCTGAAGAGCCATGTCTACACATTTCTTAAATACCTCCAGGGACGGTGACTCCACCACGTCCCTGGGCAGGCTGTTCCAGAGCCTGACCACTCTTTGTAATTAATTCTTCCAAATATCTAAGGTAGTTGTAGAGGGTAATGAGGTCTCCCCTCAGCCTCCTGAGGGAAGCCTTCCAAACTAAACATGCCCAGTTCCCTCAGCCTCTCCTCATAGGAATTGTTCTCCAGACCCATCACCAGCTTGGGTCACAACTTCAATGTCTTTCCTGTAGTGAGGGTCCCAAAACTGGACACAGTACTCAAGGTGAGGCCTCACCAGTGACGAGCACAGAGGCACGATGACTTCTCTACTCCTGCTGGCCACGC